>OU342744.1:349013543-349464531 GCA_910589775.1 Avena eriantha
GTAGAATTTGATCTTTCTATTACGATGATTTTCCACTTCATTCTGAAATTCCTTGAACATTTCAAAAGTCTCAGACTTGTGTTTCATCAAATAGATATACCCATATCTACTCAAATCATCCGTGAAAGTAACAAAATAACGATATCCACCTCGCGCCGACACACTCATTGGTCCACACACATCAGTATGTATGATTTCCAATAGATCTGTCGCCCGTTCCATTGAACCGGAAAACGGCGTTCTAGTCATCTTGCCCATAAGGCATGGCTCACATGTATCAAATGATTCAAAATCAAGTGATTCCAAAAGTCCATCAGAATGGAGTTTCTTCATGCGTTTAATGCCAATATGACCTAGACGGCAGTGCCACATATATGTAGACATATCATCATCAAGTTTAATCTTTTTAGCATTAACATTATGAATGTGTGTAATATTACTATCGAGATCCAATAGAAATAAACCATTCAACATAGGTGCGTGACCATAAAAGATATCATTCTTATAAATCGAACAACCATTGTTTTCAGATTTAAAGGAATGACCACTTTGCATCAAACATGATCCAGATACAATGTTCATGCTCAGTGCAGGCACTAAATAACAATTATTTAGGTTTATAACTAATCCCGATGGCAAATGGAGAGGTAGCATCCTGACGGCAATCACATCAACTTTTGATGCATTGCTGACCCGCATTCTGACCTCATCCCTTGCTAGTTGTCGTTTGTTCCGTAGCCCCTGAACCGAGTTACATATATTAGCAACCGATACCGTATCAAATACCCAGGTGCTACTGCGAGTACTAGTCAAGTACACATCAATAACATGTATATCACATATACCTTTGTTTGCCTTGCCAGACTTCTTGTCCGCCAAATACTTGGGGCAGTTGCGCTTCCAATGGCCAGTCCCCTTACAATAGTAGCACTCGGTGTCAGACTTAGGGCCTGCTCGGGGTTTCTTTTCAGTCGTGGAAATAGACTTGCCACCCTTCTTTCCCTTGTGCTTGCCTTTATTGTATTTCTTCAAACCGGTGGTCCTATTGATCATCAACACTTGATGTTCTTTCCTAATCTCCACTTCTGCAGTCTTAAGCATTGACAGAAGCTCGGGAAGAGACTTCTTCATGCCCTGCATATTATAGTTCATCACGAAGCTCTTGTAGCTAGGTGGCAGAGATTGGAGAACACGATGTATGCCTAAGTCAATGGGAATCGTTATTCCCAAGGACACAAGCTTATCGGCGTACCCAGATATTTTGAGCACGTGCTCACTAACGGAGCTGTTTTCCTCCATCATGCAACTAAAGAAATTTTCTGTAGCATTATAACTCTCTACGGCAGCATGGGTATCGAAAATCATTTTCAATTCTCCCATGGTATCAAAGGCATTGCGATTTTCGAAACGCTTTCGAAGTTCTGGCTCTAGCCCATACAGTATGCCGCAATGAACTAAGTTGTGGTCCTCCTGACGAGTCACATAGACATTCTTTTCCTCGTCAGGGGCATCAGGAGCTGGTGGGGGGCCTAGCGGCGCATCTAGCACATATTGCTTTTGTGCAGCAGTGAGGAGAATCCTCAAATTCATAGCCCAGTTGGTGAAGTTTCTACCATTCGCAGCAAGTTTCCTTTCTCCATGAACACATTGAAATTAAAAGCAGGTGGTGCCATCTAGAACAGAATTTGTAAAGTTTATATAGACTAAGTTTATGATAGATTGAGTTCAACTAATCCAAATTACTAATGAACTCCCACTCAAAAACGACATCCCTCGTGTCTTTTTGATGATTACATGAACCAAATCCACTACACCAAGTCTGATCATCACGTGAGTTGATGCAGCTTCAAAGGCGAGCATCTATATGGGCATCATATCAACTATATGACTCATGCTTAACCTTTCGGTCCGTGTTCCGAGGCCATGCCTATACATGCTAGGCTCACCAAGTAAGAACCTTAGTATTTGCGTGTGTAAAACTTTCTTACACCCGATCCTATGAAAGCGTAGATTCGAGTACACCCGATTATCACGTGATGTCTCGAAACAGGATCCACAGAACGGTGCATACTTAAGGAAGAACACATTTTTATCTTGATATCTAAATGAGGGATCATCTTATAATGCTACCAAAAGCGCCAAACTAGCACTATAAGATGCTAACATCTAATGTGTAAAGTGAGATGATATGGTCCATGCATTTGATCTCTATCACTTGCATCGTGGTATGATCTCTGTCATTCCTTTGTGTGTAAGGCCAAGGTCTATGGAACTTACACGTTGAGTGTGTTGTAAGAGTATCTATCATACATCTACTTACAACAATACCATATCAATACACTAGCCCAGCAACGATCTCAACTAGACGTCTCTAATTTATCAATTGCAAGTTTTACGTGGCTTAGGGCTTTCGGAGATAGAACCGTTCTCACCTACAAACATGAACCACAACGAGGATAACTAAGTTATTAGCAACTCGTTGTAAATCAGATATTGACTATAGTAGGAGAGACAGACACCCGCCAGCCACTTATGCAAAACAAGTTGCATGTCAGTCATGGAACCGGTCTCATGTACGATGACATGTAAGGTTGGTCCGGGCCGCTTCATCCCACTATGCCACCAATATCCAAAATACATAGAAGATGCAATAACATGATCATCATCGCCCACATATAAACATATGTGTACTACCCGTGCAAAGCACCTACATATAGATCAGGCTCTGATACCACTGTTGGGTCCGTAGCATAGAAAACAAAAAATTTCCTACGGTGTGAACTACACACCAAGATCTATCTGATAGGTACAAAGCAACGGGTGGACATACATCCGACGAGAACTTACCCTCGAAGACAACGAGTTTTGTTAACGAGTAGGAACTCGTGGTTGATGTAGTCGTACACTTGCTGATCTCAAGATCGTGAGGAAGTCCGAGCGCCGCAACTCAGCAGCGCATCTACACTCGAACACACGTTCAAGCCACCGGACAACCTCCACCTCCTCGCTCCAGCGATCCAGCGGAAGCAGCAACTCCTTCCAGATGAAATGCCACCGGGAACATAAATCTAGCTAATCCGAGACCATGGGGGAATAATTCTAGAGGGGGAGAGAGATCCTTCACAAGGAGGTGTGAGGATGAAGGAGGGAATGGGTGGCCTTTTATAGGAGGAGGGGGGTGCCCCCTCTCTCCATGGCTGACGCATGGGGGGTGACCCCTCACCTCCCCCATTCATGTGGTGGTAACCCCTCCACATTAAAATGCCTCTTCACATTCCCTTTTAAAGTCTCCACTTTAAATGCATTAAATTTCTCCAAATTTAATGCTCTCTCATTTAATAAAACTATTTTTATTAAATTTATTCAGAATTTTGTTAATTACTTTAATTAACAAACATTCACATATAGCCCCTTGCAATATTTCAATATCACATGCATAACCACTTTCTGCAATTTCACCCGAAACAATTTCTGGTTTCTATTGAAACAATTCCTGCGCTTTGCAATTATTTCGTCTGAAACATATGTGCTCCAAAATGGTGTCCGGTAAATCTTAAGTGTGCCACCCTATGGTTCGCGAATAATGCAGACATGATCGAGATCCTTCTCCGATCAATAATCAGCAGCGGGACCTGGAGATCCATACTAACTCCTACACATTCAACGATGACTTCTGTGATCGTGAGAACCTTTAACGCTTGTAACTAAATCCCTTTATCTCTCGATATATTACATGTCCGAGATTCGATAATTGGTATCTCCATACCTAGTTTGATCTCGTTACCGACATGCACTCTTTTCTCGTTCCCGTGATATAACATTCTAGTGATCACATCACTTGCTTGCAAGCTATCTTAATGTGATATCACCGAGAGGGCCCAGAGTATATCTATCCGTCATCTAGATTGACAAATTCCACTCTTGATCCATGAGCCTCAACATAACACCTTCATAGTACTGAACCCATCTTTATAGTCACCCTGTTACGGTGTGACGTTTGATGTTATCAAGATACTCTTCCGGTGTTAGCAATTAACATGATCTCATGGTCTAAGGATAAAGATTACTTCGTATGATGTTATAGCAATATAAACGTAAAGACTTGATCGTAATGCTATACTTCGGATGAATGTTCATCACATCATTCCACCAATGGTGTGACCTTGTTATTAACAACATCCAATGTCCATGATCAGGCAACCTTGATCATCTTGTTAATCAACAAGCTAGTCTATAAGAGAGGCATAACTAGGAACCCTTTTTGTTTATTGAACACACATGTATTGACATTTCCGATCAATACAATTCTAGCATGTAAAATAAACATCTATCATATATAAGGAATATATAATAACAACTTTATTATTGCCTCTCAGGGCATATTTCCTTTAGATCCATGTGTGGTTTGTTTAGAGGAACAGACATGCAATGACATTGGGTGTGGTTCATGAAAAGAACAGACATGCAATGACACTAGTGGATCCTTATGTGGTTTGTGAGAAGAACTGGCATGCAATGACTCTAGCTGTGGTTCATGAAAAGAACACACATTCAATGACACTTGTGGATCCATGTGTGGTTTGTCAAAAGAACAGACATGCAATCACACTAGGTCGATCCATGTGTGGTTTGTGGAAAGAACAGACATGCAATGACTCTAGCTGTGGTTCATGAAAAGACTACGCATGCAATGACACTGGTAGATCCATGTGTGGTTTGTGAAAAGAACAGACATGCAATCACACTGGGTGTAGTTCGTGAAAAGAACACACATCCAATGACACTGGTGGATCCATGTGTGGTTTGTTGAAAGAATAGACATGCAATGACACCGGTGGATCCATTTGTGGTTTGTGAAAAGAACAGACATGGAATCACACTCGGTGTGGTTCATGAAAAGAACACACATCCAATGACACTAGTGGCTCCATGTGTGGTTTGTGGAAAGAACATACATGCAATGACCCTAGGTGTGGTTCATGAAAAGAACACACATGCAATAAAACTGGTGTATCCTTATGTGGTTTGTGAGAAGAACACACATGCAATGACTCTAGTTGTGGTTCATGAAAAGAACACACATGCAATGACACTAGTGGATCCATATGTGGTTTGTGGAAGGAACAGACATGCAATGACTCTAGCTGTGGTTCATGAAAAGAACAGACATGCAATGACACTTGTGGATCCATATGTGGCTTGTGAGAAGAACAGACATGCAATGACTCTAGCTGTGGTTCATGAAAAGAACACACATGCAATGACACTGGTGGATCCATGTGTGGTTTGTGAAAAGAACAGACATGCAATCACACTTGGTGTGTTTCATGAAAACAACACACATCCAATGACATTGGGTGTGGTTCATGAAAAGAACACACATGCAATGACACTGGTGTATCCTTATGTGGTTTGTGAGAAGAACACACATGCAATGACTCTAGCTGTGGTTCATGAAAAGAACACACATCCAATTACACTGGTGGATCCATATGTAGTTTGTGGAAGGAATAGACACGCAATGACTCTAGCTGTGGTTCATGAAAAGAACAGCCATGCAATGACACTTCTGGATCCATATGTGGTTTGTGAGAAGAACAGACATGCAATGACTCTAGCTGTGGTTCATGAAAAGAACACACATGCAATGACACTGGTGGATCCATGTGTGGTTTGTGAAAAGAACAGACATGCAATCACACTTGGTGTGTTTCATGAAAACAACACACATCCAATGACATTGGGTGTGGTTCATGAAAAGAACACACATGCAATGACACTGGTGTATCCTTATGTGGTTTGTGAGAAGAACACACATGCAATGACTCTAGCTGTGGTTCATGAAAAGAACACACATGCAATGACACTGGTGGATCCATATGTGGTTTGTGGAAGGAACAGACGTGCAATGACTCTAGTTGTGGTTCATGAAAAGAATAGACATGCAATAAAACTGGTGGATCCTTATGTGTATCTTTTAAAAGAACAGACATCAATGACTCTAGCTGTGGTTCAAGTAAAGAACAGACATGCAATGACACTGGTGGATCCATGTGTGGTTTGTGAAAAGAACACACATGCAATGACACTGGTGGATCCATGTTTGGTTTGTGGAAAGAACATACCTGCAATGACTCTAGTTATGGATCATGAAAAGAACACACATGCAATGACACTATTGTATCCTTATGTAGTTTGTGAGAACAACACACATGCAATGACTCTAGCTGTGGTTCATGAAAAGAACACACACACAATGTCACTGGTGGATCCATAGGTGGTTTGTGGAAGGAACAGACATGCAATGACTCTAGCTGTGGTTCATGAAAAGAACAGACATGCAATGACACTGGTGGATCCATGTGTGGTTATTGAGAAGATCACACATCCAATGGCACTGGTGGATCCTTATGTGGTTTTTGAGAAGAACAGACATGAAATGACACTGGCTATGGTTAATGAGAAGAACACACATGCAATGACACTGGTGTATCCTTATGTGGTTTGTGATAAGAACACACATGCAATGAATCTAGCTGTGGTTTGTGAAAAGAACACACATGCAATGACACTAGGAGATCCATATGTGGTTTGTGGAAGGAACAGACATGCAATGACTCTAGCTGTGGTTCATGAAAAGAACAGACATGCAATGACACTAGTGGATCCATATGTGGTTTGTGGAAAGAACAGACATGCAACGACTCTAGCTGTGGTTCAAGAAAAGAACAAACATGCAATGACACTTGTGGATCCATGTGTGGTTCATGAGAAGAACAGACATCCAATGACACTGGTGCATCCTTATGTGGTTTGTGAGCAGAACAGACATACAATGACACTTGCTATGGTACATGAGAAGAACACACATGCAATGACACTGGTAGATCCATGTGTGGTTTCTGAAAAGAACAGACATGCAATGACACTGGGTGTGGTTCATGAAAAGAACACACATGCAATGATACTAGTGGATCCATGTGTGGTTCATGAGAAGAACACACATGCAATGACACTAGGTGTGGTTCATGAGAAGAACACACATGCAATGACACTAGGTGTGGTTCATGAGAAGAACATCCATGCAATGACAATGTTGGATCCTTATGTGGTTTGTGAGAAGAAGTGACATGCAATGACTCTAGCTATGGTTCATGAAAAGAACACACATGCAATGACACTGGTGGATCCATGTGTGGTTTGTGAAAATAACAAACATGCAATCACACTAGGTGGATCCATGTGTGGTTTGTTTAGAGGAACAAACATCCAATAACATTGGGTGTGGTTCATGAAAAGAACATACATGCAATGACACTTGTGGATCCTTATGTGGTTTGTGAGAAGAACTGACATGCAATGACTCTATCTATGGTTCATGAAAAGAAAAGACATGCAATCACACTAGTGGATCCATATGTGGTTTGTTGAAAGAACAGACATGCAATGACTCTAGCTGTGGTTCATGAAAATACTTCGCATGCAATGACACTGGTGCATCCATGTGTGGTTTGTGAAAAGAACAGACATGCAATCACACTGGGTGTGGTTCATGAAAAGAACACACATCCAATGACACGGGTGGATCCATGTGTTGTTTGTTTAAAGAACAGACATGCAATGACACTAGTGGATCCATGTGTGGTTTGTGAAAAGAACATACATGCAATCACACTCGGTGTGGTCCATGAAAAGAACACACATCCAATGACACTAGTGGATCCTTGTGTGGTTTGTGGAAAGAACAGACATGCAATGACACTAGGTGTGGTTCATGAAAACAACACACATACAATGACACTGGTGTATCCTTATGTGGTTTGTGAGAAGAACACACATGCAATGACTCTAGTTTGTGTTTCATGAAAAGAACACACATGCAATGACACTAGTGGATCCATATGTGGTTTGTGGAAGGAACAAACATGCAATGACTCTAGCTGTGGTTCATGAAAAGGACAGACATGCAATGACACTGGTGGATCCATATGTGGTTTGTGGAAAGAATAGACATGCAATGACTCTAGCTGTGGTTCATGAAAAAACAAACATTTAATGACACTGGTGGATCCATGTGTGGTTCATGAGAAGAACGCACATCCAATGACACTGGTGGATCCTTATGTGGTTTATGAGAAGAACAGACATGCAATGACACTGTCTGTGGTTCATGAGAAGAACACACATGCAATGACACTGGTCTATCCTTATGTGGTTTGTGAGAAGAACACACATGCAATGACACTAGTGGATCCATATGTGGTTCATGAGAAGAACACACATGCAATAACACTGGGTGTGCTTCATGAAAAGAGTAGACATGCAATGACACTGGTGGATCCTTATGTGGTTTGTGAGAAGAACTGACATGCAATGACTCTAGCTATCGTTCATGAAAAAAACACATGCAATGACACTGGTGGATCCATGTGTGGTTTGTGAAAAGAACTGACATGCAATGACACTGGTGGATCCATGGGTGGTTCATGAGAAGAACACACATCCAATGACATTGGTGGATCCATGTGTGGTTTGTGGAAAGAATAGACATGAAATGACACTGGGTGTGGTTCATGAAAAGAACGCACATGCAATGACACTGTTGTATCCTTACGTGGTTTGTTTGAAGAACACACATGCAATAATGCTACCCGTGGTTCATGAAAAGAACACACATGCAATGACACTGGTGGATCCATATGTGGTTTGTGGAAGGAACAGACATGCAATGACTCTAGTTTTGGTTCATGAAAAGAACATACATGCAATGACACTTATGGATCCATATGTGGTTTGTGGAAAGAACAAACATGCAATGCCATTGGTTGATCCATGTATTTCATTGTACAAGACACTCACTTTCCATTTTTATACTACTCAGTTTTGCCCTTGGTTTTTTGATACTACTCAGTTTTACCCCCTCTCTCTATCTTCCGTAGAAGCCCAAACCTGTGCTCACTCTATCTGCTACTCCCTGATTGGTTGTCACAGTTGTCACGCAGATCATGCGCAGTAACCATTGATTCTGTTCGACAGTACAACGTGAGACAGCACGGACGTCTCCCTCAGCGAGACTTCTACAAGAAGGAACACGATGCCGTCCATGGAAAAAGTCGTCGAGCGGTCATGTCATGTTTAATCAAGTCTGAAAAGCATACTACTGCTACTACTACGCCACAACACATGCGTCATCGAGTGCACGGTCATCGATGGACAGCTGCAATTTATTGCCACTTGATTTTAGTAAGACATATCCCATTTTTTACGCTGCGGCTGTAAATCTAACTTCCAACTGGGCCTGCCGTAAGAAACTTGCACGTGCTAGCCGGAGTCCAAAGAGCTGAGCTCGACGAGACCTAACGTCTCCGCCTTAATTGAGTCACTCGCAGTCATCAACACATCCCTCTACCCGATCTAGCACAACCCCACAAATCTCGCCGTACAGGCACCTACCTTCCCCTCTGCATTTCCACTTTTAACTATTGCCAATTTTAGGGTCGTGTCAAACTTCGTACATAGGAATTGTGTATATCCCTTTGCATGCAGCTCAATACAGAACTGCCATGCATGGCCTAGGAGAAAAACGTGACGTATCATGCGCGTGTCGTGGTGCACGGTGCAGTAGACTGCACGGTGCGTTGCACGGTGTTGCAACAAAACGTGCCTTGCTTCCATCCACCTTAACTATAGAGCCCCTCCGCGCGCACCCACTCTCACTCTCGCTCACTATCCCCACGCAACCCTCTCCACTGTCTCACCAGCATCCGCAAACTCCAGAGAATACCCCGTCTGCGCTGGCAATGACAGAGGAGGATAAGGTGGCCATCGTCGCCTCCAAGGCCGCCGGCGAGGAGGCCCCCGTCTCATCGCCTGTCCCCCTCGACACGTTGAAAGCAGCCACCGTCCTTGTCCAGGCCCCAGTTGAGGCATCGATGGCAGCGGTCGTTCCTGTCAAGGCCCCCGTCCCCGCTACCGATGGAGCCGCCAAAGAGGAGCCCCCCGCTGGCGAGGAGGCCCCCAGCAGTCACAAGCAGATCAAGCACTTCTCGGGCACCTACAATCTAGATAAGTACATCGCTCCACTAAACCCCTACGACACCGGCATCGACGACCCATGATCAGAGGTAATTAGGGTTTGCTCCCTCCCCTGGTTCTTCTACTGTTCCCATTGTTGGATGCTAGATCTTGGTTTATTAGTATTTGCTTGTTCGCATTTCTATTGCTCAATCTTCTTACATCATCTACTCCTCCATTTTCCTTTTCTTCCAATAGGTTTCCGATAGTGATGTCTGCAGCGATGACGAGTCCATGCACACCAAGACTTGTCAGGTGCTGAGGAGGCTGTGGGCCGGCTAGTACGGCACCTTCTTCAGGGGTGGCGGCTACAGCTGCCCCTTCTGCAAGGGAATCGCCTTCTGCTGGGTGAGTCTCGCCGGTGACACCGACTTCAACTCCTTACTAAAGCATGTAGAGGCCGCAGGCTCCGGCATCTATAAAGGCGGCGAGCGCGAGACCATGAACATCAACGCCTACATCGCTGAACACCGGGCTCTCAGCATTCACCTCTGAAACCTCCAGCGGGTGGCCATCAAAGAGGGTCGTATGCCTCCAATCAGGCCCAAGGCCCGCAAGATCACGGGACTGGGCAGCAAGAAGTGTTGGAAGCGTCGGATGGAGGAGGCGGACGCGCGGGCACTTGAAGGCCTTGAACGTGCCTGCAGCTGCGGTGACTACTACTGCTAAGCAGCTTCTTTTGATTTTCTATATTTTGCTTGCATCCTATTTCTGGCTGAATGCATCGAACCTCGTTAAGCAACCTACTTTCTATCGCTATATCCTATTTAGCTGCGCACAGCTATATCTACATTTGTTTTTTTTCTGAATGGTGTGGTTTGCTGCTTTAGATTTGCTACCTGATCGGAGGCAAAAAGAGGTCCAAAAGGGAACGAATTATCGAAGAGAGAATCTTCTCTAGATTTGCTACCAATTTGGGCAAAATAAAACATATGTGTTTAGCGAGAGAGGAAAAGAGTACTCTTTCAAACTGCCAGTTAATGAGCTACCATCTTGACAAGCTACAAGACACATACATAAACATAACACAAAGAGGGTTAAATTTATTTTACTACTCTCACTTGAGGCGCTAGACATATTGATAAGATAACTGAGTTCCACAAAATAGAAACATAACACTGAGAAGTAAAATATAATTCACTTCTGATCAGCCCACTTGAGGTGCTTGCCATCGTTCCTAGGCGACCAACTGCGATCATTGTAGGTGGATCTTACATTATTGGCACTCCACAACTCACGAAATGCTTCGTCCCACTTGGGATCTGACTTGCCTTCCCTATCTTCAGCGTCCTGCGACACAATTAGCGTTGCATCACAGACCTAATTATTTCCACTAGAAGATGTAGCCTCTCTGTTTGCTGCTTCAGATGCAGCCTCTCTGTCAGTTGCTTCTACTTCAGCTGCAAGCTCTCTTTCAGCTACTTCTGCAGCCTCTCTGTCAGCTGCTTCTGATGCAGCTTCAAACTTAGCTATTCTACATTTTCTACAAAGGGCTCCCCTAAGCTCGTCTTCCCTCTTGCAAATAGGGCAAAACACGAGGTAACGTAGAAAAAATGGATCTTCTTGTACAACTGGTAGGTCACGTAAGCATCTATGGCTGCATACTTCTGTTTTATCTCACACAATGGCCACTCGTCCCAGAAATCATGCCTATCCGTAGGGAAATCTTCCTTCATTCTGTCGTACGACTCATCGAGGATTCTAGTTGCGAGTGATGCCATTCCATCCTTCCTCGAGCCCCCTAGGATATTGACAAGACGCTGAATATCGATCCAGTTGTGTGCAGGAATTATAATCCCCTCTTGATAAAATTTCAAAAAATCATTTGTATTGTCAATAGTGCAGAAAACAATCCCCTTTTCTACAAGGAACTGGCGCAGCGCCGGACAATTCCCGTCAGTCCTGAAAGTATGTAGTTTGTCATCACCAAAATTTGTAACTACAAATATTTTGTCAATGCAAGATCATCATCTGAATATAATTTTGAAAAGTTTAGTAAATGCAAGATCAAGACTCTCAACATTGTCTTGTCATAATTTATTTGGTCCCAAATAAAATCCAGTAGTTGCAAGATGAGCAAATGGATAAAGAACAAGAGGAGAAAACCCTAAAAGCGGTTAGCTACAGAGAGAAGATCTACAAACCGGTATGGGTGGTAGAGGAGGACGTGTTTCCTCATGGCCAGTTGAACGACGGCGACTTCACTCCCTTCATATGGGTGCTCCGGGGTGTACTCGAGGTCTAATCCCACACACTTGTCCTCGTCTTTCTCAAGCTAACCCTCGTACATCCTCAGGACACGCACCACTATCTCCTCCTCGTTGGCGTAGACAACATCTATCTTCTTATTGTCATGGGTAGTGAAGCTTGTCTCTAGAGTGCGACGACCTTCCATGGCGGCAAGGAGAAGACAGGAAGAAGACAGATGACAGGAAGAAGAAGAGTGGTTTCTGCGAGGCAGGGGAACGGTGGAACCATCAATGTGCTTTTAAGGTAGTGGTTAACGACGGGGACGGAAGTCCAAGGAGAGACGCGTGGCGGTGGCCGTTCCAGCTTCTGAGTAAACACAAAATAATTATAATGCCGATACATGTGCCCTGTTTTGTCACGTCAATACACTGGGCAGGGGTGTTGTCCTATCCACTGTGCCAACGCTGCAAGCCTACGTGATAGCCACCCCGCCTAAGCGACAGGAGCGACATAACAGCGAGAACTGACAAGGGGGGCCCAACTTGATGGCCGTTAGCCTGATATTTTGTATTGAAACATAAAGTTGAATTCATGGAGAAAAAGTCCCTCTGAGTATTTGGCACGCCAACTTTGGGCAATGCAGCTGATTGTAAGCAACTTGGGTACCGCGTTTCCTGGCCACCCCAACTTTCGGGCCGCAAAATGATATTCTCGCAAGACACACCCATCTACCAAATATGGGAACATTATCATGAACTATGATGTAGATATGTCCATGACCTAATTGGTCGTTCCGCTCGAGAAACCCTCAAGTGTTCAGGCCATATCTAATGTGACTATGACTTTTTCAAATGTTCCAAATCTCATGTTTACCATTTTTCATGGCCGGTACTGCAAACGAGAGGATGTCATGTGGACCCTTTTTGTTTATTCATTTTCCTTTATATCCTTTCATTTTTCTAATCTGTGTAAGTGTTGCCACCATGCAAATTCATATATATCAAGATATTGAGTCATTTAGAAATCTCGGCGATTTTCAAGATATTGACCCACAGTGTACACCTTCAAAATAGTTTCATAGTATAACTTCAAGAGCAAACCTGTATGAGTCTCTCTGTGTGTGTGCGTGTGTGTGTGCTTCTTCTTCCCGGAGTGTGATATGGAGCAACAAGAGTAGTATATCTTACCACTATCTCATATTTCCATCATCTTACCACTTTTTTATATAGTGTGCAAATAACTTTGAATGTTGACCGTCGGATCATGACTCGCGAATCCCAAAATTTCCAGCCGTTGGATCTTCTTGTCCATTCGAGCCCATCATGTTTGATTCAAAGGATTTACATGGGAAATTTATAGGATTAAATCCCATAAGATTTTTTTCTATAATGATTATTGATTCCTATAGGAAATTTTCCTAGGGAATCCTTTGCACTAGATTGCATAGGAAATCTAACATCGAGCCACGCCCAAACCTCTTTCTTAGAATCCTTTTTTTCCTTCGATGGAATCAAACAAACTTTCTTGCATATATATATGGGTTCCTATAGGATTAAAGTGGGCATAACATTGTAATCCTATGTTTTTTTTCCTGTTCCTATGCTTTTCCTATCCTACGAATAAAACAAGCCCCTAGCGTCTAGAAGATTCTATTGATAGTCTTCAGCATAATGAATGATATGCACAAACCTCAAAACACACTTCTCCATCATAGTAGAATCTTCTCCCCCGTTTCTCTTGACCATGTTACCAAAAATTTCAAGTGTCAGGTAGCTATTAATCTTTGACTTCTTCATGATGATACAAAGTATAAGAACCAAATATATAGCCATACTTCTTATCTTATCTTACCACTATATAATGTACGAATAACTTTGAATATTGACCATTAGATCAAGACTCGCAAATCCCAACATTTCTAGCTGTTGGATCTTCTTTTCCATTCTAGCATCTAGAAGATTCTATTAATAGTCTTCATCACAATGAATGCTATGCACAAAATTCAAAACACACTTCTCCAACATTCTAGAATCTTCTCCCTCATTTCTCTGAACCATGTTTCCAAAAATTTCAAGTTTTAGATAGCTAATAATCGCTTACTTCTACATGATATATATATATATAGAAACCCTATTCAGCACCCAGGGTGCAGAATAGTTATTTTGCACCCGACATATTTTTATGTTCTCACATATAGAAAATTTTTTTTTGTATACTAATAATTATGTTTATGTTCATCAGAAACATAAAAAAAATCGACATAAAAATATGATTTATGAGTCATTATAGTCTAAAAACATAGAAAATACACATTTTATGTCGTATTTTTATATGGCATGTAAACGTTTTTACAACATTTCTAAATTTTCTTATGTTGTTGTCGACTTCTAAGGTAAGAGAAAATTTACGTGACGTAAAAAATTTATACGGTTTGTAATATAGAGGGTGGGTGTAGAATAACTATTACAACCTGGGGGTCAAATAGCGCCTGTCTCTCTCCCTATATATATATACTGTAAAAAGTACAAGAACCAAATATACACCCATACTTTTTATAGATGTTGATCAAATTTATATATTTTTCTGCTTTACCTGTATTATAATTTTATATAGTGATGATATGTGTCAGACGTATATTATCTTAGTCTCACGTGCAGGGCACGTGTAATTTACAGGTTATATATATATATGATAATCAAATTTAAATTTTTTTGTGCTTTACCTATTATAATTAAGAGCTATGTCCATAAAGTACCAGGTGTGTATTTGGTTCTTTGTACTTTGTATCATATAGAAATCAACCTACTATTAGTTACCTAGTACTCGACATGCTCTAGAGAAATGACGAAGATAATTCTAGAATTACCGAGAATTGTGTTTTGAAGTTTGTGCATAACATTCAGTGCACTAAAGAACATCAATAGAGAATCTTCCATATGATAGAATGGATTGAAGATCCAACTTAATTCTATTTAGCAGTGTTGGGATTTGCCAGTCTTGATCCAACGATCAAAGTTCAAAGTTATTTGTACACTATATATAGTGGTAAGATATGATTATATAATAGGTTAAGCTCAAAAAGTTTTAAATTTGATGGACATCTATAAAGTATGGGTGTATATTTGGTTCCTGTACTTTGAATCATCATGTTGAAGTCAACATAGAAGTAAATGTTTGTTAGCTATACCTAATACTTCCAATTTTGGTAACATGGTCTATAGAAATGTCTGAAAGATTCTAGAATGATAGAGAAGTGTTTTAAGATAAGATGTATGGGTGTATATTTGGTCCTTGTACTTCGTATGTCACGTAGAAGTCAAAGATTATTAGCTACCGAACACATTCAATTTTTGATAACATGACCTAGAGAAATAAGGGAGAATATTCTAGTATGATGGAGAAGTGTGTTTTGAGGTTTGTGCATAGCATTCATTATGACGAAGACTATATATCAATAGAATCTTCTAGATGCTAGAATGGAAAAGAAGATCCAGTGGCTAGAAATGCTGGATTCGTGAATCTTGATCCAACGGTCAACATTAAAAGTTATTCGTACACTATAGAGTGGTAAGATAAGATAAGATCATGCAGAAGTCAACGATTGTTAGCTACGAGGGAGAAGATTCTAGTATGATGGAGAAGTGTGTATTTGAGGTTTGTGCATAACATTTTTTATGCTGAAGACTATCAATAGAATCTTCTAGATGCTAGAATGGAAAAGATGATCCAATGGCTAGAAATGTTGGGATTCATGAGTCTTGATCCAACGGTCAATATTTAAAGTTATTCGTACACTATATAGTGGTAAGATAAGATTAGATGGTAAGATAAGATGACATATAGCAATCGCAATGTTTTTTGTGTGTGCTAACGGGTGGGGCGAGTATGTCATACATACAACACAATAACACATACTCTAGATATATACGGATGTATCTAGCACTAAAACATGACTAGATACATACGTATCTAGATGAATCTAAATCAACAAATATGGGTCAGAGGGATTATATGTTTGTTGCACAGCTCGCTCTCATATATATACTCATACTAAAACATGTCTTGTATATGGAAATGTATATGTACATGGCTGCAGATACTTGGCCACTCACACGTCATACACACGCGCAAACAGCTACACGTATACATGTAGATGGTCGCACAACACACACGCGTACACAGACACGTATAAATACATGTACACATGGCCACACATGTACACATGGCAAGACACATGTACAAAAATATAAGCCTTAATTAATAAGCTCTAGGGTGGAGGTAGTACAAATCAATTTTACGACATTTAGGCCTTAATATTATATTGTTTGAAAGAAGGAAAGTTAGTGTCATACGACTTCTCCAGCTTTTCTTCTACAGTATAAGTTAGAGGATCTGTATAACTTGTTTCTTGCCAAAGGTCGTGGTAAACATAGTTTTAGTCCCACTTCTTGCACCCGGGGTACAAATTAGTCCCATATCTTAGAGAGTGGACAAAATCAATCCCAAAGCATGCATTCCTGGTGAAAATCAGTCCATTTCAAATAAATTTGAGCGTATTTGACCAAATTCGTACATGTTTAGTTGTCCTGATCATGCCTTTTTGCGATTAAGATAGTAAAATAGTACCGGTCTGGAAGTGGTGTCCTTCCACGACTTCTATTGCTTTTGAAAGTTCATGCAGAATTTTTGCATAGATTGATGTCATTTTAGCTTGGCTGAACACTGTCCACTTCAAATGCTCAAGTTAACTAAAACTACACATGTGTGCATTTCACTCAATATTTCATCGTTAGTTTCAAGCTAGCTGAAATCTAACCAAATTTGATTCTTTTCTTATACACTTCACAATCCATATGCATCAATTGTTTTATATGTGATGATTCAACTTGAGAATTGCGAAGAACGTTGGATGAGCACATAGACATATGTTGTTCGCATATCATATCAAATTTCCAAGATATTAGCTTCAGCACATGCGCTTTTCTGTAAACAACGATGCCTTGCGTGGGCCCATAAATTAACCTTGCCTTGCTTTTCTTATCTTATCTTACATCTTACAACTATATGGTGTATGGAGAACTTTGAACACTGGTCGTTGAATCAAGATTATCAAATCCCAACATTGCTAGCGGTTGTATCTTCTTTTCCATTATGGGATCTAGAAGATTCTATTGATATTGTTTAGCACAATGAAATTTATGCACAAACCTCAAATACACTGTGAGGATAGTTCCATATTTGCTTCATGTGTTGTTTTATCTAGATGGTGGGACCCACGTTATAAATATTTGCAACTAGTACATTGCGGAGCTCTTGCTATATTTTATACCAAAGCCAAATTTACCTTTACGTCAGATTTAGCAATGGCAACATTGTGGGTGCCCTTGGACAAGCCACAAGCTTATGGGTCACCCTTAAGAAAATTTCCTTAAGGTGAAGCTCTACTATGTATATATATATGTGGTCATCCATAAGGACTACTTTTTTCTTGAGGACAACATAATGGATGCCCTAGGTGAACTTTTGCCATAAGGTGGGTCCCACATAGCTTGTGGAAGTAGCTATAACATCACCTATGTATAAGGTAAACTTTTTCCATAAGATGGGACCCACACAGCTTATAGAAATAGCTAGTACAATGTATAAGGTCGAGTTCACCTTAAGCTGGGACCCCATGTTTGTTAAAAATACACGCATGCAAGAGAGAGAGGAGAAAGTAAAATAATTGTTTATTGCTTATGGACAACCCATAAGCTTGTAGGTCACCCTTAAGGAAATTCCACTAAAGTGAACCTCTACTATGTACTCCGTCCCAAGGCATAAGGCATATAATTTTTTTGAAAAGTCAAGCTACAGAAAGTTTGACCAAATATTTTGAAAAAATTATCAAGAACTATGATATTTTACAAATACCATGTGAAAATATGTTTCATTACATATCCAAGGGTATATATTTCATATTGTAAATATTAATATATTTTTCTAAAAACTTGGTCAAACTTTACATAGTTTGACTTTTAAAAAAATTATATGCCTTAAGCCTTGGGACGGAGGAAGTATATGGATAGGCTTATGGACTACTTTTTGGCTTGTGGGTAGACAACATAGTGGATGCCCTGGGCACCCACAATGTATAGCCAAATCTAGTTCCAAAATAGATATTTGGTTTTTGGAACTAGTTCCATACGTTGCAGGGTTAGTTCCAAATCTGAGAAACTAGGGAATCGGAGCAACTCCGTGCGCCGATGCCAAGTTCCAAGTACTACTCTATCTGATCATGTGGCAGTGCACTTTTTCTCTCTCATGCGATGGGGAGAGAGAACACCCTTTACTATGTGTTGTTTATTCTGTGTAAGGGCCCACTATGCAGATATTTGGCAAGACAAGCACTGTGGATCTAATGCCAAATTTGCCTCCCATGCTAAATAGTGTTGTGTGTCAGATTTCGCAACATCAATGCCGTGGCTGATAAAGTGAACTTATCTATAAGCTGGGACCCATATGTCTGCAAAAAGTATACATGTGCAAGAGAAAGATCAGAGAGTAAATAATTTTATATTGCTTATGGACAAGCCACAAGCTTAGGTGAAGCTCTACTATGTATGTGGTCTCATCCATAAGGACTACTTTTTGCTTATGGACAACATAGTGGATGCCCTAATACTTTTTGCTTATCTCGTTCCGTGAAAAAATAAAAATAGAGCTCGTCCATGCAAGTAAAATAGTACTACAGAGCTCATACAGTATAACTCATAACCTAGGCGTCTAGTAGAGTCAGGCCGGTCACAGTCTCCTCCAAATTAACTACTCCGACCATCTAGACGTCTACTGGTACTATGGAGTAGGGAGTCGGCGGGTCACTATCTCCTTGAAATGCAGCTGAGGAGCGCACACTCATGTTGATTAATCCAGCTTTCCCCCCTTGCCTATACCGCGCCCCCTCCAGGGCATTTTCCCCTTCCGTACCACGTGCCACCGCTGTCGCCATATGCCGCTTTCGGATTCTCTTCCTCATCTCACTCAGAAAGTTGCCACCCTCGATTCCCCGTCTCTTCCGAAACCCCAATCATTTAAATACAGACGTTGCCTTGTGTTTACTGACGTGTTTACCAAAGGATTTTTCACGACATGTTTACCGAAGGACCCTTTGAAGAAATCATAACCCGATGCGACGTCATCACCGCTGCCAGCCTAATCATTTTGTCCAAACTTTTTCTTGAATCTACGAAAGCTAGTGCAACTCTGGATGCTTCAATGCCATTTGGCCTCCCATGTGTTCTTCATTCCCCCCTGACCAAGGGACCGCTACATTTCTTGCATTACTTCAAAATTGATAGCCTCCCGTGCAAGCTGTCGCCGCTAGACAGGTTCTCCTCCGATGCTATGGTACCAGGCTATACTTCTGGGTAGTGGGTAGGTGCCAATGGAGATTGGATTGCCACGGCTAGCTTCAGAGGCAAGTTGGAGCTTTGCAACGTGTATACTCGTTGCAAGATTCCTCTCCCAGCATTGTTGTTCCAAGCAACTGACCAGCCAACCACGTTCTTGTTGGATAATGATCTTCCAGCTGTAATGCAGAAGATTGTTATTTGCCAAGTTCCCACAACTGCTGGGAGATATAAAGGTTTCTCGCTTGTTGCAGTATTCAACATCAGAATTGCCATCCTTCAGGGCGGTGATGATGGATGGACAGTTCTTCCACTTCCTCTTAACCACACCCTGAGCCCTTACAGTTACAATGATGGAATTACCCACGACGGACTTGTGTTCGCCAAAGCTCTGTAAGGAAATGTTCATATTTGGGATCCTTTGCATCCTGGTAATTATTCCTTCATATGTAGTGTACTGGCTTAATTACTCATGTGCCCAAGCTATTGTACTAAATTGACATAGGGAGTGTTTCGTTTAAATGAAAATACAAGTAGTTATTTTAGGCTCTATGAACTGTACGAATCATATTTTTTGTAGGATTTTTTATTATAGTAGTCGTTTGATTCATCGGATTGAATTATGCACGGTTGATTTTTCCGGATGTCTTCTAATTCATTCGATAGGAATTTAAGATATACTTGAAGCTCTTGAAAAGAATCCGTTCAATGGTTTTGCCGTGCAATGTAATCCAACACAACCACAATCCTGCAGGAGTATAAATGGACATGCAAATGTAAAATCATGTGTATTTCCTATCCTATGTTTTTTGCATTTGCACGGGTTTTCGGCAAGTTTCCTTACAAATGAGTCGGTCAATTATCTTTGCCTTTTTTAGACAAAACGAGCCAAAAATTGCCTGTCTTGTTAAAAAAAAGATGAGTCCGTTCTCTAGGAAACTTCCCTATTATATAATGCTTTGTTTACTTTGTACGATTCTAGGCCGTAGTTGTTTTTCCTATGTTCGAGCTACTTTGCATGCAGTTCAATTGGAAGGAAATTTTTCAGTATGATTTACTATATCATGCTGCCGGAATCATAAGTTAACGCATTCTGCTACCTTTTCAAGGTCCTGCGCTAGTCTTGTCACGACCAGCTATCGTGGACGAGTTGGTGGATTCATTTCTTAATGCTACTAGAGACGAGCACGACTACTTTTTTGGTTTTTGGTGGTTAGCAAGATCTGCAGATGTTGCTAGACTTCATATATATACGCTTGTCGCTTCTTCTGATCCCAATTGTCTTACTTTTCGTTGGCGCCATCGTACTGGTGCTGCTCATCCTCATGTTGTACACTGCGGTCGCACTATCTCTACTTATACTGCCGGGTTTAGATGCTTGGTGTTCTTAATAAACACTGGTCATATTGATCAAGCTAATCCATGGGAAAGGATTGCTGACCTTGGATCATATTCTCTTTTCCTTGAAGTGAACTGTCCAATTATCATGCGTGTAGGCGGTGTAGATCTTACCTCAGGTTATCTGACGAGAAGAAACTGTGTCTACATCTTACCAACTACAGCATGGCTTTCCAAAGCGGCGCATCCTGAATTATGCCGCTTCAGTCTTAGTGGTAAAGACTGCTGTGTTACTTCTGAAATCAATGTCCTTGAGGGAATTAGTAACCCTCGCTTCTTGACAGGAACGGTGAAGCATCCGCTTTGGTTCGTACCAACCATGGTGAACGCCGTTGATTGGAACTGGCCTCATGCTTAACTAAGAAACAAGACATGTTACCACAGTACGTAATGATGCAATCGATATGTAATGGTTGGTACTATAAGTAGAGAAATAGTTCTGGACCATGTTGAACTGTTTATTTTGTTTGGTTGTCTGAAGTCATCGGCTTTCAACTTGTTGGTCTTCTCTCTTTTAAATATGTCCTTGTATCGGTACTATATTTATTTACTCGTATGAACTTGACTATATTTTTTTGGACCTTTAGCATAATGCACTTTAGTTAGCCGATTCTAGAGTTCTTTTAGAAATTATGGAAATTTTAGCATCAACAGGATGTTACAGACCACATGCCATACACATGAACAATCACCTCAATGCTTGTGTAAGGGTCGTACTCTATGAAAACAACCTTGGCTTGAATGATTATATAGCCTCATGCACTAGTCTTTGGATAATCTGATATGACAAGACCATATTTTTTAGAGATTTATCTTATCTTATCTTACCACTATATAGTAAACGGTTAACTTTCAACATTAACTATTGTATCAAGGCTAGCAAATTCTAACATTGCTAACCCTCGAATCTTCTTTTCCATTCTAGCATCTACTCACTCCGTTCCATAATATAAAATGTTTAAACTTGTGCGAAACGAATGTTGCTAGACAACTTTTAGTGTGTGGTTCACTCCGAACATACACACTACTTTTAGTGTGTAGTAAAAGATGTCTAGATACATTTTTTCACAAAAGATAAACCATCTTATATTTTGAAACGGAGGACGTATGAGATTCTATTGATACTGTACTAGACTTTAGCACAATGAACACAATGCACAAGTACAAGAACCAAATATACACCCGATAATTTATGGAAGCGGCTCGAAAATATAATTATTTTATCAGCTTTACCTATTACTACTTTATGGAGTAGTACAATTTTATATTTCGATGATATGGCATTCATTCTACTAGGGTTTGTTCAATTTGAGAATTAGGTAGAATGGAACGGAACCATTCTATACCTAGAGGCAATTCCAGTGTTCGGTTCCGGAATAGAACGGAACCAACTAGTTCCACGAAACCGAATATTCCTTGAAGATGGGGAACCAACTGATGCGAGGAATGAGGCACTAACCATGACCCAAACCGCTCTTGAAAAAGATAGGCCTATTCTCACCCGTCGAGCGACCACCCACCCTGCAACCCTATCCACGCCTCCCTCCTCTCTCTCGCTACCAGCAGCGGCGCCCTGCTCCCACTCCCTCCCCGGCGGCCCTCCCTTGCCTCTCCCATGCCTCTCCCTCTCTCCGGGGCAAGAAGCAGCGGTGGGGGGACAAGCGGCGACGGCGGAGCAAGCAAACAACAATGACATATCCTCATCTATGTGCCCTGTCCACTTTAATTTGGACCAAATATTCCAAGTTTTGTTGATTGCTTGATCAAATCTATGATATATGCTTGATCAAATATATTTGTTCTTCTTACTGCTTAAAATACAAACAATATGCTGCTGAATTTTTTCTTAGTTTGTATTACATCTAGGAGGTATCCTCACCATAGGTATGAATGAGGTGGGTTGAACCCAATCCTAGACATTCCATTCCATCCAACCGAACAAAATATAACCATCTCGCTCCTCACTTTTGGCTGAACCGATCACTCGGATGGAACCGTTCTGTGCTGGAGAATGGAACCTTTCCATTCCATGCTACTACATTCTAGAGCCGAACACACCTCTAGATAGCATTGGCATGCTATACTAGCTATCTAATTACTAGTAAAATTTCCTCGATGCTAGTAGTGTACTACAGTAGTACTAGACAGCGTTGGCATGCTACACTAGCTAGCTAATAATTAAAGTCTCCTCGATGCAGCTGTGCCCTGCAGCAGAAGACCGACGAAGGAACACGCAAAAACTCCTCGTTCAAAGAGCCATACCATCTTCCCCATCTCCAACTGTATTTGGTATCGTATCCAACGCACGCATCACTCATTTTCCTCGCCATCTTGCCTGCAACATCGGTCCTTCCAGGCCGCCACCCCTCCTCCAAAACCTCCCAACAGTCATAGATTGATCCGTCTCGCCCCCAAACCATCGGGACGCGATGGCGGATTCGGGGCCCAACCGGTGGTACGACGGATGGAGCAACATCGGTGTCGACGTGTTCGATGAGATCGCTATGCGTATGGACACTACCAGCACCGTCCGACTAGCCGCATGCTCCAAGGAGTTGAACCTCCGAGTCACCAGCGGAAAAGGTAGCAGATGCCCCAATGACGGTTGCGGGACATTGGTCGTGTACCGTTAGGTCCACAACCACAAGATTGTGTGCGTGCACGGCCCTTGCAACTGCATGGAGGATGGCTGCATTTTTGCCGCCTCGCCGGCGGCGCTCCTCGCCCACCTCTGTGAAGCTCACTCGATGAGGGTGCAGTTTCCGCTATGACAAAACAAGCAGGTACTCCTCTAAGCCTTTGCCGGCAACAAGCCTGCGGATAGTAGATATCATCGGATCCGGAGACAATGGTACTATGTTCACGGTGCGATTTGACACGCGCCAAACACTACACATCGTATCTGTCGTATGCGTCAGGTCGACGGCGTGCTTGTCTCTGCGGTACATGGTGAAGTTTTGGTCGTCGACTGTGATTGAGGGGATAAGCATAAAAATTCTGGGCTATGCGTGTCGGAGAGCACCGCGTCACCCGATGGCATCCTGTTCGAAGAGCTGCAGTGGCTCCTGCCGGTGCCGATGTCGCACCTGGTCGCTCTTCAACTGTCGGTGTTCACCCTGGAATACTATCTTCAGATTAACAGGATTCATGAGTGAGATAAACACATCTTAATGTTCGTTGGAGTATTTGAACTGCTACAAAGACTTACTACCTGTTCTTAGTAGTTGTTCTTAGGAGTATTTTTATGGAGTTCAACTACTGCTAATGTATTTTGTAGTAATACCTACTGTATGTATTGGTACTTATCATTTTGGGAGATGTGGTTCCTATCTTAAGGTAGTTCTGAGTATTTTCTATAGAGTTCTTCCTCTGCTAATCTATTTTGCTATAATAACTATGTACTGGTGCTTGTTCAGATCGACCAATGAAGTGTAGAATATGACCTCACTTTACTTTTGAATCAGGCCTAGCTACATCTATAGAATTTCATTGTGTGCATTGTTGAATCTGTCAATTATTGTCTAGGTACTGCTAATTTGATCAGTTTGAAATGCTATTGAATCTGCCAAGTGCTGCTGAATATGAACTGGGAATCTGTCAAGTGCTGCTGAATATGAGCTAGGAATTTGTCGATATTTTTTTGGTCATATTTTGTACTGCTGAATCCTTTAAATGCTACTGAATTTATCAAATGTTTCTGTTGTTACTATTAGTACATACAATACAATATTTTGTAGAACTAACTGTGATGTACGTGTACTTGTTTAGATCAAGTGCAGCAGATTGTCTTGCTTTTCTTTTGAAACTTGGCATTTTATAGAACTAATACTGATGTACTGTTACTTGTTTAGACCAAGTGCAGTACATGGTCTTGCTTTCCTTTTGGAACTTGGCATTTTATAAAACTAATACTGATGTAATGCTACTTGTTTAGATCAAGTGCAGTAGATGGTCTTGCTTTTCTTTTGTTACTTGGCCTTGTCATAAACTCATAATCGTGACCATGCTTTGCATTGATATGAGGAGGCATGCATAGAAAAGCAGACTTGATCATCAGTTTTGCTTGCTCCAATGATTGAGTGTGTTGGGAGAACAGACCAAACTGATCATGGGCCAAGGGTTTTTTAGCTGGAACAAGAACTGATTCTCTATGTACTGCTATTGAATTCAAGCAGGAAAGCTACTGAATCTCTCAAATGTTCTGTCGTTGCTATTACTAAAGAATTTGTGCAACTAATACTGATGTACTGTATTGTATTTTATTGTCTATATTGCTGCATTGGTGACTTTTGAAATGCTGCTGAATTGGTCAAGTGCTTCCGAATATTAACTTCGAATCTTTTGATAATTTTTCTACCTTATTTTGTACTACTGAATTTTGACATGAATATCTGCCAAAAAGAATTATCGCTTTTCCCCCGCCCTCGCTGAGGTCTTTGTTTCGAATCTGGCAGAGCACATCATAATGCAATTTTTATTAACCAGTAGAAGAAATCTAGTACTGCCTCCGATCCAAATTAATGTTCTTACATTTGTCTAGATTCTGACATATGTAGTCATGTTTTAGTGCTAGATACGTCCGAATCTAGCCAAATACAAGAACATTAATCTAGATCAGAGGGAGTAGCTCATTCGGTCCCTCTTTAGCCCAGAACATTTTAATTCGGTCTTTTAGGGGTCGGGTACTGCTGACCACGGCCCAGTGAAATTTTAGGAAGGAGCCCATGGAGCATAGCCGAGAACATATTAGTTCGGCCTTTTACGGGCCAACGGACTGTTGAGCACAATCCAGTGAAATTTGAGAATGAAGCCCATGGAGCATATCCGATGGAATATAACCCACGTAGAGCCCTTGCGAAACTCTTTTTGATTCATCCTTTTGGGCATTGCCCCCCCACCTCTCATGATAAAAAAACTCTGCCTACCCATGTTTTTAAGAAAATACCCCATTATGTGGCATTTTGTAAACTGAGATGCCAGGAGCGCTGCCCCTTTATATTTTAAAAGAGATAAACATAGACACATAAAATATTTTAAGAAGACTAATACATAAGTTGTTGTATTAGTAAAAGTTTAATGATATTTTTTCTATAAATACCTTTGTTATATTTGGCACTCAGTTTACGTTTATTTTATTTGAAGGTCTTTTGTTTGAATCACCTTTGTGTGTGTGTATCTTGGGTTTACATTTTTTTCTCCTAGCAATATCGCATTACAGAGAGGCTGACATCACGGACCCACTAGCATGCAGCGTCCCTAGAGTTTGTTTTGATGGTGGGTTTGAAAAAAAGTTTAAATACTTGTACACAGAGGCTCGCATCGGGGACCCACCAGGCAGAACATACAAGGCTGCATCAGGGACCCACAAGACAAAACATGCCAGAGAGGCTCACATAAGGGCCCCAGCAGTAATACCATACACGGCTGCTGCGTTGAAAACAGCGGACGGGGCCGAAAAAAATTCCATCATACACACGTTGCACTTACAGAGAAGCTGACATGTCAGACCCAGCATGCCCAAGCATAGCCCATGAAATTAGCCTATCAGCCCCAAGCATAGCCCAATACCTTTTAATTCGGCCTTTTCATGGTCTTGTGGCTACCGACCGTTGCCCATTCAATTTAGGAGTGAGCCCATGGAATATAAGCCATGACGAGTAGGGCATCCGCCCCGAGTTAGCCCAAAATCTTTTTAATTCGGCCTTTCTGAGCATTTTTTGTACTCTGAGGCTGACATCTAGGACCCGAAAAAACAATCCAACATACACACATTTCTTTCAAATAGTGGCTATCAGCTGGGACCCAGCATATACACATTTCCTGCACAGAGGTGGTTGACATCTGGGACCTAGCAAGTTTCCAAGGTCAAAACAACGAACATGGCCAAAAAAAGTCCATCATACGCACGTTTCATTTACAAAGAGACTGATATGTGGGACCCAGTAGTGCGAGCTTGTACAGATGCTGCCTCAAGCAACGTTGCCAATTCGAAACAGGGAGGCGCGGCCGAGAAAAAAGTTCAGCATGTACACGTTTCTTTTAATAAAAGGCTGAAATGGGGGACCCAACAGCGCTACCTTATACAGATGCTGCATCAAGCAATGTAGCTAGTTCGAAATAGGGAGGCACGAGCGAGAAAAAGTTTAGCATGTACACGTTTCCTTTAATGAGAGGCTGAAATGGGGGACCCACCAGCGTGAGCAAACGGCAGATTCGTCGAGTAACACTATCTAGTTCGGAACAGGGTAGAGCTGCAGAAGAACCATCATACCGACGATTCTTCTAATGTGAGGCTGACATAAGGGACCCACCAATCTGAATAAACGGCTGATGCAGCGGGCAACGCTATCAAGTTCGAAACACGAAGGCACGACAGAGGGTAAAAAATCCATCATACACACGTTTCTTCTAATAAGAGGATGACATGTGGGGCTCAGCATCGTGATTAAATGGTAGATGCATCGAACATCACTATCAAGTTTGGAACAGGGTAGCCCGAGCAAAGGAAAAAATCCATCATAGACATGTTTCTTCTAATGAGAGGGTGACATGTGGGGCTTAGGAGGTTGGTTAAACGGTAGATGCGTCGAGCAGCGCCATCAACTCGGAATGGGGTAGCACCAGCGAAGGAAAAAATTCCATCATACACACGTTTCTTCTAATGAGAGGATGCCATGTGGGTCCCAGGAGGTTGATTAGCCGGTAGATGGATCGAGCAGCACTATCAACATTCAGAACAAGGTAGCGCAAGCGAAGGAGAAAATTCCAGCATGCACACGATCCTTCTAATGAGAGGCTGACATATGGGACCTAGCAACCTGACTAAATGGCAAACACCTCGAGCTACGTTATCGAGTTCAAATCAGGGAGGCGCGACCGAAAAGTATGGTCCGCTAGAGACACTGACATCCGGGACCCACACGTCCCAAAATCTTGCTTCTGCCACTCGCTTGCCGAGCTTCCTTCATGTTTTTAGCAGATCCGTCATAGTAGAGGGCCACGAAACCGGAAGAAAAAAGTTTTCCATCGGCCATGGCCAAGCCGAGAATTTCGTCACGAAAGACACGCCTTCTGCGACGACTGTCGGGCCAATTCATTGCGGAAGGAAACTTTTCTTGTAGTGGATAGGGATGGGGACAAGGTCGATGCGCTGCTGTTGCTGCTATTTGCGGGAGAGAGAGAGCAGGGGTAGATGCACACGAGGTACATGAGAAGAGCTGGGCAAGCGAGATGCACGTGCGGTGCAGGGCTGTCGCGCCTAGGCTGTTGTATGCTACTTTGCTAGCTGGGTGCGAACGCAGTGCACGTGTGCATGTTGGGTTGCTAGAAGCTAGGATTTGGATTAGATGTAGTTAGATGGTTAGCAAGATTAGAAATTTAGGCTTTTAGATAATATTAGAGCAGATTTAGGCTAGGATTTAAAATTGGGTGTTCAGAAAGATTAAAAGGATAGACAAAAGAGGTAGAGATAGATGTAGAAAATAAAAGAGAGGTTTTAGATAGGTATACGAGGTGTTTTAAATAGGTTAAAAGGATAGAGTTTAAATGGAAGATAAAGGGGGTATATGGATATACACATGTAAGAAAGGCACAGAGAGATAGATCATCAAGGAGTAAGAGGGACGAGAGCATGAATATAACAACAAGCCAATTGCAAATAAAAGGGAGAGTGGATGATGTGTAGATGAATACATGGGCAAGATTTAAAATACGAATAATCCAACAAGAAGCCCACATATATAATAGAAACATAATGATGAGATTGTTAACATGTTAGTAGGAGGAAGGGAAACAAAGAGAGATGCCCTCAACTCCAATTAGGCATTATAGAAATTTAATAAAAGCCAAATACAATTATATCAAGAACCAAATCAAATGTTAACAAAGAGATATGATGCATGCATGAGGAAGACAATAACTGCACAAATCATGACAAAAGGTGGGGATTGGAACCTTGGGATGTCACAACATGCCCCTCCTTGAAGGAATCGTGCCCCAAGATTCTAAGAAGAGGAGAATATAGCAGGGTACTTGGATCTCAAAAGATCTTCGTGCTCCCATATTGCTTATTTATCGGAGTGATGTGACCACTGAACTTTGAAGAACTTAATGGTTTTCTTTCTTATCTTTTGTTCAGCCTCATCAAGAATGCGAATAAGATGTTCATTACAAGAAATGTATTCCTTGAGCTCAATAGAGGAATGATCCACAGCTCTATCCAGATCCTTGAAACACTGCCTCAACTATGAGACATGTTAGGTGTGGTGAGCATGTTTGAGATTCTCAAGTAACTCTAAGACATATGCAAGAGGACCTGATCTTGAGAGAACCTTGAAGGGACCGATGTATCGCAGGGCAAGCTTCCCTTTGATACCAAAGCGGTGTGTGCCTCTCATCGGGGTCACACGGAGATAAGTAAGATGACCCACTCCGTACACCATATCATGGTGCTTTCCATCATAGTAGGCTTTCTGCCGATTTCGAGAAATTTTTAAGTTGTCACGAACAATCTAACACTTTTCTTCTGCTTCCACTCAGGAAAACCGGTGATAAAATCCATCTCAATTTTATCCCACTTCCACTCAGGAATCTGGAGAGGTTAAAGGAGACTAGCAGCTCTCTGATGTTCTGCTTTCACTCTTCTACAAACATCACACTCAACAACATACTTGGAAATTTCGCGCTTCATGCGCGTCCACCAATACACTACTAGGAAACCCCTTATTAGTGACACACCTTTTTCACTATCAGGGGCGCATATCTGATGCGCCACTAATACGTCGCCACTAATAATTATCTTCTATGGCGCATCTTGAAATGCGCCATAGAAATCTCAAATTTCTGTGGCGCATATGGCCAATATGCGCCACATAAGTTTTTTTTCCAAAATTCAAAAATAAGGTGGGCTAGATCTCAAATTTCTATGGCGCATATGGCCAATATGAGCCACAGAAGTTTTTTTCAAATTTAAAAAAAAACAGGCATCTGGCCGGAGGTGGTGGTTGTGGCTGGTGGCTGGAGGAGGGCTAGGATGAGTGGGTCATCGGAGGTGTTGGCCGGAGGAGAAGGAGAAGGAGGAGGCCACCATTAGAGGTTGTCGGAGTAGGAGGAGGAGTTCGCCGGAGGTGGCGGAGGTCGGCGGAGTTGGTGGAGGAGGAGGAGGAGGTCGCCGGAGTTGGTGGTGGAGGAGGAGGTGGAGGAGGTCACCAGAGTTGGTGGTGGAGCAGGAGGAGGAGGTCACCGGAGATGGTGGAGGAGGAGAAGGAGGAGGAGATCGCCGGAGGTGGTGGAGGAGGAGAAGGAGGAGGTCACCGGGGTGGAGGTGGAGGTCGCCAGAGAGAGGAGAAGGAGGAGGGAGGAGAAGGGGAGAAGTGTGGAGGGGAGGAGAAGTAGGGAGGGGAGAAGAAGTGGGGGGAGAAAAAGAAAAAAGACAGGGAGAGAGAAGGGCGCCAGCGGGATTCAAATTTCGAATCCCGCCCAAGATTTCTGTGGCGCATATGGGAGAAATGCGCCACAAAAGTTTATCCCCCTTTTTTATTTTTTTGCAGGAAAAAATCTTCTTTCGGCCATAACTTTTTACTCTTTTCAAATTTAGGAAATCTGTAAAATCTCCCCCCCTTTTGTTGGTGCTGGGTCCCATCAACTTTCTGTGGCGCATATATCTGTATGCACCACAGAATCATCACTTTCTGTGGCACACACGAAAATATGCGCCACAGAAATGTGGACTTCTGTGGCGCATATTGGTTCCGTGCGCCACTGAACTGCCAAATTTCAGTGGCGTTTTTTCTGTATGCGTCACTGATATTTAACAAGATCTACTCCCTCTGCTCAGAAATATAAGACGTTTTAGTTTTGTAAATCGAATGTATCTAGATATCTTTCAGCGTATAGGTTCGTAGAGGTTTGGACTGAACCTATATAGTAAAAAGCATCTAGATACAATTATTTCACAAATTTAAAATGTCTTATATTTCTGAACAGAGGAAGTACATTTTTGCTGAAGGAAGTTTCTTCGGATGAAGCTTGTACGCACCGGAAAAGATGGATGAATAGAGAGGGGTCAGACTAATACAAAAATCATAGAAAACATCCCAGACTTCATATCAAGATTCCGACAAAACTAGCAAGAAATTGGATAAACTGCAAAAACGAAACATGGAGATCTACTCAAGATCTACAATTTTTATGAAGGGTATTTCCTCAAATGAAGACTATGACTGCCGGAAACCTAGAAGGAACAGAGCAGCTTCAGATGTGCGTCCAGGAACAGAAGTTTTTCCTCGATTTCATCAGACGATTTCTTCACCTGTGGAGCTCGGATTGGGTTGGCGTTTGCTTCTGGAGATAGCTGGTACGTAGGGGATCATCTTTGGTGTACAGAGTTTTGTCAGGGGAAGATCGTAGGCACCGGAAAAAAATCTAGAAGGTAACCTGGGAGGGGTGTACGTGCTGAAGCAGACATGGTGTCGACGTTGGTCGCGTTCCAGAGAGCGGTGAGCGCGGCACGACGGCGAGCTCGGCGTGCGAGTGGGAGCAGAGGGAGAGAGCCAAAGAGAGAGAAGGGAGGGCGGCTGCTCACAGTCGGTCGGCAAGGCGGGTCGGCAGCGAGGCGAACGAGTATGACGACGACGCTGACGGTGACGGTGAGCGTGGCGACGACCTGGGCGCGTCCTTGCTCCTCCTTGCCGCTGCTCCGGTAGGCGACGTCGAGGGCGGGGATGAGGACGGTTGGTGGCTAGATGGGCGAAGACTGTGGCGAGGCGTCCATAGCCATGTGATAGCGCCTGTGGTTTTCTTTGAGAGGAGGAAGGAGATAGGGATGGGGACAAGGTCTCTGCGCTGCCGTCGCTGCTTTATGCGGGAGAGAGCAGCGGTAGATGCACGCGAGGCGCGTGAGAAGAGCTGGGCAAGCAAGTTGCACGTGCGGTGCAGGGATGTCGCGCCTAGGCTGCTGTATGCTACTATGCTAGCTGGGTGCGAGCGTAGCGCGCGTGCGTGTTAGGTTGCTAGATGCTAGGATTAGGGTTAGATGTAGTTAGATGGTTAGCTAGATTAGAAATTTAGGCTTTTAGATAATATTAGAAAACATTTAGGCTAGGATTTAAAATAGGCTATTTAGAAAGATTAAAAGGGTAGACAAAAGAGGTAGAGATAGATGTAGAAAATAAAAGAGAGGTTTTAGATAGATATACGGATGTTTAAATAGGTGTAAAAGGATAGAGTTTAAATGGAAGATAAAGGGGGTATATGGGTATACATGTTAGTAGGAGGAAGGGAAACAAAGAGAGATGCCCTCACCTCCAATTGGGCATTGTAGCAATTTAATAAAAGCCAAATACAATTATATCAAGAACCAAATCAAATGTCAACAAAGAAATATGATGCATGCATGATGATGAGGGTTTAACTTATCAATGCCCATTGTTATGGCCCCATCTGATCAACACAGTTGCAAAGTACTCTGAGGAGCTGCAGCGAGCCAAGAAGGCGGCGAAGGCTGCGGCCTCAGGGGCCGGCGGAAAATCAGTGGCATCTGATACCGCCACGGACTCGATGAGGCCCCCAAAGCCAAAGTCAAAGTCGAAGAAACCAGTTGCTCCTCAGTAGCTTTGTGATAGTTAGATAGCTTATGTCTTTTGTAGAAAACATGCCTTTTAGCGAGTGTATCTGCTGATACTTTTGCTAATCTTGAATGCACTCGAATCTTCTGTCTGTGCATCACTTTAGTCTTCTTATTGCTTCTTGCTTGGCTTGTGATATGGTACATCGAGTGACCCGTTGAGGGAACCTCAGGATTCGCCACCCCTTGATGACACTTTAGCACCGCCGCGCTCAAGGGTGGATGAGCTGTCTCTGCTCTCATGACTCCGTGATCGTGTGAAGCAGTTGGAGCGTGAATTTCCCGTACTCCGTGGTAATGCGGATGTATGGAAATCAAAGGCAGAGAAGGCCACCGCGCGAGAACAATATCTACTGGGGGTGGTGACGTAGCTGAGCGACCAATTTAAATGTTAGCTTTCTTACTCTTATCTTTTCCTTGTAGTCACTCGAGATGGTTTTGCTGTGCTCATACTTCCGCTTTTGCTTTGTATAGTTGTCAGCGCGCGCCATCTGCAGGATGAGAAAGATCGAATTGCCATTCGCATGAATGACTTGACCCAAGAGCAGCTTCAGGCGAGTGGGTACTTCTAGGTAGATCATGATCGTGTGATCGCGTTGGCGACCCTGCAGGATCGTGCATCGCGAGTGCTTCATTTCTTGAAGAAGTCGTAGTCATGCTTGAAGAACATTTACTAGACGATGTTCCCGCTAGACGTTGTTCCATCGAGCCTACTGGCCCTTCTCGCTAGATTCCAAGATTTGAGTGCGGTCCGCGAATGTGTGCAGCAACAATTAGTGGCTGGTGGCAAGGCTGCTTTGTCACTGGTACGACTGCATAGGCCTGATGTGGACGTTTTAGCTATTGCGGTGGGGCCACCTGCGCCTCCAGCAGGTTCTGTTTGGGATATGGTGCCGCACTATCAGGCAATGGACCGCCCGACAGAGGAGATCGTCGATTTCTTTGAGGAGCAGACCAATGTTCTCTTCTTGCAATAGTAGTTTGGTTTGTATCATACACATAGTTGTATCAATATTGTAAAGTTCGTATATATGTTGTGTATAATTGATTGACGATGATGTATAAAAGAGCTTGTTAGCGTGTATGTTTTGTGAGTGCGTTGCACTATGCGATTCCTTTTCGTTCGCCTGGCTTTGTGTTTATCTTAGTCCCTTGTCAACCTGTCAGGTGCGTTGCAACTGGGTTGATGTTTTGTCAAGGGTTTCGATTGGTGTGCCAGCTACTTTGTAGGATAGATGTGTACAGGGTGGCGCAACCCTCGAGTGGATAATTTGCAAAAATGAAAGAAAAACACAGAGTTTCGGGGCACTTAGCTTTATTTATTTCTGAGGTAGTACGAACTACAATGTGTGGTTAAGTAGCCTTGACTGAATAGCCTTATTTGCAATGTAAAGTAAAAAATCGACTAAGAGTAGAAGCATCGCAGCTGCGCGATGTTCCAGGGGTTGGAGTATGCGACTCCTGTCTCTAAATCTTGAAGGCAATAGGCGCCACTTGGGATTACTTCTATAATCACGTATGGTCCTTCCCAGGGGGACTTGAGCTTGAGATGCCCTTGCTGCTTCAGTCACAGTATCAGGTCGCCTTCGACGAAGGATCTGGGGCGTAGCCTCCTACTTTGGTAGTTGCGCAGGTTCTGCCGGTAGATTGTTGATCTCTCTGCGGCGATTTCCCTTGCCTCGTGAAGGAGGTCTACGGAGTCTTCGAGTGCAAGAGTTCATTCCTGCTCGCTGTAAGCGACCACACGCGGTGCTTTGTATCGTACTTCGGTGGGTAGCACCGCTTCAGCCCCGTGCACCATGAAGAACAGGGTGTACCCTATAGAACTATTTGGAGTTGTGCGTAGGCTCCAGAGTGCTGATTGTAGTTCGTCTGGCCAGCAACCTGCGACTTGTTCCAGTGGCCGGAGGAGTCGCTTCTTGATGCCGCCGCAGACGAGCCCATTAGCTTTTTCGACCTGCCCGTTGGTCTGTGGATGTGCTACTGAGGCATAGCTAACGTTGATTTCCAGATTCTCGCAGAATTCTTGGAACTCCTTGGATGTGAAGTTTGTCCCATTGTTTGTGATGATGCTGTGTGGCACTCCGAAGCGGTAGACGATGGACTCGAAGAACTTGACTGCGATGTGCCCTGATTGACTGGTCACTGGCATGGCCTCTATCCACTTGGTGAATTTGTTGACTGCGACCAGGAGGTAGACGTAGCCTCCTCGTGAGGACTTTAGGAGCTTGCCGACCATGTCAAGTCCCCATTGCGCGAAGGGCCAGGCCAATGGAATTGGCCGGAGTTCTGCGCCAGGTGCGTGTGGCTTGTCCACGAATCGCTGGCAAGCTTTGCATTTCTGGACGATGTCCTTGGCATCGCGCATGGCCGTAGGCCAGTAGAATCCAGCTCGTAGAGCTTTGGCAATGAGGGCGCGACTGCCGGCGTGGTGCCCGTAGGTCCCCTCATGGATGTCGAGGAGGATAGCTCTTCCGTCGGCCATGGAGACGCATCGCTGGAGCACTCCTGTGATGCTGCGCTTGTACAGTTCGTCGTTGATCACAGTGAATGCCTTGTATTGTCACGCGATGTGCCGTGCATCAGTAGGATTGTCCGGTAGCCTCTTGCTGAGAAGGTATGTGATGTACGGTTGAGTCCAGGATGGCTCGATCATTATGACGCTCATTGGTCCTTCAAGTCCTGTATCCAGCTCCAAGTCGTCGAGTGCCATTGGCTCATTGGGTGGGGTAGCCCCAGAGTCTGTTGCTGCGCTTGTTTTCTTCTCTACGGCTTTTGGCTTGATGGAGCATTCGCAGATGCGCTCGAGAAATACCCCGGGTGGTATGGGGGCGCAGGTGGAGCCTATGTTGGCGAGTGCGTCTGCCTCTTTATTGCTTTCGCGTCCTATGTGTCGTAGCTCGCAGCCGTTGAAATCCCCTTCGAGTGTGTCGTAGAGGTCACGGTAGGCGATCATGTTGTCGTTCAGTGCATCGCACTCGTGCATTGTCTCATTAACCACTAGTTTGGAGTCGCCATATGTTATGAGCCTTTTGGCGCCGCAGGCTTTTGCCATCCTCATCCCGTTGAGCAGGGCCTTGTATTCAGCTTCGTTGTTGGAGGCAGTGAAATGCATTCGCAGGACATATTTCATCTTGTCTCCCTGGGGCGATGTTAGTATGACACATGCACCAGCTCCATCCTTCCGCTTGGATCCGTCAAAGTGCATTGTCCAGAGGTAGGACATATCTGGTTTTTCGGGGAGCTGGTTCTCCATCCAGTGCACGAGGAAGTCAGGAAGAACTTGTGACTTGATTGCGTCGCGTTTTTCATATGTGATGTCTCGTGGAGATAGTTCGATCCCCCCAAGTGCGACTCATCCGGTGGCGTCGGGGTTGTTGAGGATGTGCCCAACCAGGGCGTCGTTGACTACCACGATTGAGTGTTCCTGGAAGTAGTGGCGCAGTCGTCGAGCCGTCATGAAGACGCCGTACGCCAGTTTCTGGTAGTGCGAGTACCGCTGTTTTGTTGGCGTAAGTACCTCGCTAAGGTAGTAGACTGGGTGCTGGACTCCCTGGACCTTGTTTTCTTCGGCTCGTTCGACTACGAGCACTGTGTTGACCACCTGGTTGGTGGCGGAGATGTATAGCAACAATGGCTCCCTTTCGCGTGGGGTCACCAGTACCGGCAAGGTGGATAACAGGCGCTTGAGGTCTTCGAATGCGTCTTGCGCCTCATTGGTCCACTCGAACTTGTCAGCTTTGCGGACGAGGTTGTAGAAGGGCAGAGCCTTTTCACCCATCCGACTGATAAATCGACTGAGAGCCGCGATTCGCCCAGCGAGCTGCTAGACGCCTGTTATGTTTTTCGGCTTCTCCATGGTCAGTATAGCTTTTATTTTCTTAGGATTTGCCTCAATTCCCCTTGCAGAGATAAGGTACCCAAGTAATTTCCCAGATGGTACGCCGAAGGTGCACTTGTCCGGATTGAGCTTGATCCGGTAGCGATCGAGGTTGGCGAAGGTTTCGCGCAAATCGTTGATTAGTGAGGCTTCCTCGTTGGTCTTGATTACTATGTCGTTGACATAGACTTGCATGTTGCGACCTAGGTGGTTCTTGAGGCAAGCTTGCATGCACCGCTGGTAGGTGGCTCCTGCGTTCTTTAGCCCGAAGGGTATTGTGTTGTAGCAGAACACACCAAAGGGCGTTGTAAACGCTGTTTTTTCTTGGTCTTCCTCCTTCATTCGAATCTGGTTATAGCCTGAGTAGGCGTCGAGGAAGCAGAGGCATTCACATCCCACGGTAGAGTCGATGATCTGGTCGATTCGCGGTAGTGGGAAGTGGTCCTTTGGACAGTGCTTATTCAAAGAGGTGAAGTCCACGCACATCCGCAGGATGTCCGTGTCCTTTTTTGGTACTAGCACCGTGTTGGCGAGCCAAGTGCTTTCCTTTATCTCGCGTATAAATTTGGCGTCGAGGAGTCTGTTGATCTCCATTCCAACTGCCTTTGCCCTTGGTTCAGACAATTGCCGAATTGTTTGTTTGACCGGCCTTGCGTCTGGATTGACATTGAGTGCGTGCTCAGCGAATTCCCTGGGAACTCCTGGCATGTCCACTAGACACCAGGCAAAAATTTCCCAATGCTCACAGAGGAATTCGACGAGCGCGAGTTCCTATGTGGGACTCAAGTTGTTGGCAATGAGGGCCGTCTTGGCGGGATCCGATGGGTGGACCTGGACTTTCTTCGTGTGCACTGATGAGTCGAAGGATAAGTCAGGTGAGCTTGGCCGGCTTAGGGGCGGTAGACTGTTGTCTGTCGACTCCTTTAGTCTCGCGAGTTCTTCCTGCATGCCGAAGGACTGGGAGATTTTGTTGAATTCCCTATCGCAACTGTCAGATCTCTCGAAGCTCCCGTTGACTGTGATGACACTATTAGGGCCTGGCATCTTCATTTGCAGATAGGCGTAGATTGGTACCACCATGAACCTAGTGAACGTGACACGTCCGAGGATGCAGTGGTACTGCGAGGGCCAGTCGACGACCTCGAAGTCGATGCGCTCGCGCCGAAAGTTTTTCGGCATGCTGAAGATGACATCGAGGTTGATTTTGCCAAGGGGATAAATTCCCTTGCCTAGGACGATGCCGTGGAACATTCTGTCCAAGGCTTCTAAGCAAGTCAGAGGGATCCTCATTGCTCGCAAGGTACTCACAAATACAAGGTTGATGCCGCTTCCGCCGTCCATGAAGACACAGCTCATGTTGAAGCCTCCGATTTGCGCCTCGAGTACGAGGGGACAATGGCCTGGGCGAGGTACTTGGGACAGATGGTCGCGCTTGTCGAAGGTGATGCAGGACTCGCTTCCGCTGAGGTACTCAGTGGTAGATGGTGGCGAGTTTGTGGCCAAGTTGACTTGGCGAGTGATGGCCTTCTGCACCCGATTCGAGGGGTGCCCCTTTTGGATCATCATGGTGCCCATGGCCCGTGGGTATGGTTCTCCTCCGTGGTGTTGGTCCGGCGCAGCTGCATTCGGGGGTGGCCCGGGAGGTGGTGGCCGAGCTCCATGTGCCACGGCGCCTGGGGCGGCTCCGTAACCCCTTTCGATTGCGCTACGGTTCATCCGAGCCAGTCCCTCGTGTAATTGGAGGAACTCGCGGCAGTCCTTGAGGAGGTGACTTGACTTCTTCTTTCCGTCATGCTTGTCGATGTAGAAGTGCACCGTGCATGGCCCAGACAGCTTGTCTTCAATGGATGTTGTGGGTGCCTCATCGCGGTTGCGGCGCTGCCATACTTGTGTTATTTTTCCGGAGTCGCGGTATCCGCTACGGTAACTGCTGTTGCGGTTGTCGTCGCGTTTGTCGGCGTAGACGGCTACGACCATGTTGATGTCGTCGTGGTCATCGTAGATGCGCATGCGGCGTTTGCCTCGGCGATCGCGTATGCGCTCGAGTTCTTCCTCGTCATCTGAGTGAACGCGGTTTTTCACCGAGTCTTCTCCATCTGCCCAGCGATTCACGATTTCGATCAGGTGGTCGATGGCTTTGGGCTTTGAGCGGCCCAGCTCCTCCCTGAGCTCTATGCAGCGTACACCGGCATTGAATGCGTCAATTGCGCGATCCTCCGAGATGTTCTCCGTGGAGTTCTTAATGATGGACCACCTCTGTATGTAGGAGCGTAGCGATTCGCCTGATCTTTGCTGACAGCATCTCAGCTCTTTGATTGATGCGGGCCATTTATATGTGCCCTTGAAGTTGCGCAGGAAGCTGTATACCAGCTCTTCCCAACTGCGAATGGATCCACGTGGGAGGTTGTTGAGCCAGGCTCGAGCGGCGCCCTGCAGCTGTAGTTGTAGGCATTGCATGACCGTGTTTCGACTCCCACCGTGGAGCCTGATGGAGGAGATGTGGTCCTCCAACCAGATCTTTGGGTCTTATAGGCCGTTAAACTTCGGGTTCTCAAATGGGATCTTAAACCCCTTGGGCATTCTCTTTTACCTGATGGCCCTACTGAAGCATCTAGCGCCGTAGAGCTCCACATCTTCGTCTTCTGAGTTAGTCGACCGAGCATGTCGTGCCCTTGATTTGTCGATCTTGTGCTGCGTGAGGTCATCACGCGCATCATAGTCGTGGTCGTGTTGCCGTGAGCGGCGACGTCAGGACAGATCGTGACTGTCATCGCTGGATGAGGGAGAGGACTAGCGTTTTGCCAGAGCCTTTCCTTTCTTTAGCTCTGGTGCTAGCTCTTTATCGAGGGCGTCCTCGACTAGTCCCAAGCCTGCGATCGTAGATCGGTGCATGGCGGCCCGAGGATCTCCAGCTGGCGGCTGGTTGTTCAGGAGGTACATGGTGGCTGCCGTTACCGCGGCTTGCATCGTCTTTGGGACCACGTTGCCCCGTGTGTCGACTGTCATAGAGCTGAAGTCGAGGACCTTTGCAGCTTCTATGCGTTCTTGCTCGGTGAGATGGGCCATCCGGGATCGCCTCTTGTTTGAAATGTGCTCGTTGCCCTTTGAGGAGGATCCTCCGTGGGAGGAGAGCCCAGCATGTCGAAGACTCGACTCATCTGCCGCCTTTTTTCACGCCTCGAGCTGCGCGATTGTTTGCACTTGACGCTTGAATTCTTCCTTCAGGAGCCTATGATAGCCCATTAGCAGCTCTTGCGGGGATCCAAAGGGTAAAGGGTTACACCGTAGGGCTTCGCGGCAGCGAGCCCACTCGATTTCATTGAGCCTGATCACGACACGTTCGCCAGTCTGCTCGTTTGTTATGGTTGGAGGCTCGACTGCTCCTCTATTGTTGACAGGGGCGCTGTTTGGTGATGGCCCACCGTTTGGCGGTGGTCCACCATTGGGTATGTCGCCATTTGGCGGGTCAGCTCCGTGGCCGCCGTTGCCCGTGTTGTCACGATTGGCGGAAGTGTCTCCTGCGTTGATGACGGCGCACATGACGTGGTTGGGGAAGTTGCTGCTCCCGCAACTTTCAGATCCAGAACCGTAGGTTCCATCTTTAGTTGCCAGATCTCCCAGATCGGATTCGCGACTGTTGTCGCTGTCCGTACTCCTAGCTGTTGCCAGGGCGTTGAGTTTGCTGAGGGTGCCGATCGATGGAGGGAACCATGATGTTGGGGCAATCGATGGTATTGTCGGCTGGTTAGGCATGCGAAGCATGCCCATCTGACCAACTTGGAAGCGGAGGCTCCCGATTGCCAAGCTGATTCCGTCGCCCACAGACTCGAAAGCCAGGCGAGTGGCTGGCATGTGGATGGTGAAGTAGAACGCGCCAAAGAATTAGCGAATCTCCGTTGTTTTGGAGTTGTAGATCGCGGTTGATGGGGCTGAAGAAGCCGCAACATCAGCACTCCCAGTTCCCACAGACGGCGCCAATTGACGAGGGTTTAACTCATCAATGCCCATTGTTATGGACTTGGGTTTTGGAGAAGGAGGGAGCGCTAGAGACATCTATCGTCTAGCAAACAAGCACAAAGGGGACTCGAAGATTTACCCAGGTTCAGGCCGCGTAGAGGTCCCTACTCCTTCTTGTCTGTTCGTGGAATTATCAAAGACACGAGGATTACAATGGTGCGCAGATGCAATCTAGCGAGGGTTGTGTAAACTAGGGTTGCGTGTGTCCTCCTCGTCGCCCCCTCCTAGCCTTTATATAGATAGGCTAGGTCTTGGGTGACAGATCGAGTCGGTTACAGGTTAGGGTTTTCCCCTTTGAACTTTTTATCTCCAGCTTTCTCCTTGATCTTCAAGTCATCGAGAGTCCATAGGTTACTCGAGTTCTTCATTTGGGCCTTCACGACACCGTGGGCCTCTACGTATTCCGGCCGTATATACCAAGCTCGAGTACCTGTAGGGTATACCCATGTCACATGATGAAGACAATAATTGCAGAAATCATGACAAAAGGTGGGGATTGGAACCTTGGAATGTCACAACACGCCCCTCCTTTATGGAATTGTGCCCCGAGATTCTAAGAAGCGGAGAATAGAGCAGGGTACTTGGATCTCAAGAGAGCTTCGTGCTCCCAAATTGCTTCTTTATCAGAGTGATGTGACCACTGAACTTTGAAGAACTTGATGGTTTTGTTTCTTGTCTCCTGTTCAGCCTCATCAAGAATGTGAATAGGATGCTCATGATAAGAAAGGTCTTCCTTGAGCTAAATAGAGGAATGATCACAGCTCTATCCAGATCCTTGAAACACTGCCTCAACTATGAGACATGTTAGGTGTGTTGAACATTTTTGAGATTCTCAGGTAACTCCAAGACATAAGCAAGAGGACCTGATCTTGAGATAACCTTGAAGGGACCGATGTATCGCAGGGAAAGCTTCCGTTACCAAAGCGGTGGGTGCCTCTCATCGGGGTCACACGGAGATAAGTAAGATCACCCACGTAGACCATATCACGGTGCTTTCCATCATAGTAGGCTTTCTGCCGATTTCAAGAAATTTTCAAGTTGTCACGAACAATCTGACACTTTTCTTCTGCTTCTTTGATGATATCTGATACGTTGCTAACATATCCATAATTTTTGATGTTCCATGCTTGGTTTTATCTACTTTCTTATGTTTTGTCCACACTTTGGAGTACTTTTTATATACTTTCTTGGACTAACCTATTAACAAGATGCCATAGTGTCAACTGCCTGTTTTCTGCTGTTTTTGGTTCCAGGAAGTCAGAAAATGAATATTCTCGGAATTGGACGGGACAATAGGCAAAGTCAGTTTTTCACCGAGGGGGACAGGGAGCCAGAATACGAGACAGAGAGGGACTAGGGGCCGCCCACACCACCTATCCACGCGGCCAGGCCTGGCCCGCACCAGGGGGTGGTGCGGCCACCTAGGACACCTCCTCAACCTCCCCTTTCGCCTATATATTGCCTCCGATACAGAAACCCTAAGTACCCAATCAAAATTCCACGAAAGAGCCTGTAGCCACCATCATCTCCATTCCTAGATCGGGAGCGATCTGGAGCTCTTCCCGGCACCCTGCCGGAGGGGAGAATTCACCCTGGAGGCCTTCTTCATCACCATGCAAGCCTCCGGTGTGATGGATGAGTAGTTCGTCCCTGGACTACGGGTCCATGTAGTAGCTAGATGGCTTGTTCTTCTCCTTTGTGCTATCATGTTTAGATCTTGTGAGCTCCGTTCATGGTCAAGATCATCTATTTGTAATCCTACATGTTGTGTTTGCGAGGATCCGATGGATATTGAGATGCTATTTCAGATTGATTATTGATTCTATCATGTCTTTGTGATTTGTGATCTTGCATGCTTTCCGTTGTTAGTAGCTATCTTGGCCAAGTAGATGCTGGCAACTCCAAGAGTTAGTATTTAAGCTCGATAGTGGGTTCATGCCTCTAGTAATCTGGGGAAGTGACAGAAATCTCTAAGGTACTAGATGTGTTGTTGCTACTAGGGAGAAAACAACAATCCTTTGTTCATAGAACAATTGTATTGTTTACTTTACACGCAATGCATAATGCAATTATCTGTTGCTTGCAACTTAATACTGGAGGGGGTTCGGATCATAACCTGAAGGTGGATTATTAGTCATAGATGTAGTTGGATTGCGGTCTATGTATAATGTTGTAATGCCCAATCAAATCTCAAAGGAGTCAAGATGATTAGTATATGCATGTATGCTTTCTTGATGTTTGTCAATTGCCCCGCTGTAATTTGTTCACCAACATGTCATCTATCTTAAGGAGAGCCACCACTAGTGAACTATGGACCCTGGTCCTTTCTTTTACCATCAATCTACAACTGTTTACTTCTTTATGTTTACTTTCTGCAAACTATTACTTTCTTCCACACAATACGTTTAATCCTTTGTTTTCAGTAAAACCGGTGAGTTTGACAACCTCACTGTAAGTTGGGGGCAAAGTTTTGTGGTTGTGTTATGCAGGTTTCCATGTTGCTGCTGGCAGCGGTAGTGCGCCCTGCCAAAGTCCAGCTAGCAACACCTTGGAGGTGTTTCCTTGCTCCTACTGGTTCGATAACCTTGGTTTCATAACTGAGGGAAACTCACTACTGTGCTCATCATACCTTCCTCTTGGGGTTCCCCCAACGAGCTTGTTATTACACGAGTCAGCAATATCCGGACAGATTCAAGATCTAGAGGATCTTTATTTCTCAAGATCTTCCTTTCACCAGCTTCTGACCAGTAAAGTGGGATAGGCACTTGCAGCCATAGAGAACTTCAAATGGTGACATGTCCAGACTTGATTGATGACTGTTGTTGTAAGAGAATTTGGAAAAAGCAAGGCATTCTTCCCATTTCATGCCAAAAGAGATGACACAAGCTCTGAGCATATCTTCAAGAATTTTATTTACTCTTTCAACTTGGCCTTCAGAGTAAGGGTGATACGCAGTGCTAAACTTGATTTTAGTTCCCATGTATTGCTGGAATGATTCCCAAAATCTAGAAGTGAACAAGCTTCCATGATAAGATGTGATTTCTTTAGGAACATCTTGGAAGCTTACAATCCTCGCAACATAGAGTTCTGCCAATTGACTAGCTGTAATAGTTTCTTTGACAGGCAAGAAGTGAGCCACTTTAGAGAAGCGATCAATCACCACAAAGATGGCATTGTTGCCTTTCTGAGATTTCGGAAAACCGGTGATAAAATCCATCTCAATTTTATCCCACTTCCACTTAGGAATCTAGAGAGGTTGAAGGAGACTAGCAGCTCTCTGATGTTCTGCTTTCACTCTTCTGCAAACATCACACTCAACAACATACTTGGAAATTTCGCGCTTCATGCGCATCCACCAATAGTAAGGCTTCATATCATGGTACATCTTTGAGCTACCAGGGTGAATAACAAGAAGAGTTTCATGAGCTTCTTTGAGAATTAGATTCTTGAGTGCTTTTTGGTATAAAAATGCACCCTTCGAATCTGAGAGTGCCATTAGCATCAATGGAATAGGATTTGTACTTGGGAACACCCAATTCCATATTTTTCTTGACTTTGAGGACCATAGCATCAGTCAACTGGGCCTCACGAATTTTCTCCTCATGATTGGGAGCCAAGCAAAGATTTGCAAGATGCCCTTGAGGACCAATCTCAAGATTATACAGCTGAATTTCTTTGAAATGTTTATTGCCTTCCTTGATCATGAGGTTATTGCAATAGAATTTTCGACTAAGGGCATCAGCCATCATATTAGCTTTCCTTGGAGTGTAATCAATAGAGACATCAAAGTCTGAGATGGTGCCAATCCATCTTCTCTGCCGCATGTTCAGGTCAGGCTATGTGAAGATGTATTTTAGACTTTTGTGATCGGTGAAGATTTCACAACGGTTGCCAAGCAAATAGTGTCTCCATGTTGTCAACTCATGAACAACCGCTACAAGCTCGAGATCATGAGTAGGATAGTATATCTCATGCGGACGCAACTGACGAGATGCATAAGCCGCGGCTTTTCTTTCTTGCATAAGAACAACACCAAGACCTTGGATGGAAGCATCACAGAATATCTAGAAAGGCTTGGTGGTATCTGGAGGAGTTAGAATAGGAGCTGAGGTGAGTTTTTTCTTGAGAGTATCAAAGCTCTCTTGACAAGCTGGAGTCCAACATAATTTCTTATCCTTCCTCAGAAGCTCAAAACGAGGTTTTGCTATCTTGGAGAAATTGTCAATGAACCAGCGACAATAATTTGCCAAACCGAGGAAGCTTCAGGCTTCCTTGATATTCTTTGGAGGAACCCAATCAACGATAGCCTTGATTGTTTTAGGATTGGTTGCAATGCCTTTATCAGAAATAACATGGCCCAGATAGACAACTTCAGAAAGCCAGAACTCACACTTGGAAAACTTTGCATACAAGCTATGCTCTCGGAGCTTGGAGAGGATAAGTCGAAGATGTTCTTCATGTTCTTCCTTTGACTTAGAATATACAAAAATATCATCAAGATATAACACGACGAACTTGTTAAGATATTCCATGAAAACCGAGTTCATGAGGTGAGAGAATGTTGCAGGAGCATTTGTGAGACCAAAGGACATTTTGGTGTACTCATACAAGCCGTATCTGGTGGTGAAAGCTGTTTTAGGAATATACTCCTTTCTAATTCGGAAGGTGGTAATCACTTCTCAAACCAAGCTTAGATAATACTTTTGCTCCAGCGAGCTGATCAAAGAGTTCTTTGATGCAAGGTAGAGGATACTTATTCTTGATTGTCTTTGCGTTGAGACCATGATAGTCAACAACCAGACGATTAGTTTTATCTTTCTTCTTGACAAAGATGCTAGGGCTTCCCCACGAAGAAGTGCTTTGCTGAATATGTCCTTTACTTTCAAGTTCATCAAGTTGCTTCTTGAGCTCGGCCATTTCATTAGGACCCATCTTATTTGGACCCTTGGAAATTGGAGTTGTTCCAGGTTCCAATTCGATCACGAATTCAACGGACCGGTCAGGTAGCATTCCTAGCAGCTCTTCAGGAAATACATCTGGAAATGCACACACCATAGGTACATTTTCCAGTGTTGGCAAAGGATCAACATTGAGTGCAACGACTTGTGGTGAAGGAGTTGCATTTGGAGAATAGATTATGTGGCCACTTGGAAGTGAAAGAGATATCGAATTGTTCACACAATCGATAGTTGCACCATTAGCTTTGAGCCAATCCATGCCCAGAATAACATCAATGTCGGATGGACCAAGTACAATTAGATCAGCAAGGAATTGACGACCTCCAATGCAAATTTTATTCCCATAACTCCTCATAGAGGACATCATCTTAGCACCAGGAGATTTAAGCCAAAGGTTCATTTGAAGAATTTCCAATGGAAGATCATGCATTTGTGCAAAATTTTGCGAAACAAACGAATGAGATGCACCAGTAGAAAAAGGAACTTTTGCAAGAGTAGAGTTAACATGTAGTGTACCGATGACAACATCAAGCGTCCTCTCTGCTTCTTCTGCAAGGACATTGTTCACCACGACATTTCTTTGAGTAGGCCTATTATTGCCGTTGGAGGCCTTTTGCTGGGGAGGAGGAACTCTCACCAAATCTCTGGAAGCATGAGGAGGGGCAGGTGGAGGAAGCCTCTCTTGGTTTGGGAACTCTGGAGACTTGTGACCAGGTTCTCCACACTTGAAGCAAGTTACAGTTCAAGGTGCATACGGCCTCTGAGGAGCACCAAAAGGAGCACGAGGTTGCTGTTGCTTGTACTACTGCTGTTGTGGCTGAGCGCCCTGCCTGATATAACCTTGAGGAGGCCTTTCCTGAATCATCTTAGAAAGAGGAGAATCCTGCGGTTGCCTCTGTTGATAGAAGTTCCTAGCAGGTTGGGGAGCTTCTTGCTGGTAGACACGACACCTTTGAGGCGGGCTAGAGTGAGAGGCTGAGCCACTATCACGAGCATGTTTCAGGGTTCTTTCATACTCACGTCTGCCAGTTTTAGCCTTGATTTCCATAGTCACCAACTCTTCAAAGCTCTTGCAAGTTGTGAGGTTTAAGTTGAACTTGATAGAAGGCTCAAGACCATTTCTGAATCGGGCTTGCTTCTTTTCATGAGTTGAAATTTCATCACCAGCATAGCGAGCCAAGAGGGTAAATGCTTGCTATAAGTCGAGACATCATTAGAGCCCTGAATCAATTTCATGAACTCCTCTTTCATTTTGTCCAATTCAACTTGAGGAATGTGATGAGCCCGAAACAATTTCTGGAATTCTTCCCAAGAAAAAGGAACATTTGGATCTCTAACATTCTAGACAATTTCCCACCAGGCTGTTGATTCACCAGTAAGCATATAGGAAGCAAAAGACACTTTGTCTTCATCAGCCACTTTAGCATTAACAAGCGTGATATTGATACCGCGCAGCCAATCATCTGCGTCAAGAGGTTTCTTCGGAGTGTTAAAGTTCTTCGGGTTGAGACTGAGAAAATCCCTAAGCATCACCCTTGGCACAAAGTCTTGCTGTGTAAAACAAGCCTCGGTCTGCTACTGACCACGAACAAGCTGCCCCAACAATTTTGACATTGTCAACATCGCTTCAGCCAACTGAGGGTGAGGCGGGGGAGGTGGTGGGGAAGGAGATCTTCTAGGCGCCATCCTGATGACAACATCAAGACATGAGTTAGCACATATTTAGGATAAACAAATCCAACATAAATGCAAGAAGATATACAGTTAGAACATGAATGAGCCATAGATATCATCAAGGTACAATTAAAGTACACAAGAATTAACCATAACCACATGTAGATTGAATGATAGCATTTAACATATTTCACCCATTATAAGTGTCATATTTCTATGGAAACCAAATTACAATTACGAGTATCGGAATGACCCAAGTTATGTATTTTAGCAGATTAGATTTGATAGCGTTCAACATATTTCACTCATGATAAGTGTCATATAGCTATACTAAAACATTACAATCACGAGAGTCCAAAACAACTCAAGTTATGCATGTATTAGAGAAGAATTCAAGATGAAGTAAAAAACTTCCGGTTCACACGTCGGTAATAAAGAACAAGTCAGCAAGACCATGCCAACAAGTCAAATGGTTTAATTTTTTTATTAAAATAGATGGATTTGATGAAACACTTTGAATAAAACCAGGATATTTAAGAGGTTTCAAAGGATTCAGGAGAAACAACATATTTGTAGATACAATGGTTTTTTATTTGAAGCAACTTTACTCTGACATCAACAAAAAACTTACAACGGTACTACGAATAGCCGAAGACGTTCGAACCTAAAGCAGCTGATGAGAACAGATAAAACGTTGCACTTCCTTACTAGAAAAAAGGTGGGGTGGGAAAAAAATAAAGAGCAAGAAGTCCTACTCTCTGATTAGTTTTTCCCTAGTATATAGCTATCAAAATATTTTTGTAGACTCAACAACGTCCGCTGCAAGGGATCCTAGCAGGTCGACCATGCTCTGATACCAACTTGTAGAGCTCGGCCATACGACGCACCTAAACCCCTAGCCGGTATAACCCCAGTACAAGGTTATTGCTTCTAGAGTGAGAACATGCCACCCAGGTAATCGCGCCTCAGCGTAAAAAAGTAAGTATGTACACTGGGGACATACAAGCCACATATTAGAGCACGCCATGTACAAAAAAAATAGTCAATAAGATCCAAATATATAGATTGGTAGCAATAGATGACAGAGGTCCCAACAATATATCATACATCAAGCGGAAAACATGATATAACATCCGAGTATGGATAAGACCAAAATTGGCATAAGATTCCTAGAAATAAACAAGTGAGATCCATGCCCACACGTCTCAGGACTTCCTAGTAGGATCCCAACTACTGCTCGTGGTAGTCCTCCTCAACATAATCAACATAGTAAGAACCAGACTCATCCACCTGATCACGCGTACCTGTACGGCAGGAAAGGAACAAAACGGAAGAACAAACAATAAAGTCGAGAGCGTCAGTACTGAGGCCAGTACACAGCGAGACTAAAATTCAGCGGTCCTCGCCTACGGGGATATAGGGTGTACTGAGCGGCGACAAAGCTTGCAACTAGCTAACTTATAGAGACACGCTACAACTTCGGCTATTAGAGCGAGATAAGAGAGTAGTAATCGATAGAAATAATATAACTCTAGGCATAACCCATCCGAGGCTTTCCCCCTCGAAAACCAGTAGAGGAAGCAATCCCATGGAACACACACATTGCAATTTTAGTTAAGCAATTGTTTAGTTGATAAGACTAATTACTAGTCATATTATAGATCCAGGCATTAGTGGTGTTATCTATGACCATGACACTATACTCCTGAGGCGTCCATAACCATAGACACACGACTTCTCGAAAAGATTTACCCTACAGGAGTGCACAACTGTGCACAAACGCATGTTCAACCCTTCAAGCACTAACTCGCAAATAGACGTGCCGTCCAAGTCTCACTACAAGAACTGTCACATAACTACACGCACATCCAGGGGTATCACCTACTGAGTTTGACCCACACTAGAGATGCAACTGATTCTCTAGGTGGCACAACCTTTGAGTCTACGATCGGTCGATGATCGGAAGATAACTTGTAGAGCTCCATCCCACCTCCGACACGGTATCCCGATTTATGCTATGCAAGCCATGGCAATCCACCAAAACCATATCACAACTCAATCCATGTCCGAGGACATATTATGCGTAAGCACCAAATGAGAAACCAATTTTGTAACCCCCTTGATTTACGAATAGCGCCGGTAGTTGAGGGGGGATCCCAGGGGCCCCCCGTTTGGTTAGCGCGATATTCTCAGAACTGGTATCATAGAATGAATGGTTTCTAGGTTGACTCAAGCAGTCCCCAAAGGTGGTCGCTATCGGGGCCTTAACATTAGGTGAAGCCATAACCACATCAATAATTTAATTCACCTGTATGAGAGCGGTACTAAGCATGCCTACGACTCTCAAGGGAAAATCTGGAAAAAGAAACAAGGCATTAAGATAACCATGGCAATATAGTGGAGCAGGTAATTAAAAGAACAGTACTAAAGCATCAACAATAAGGATATCAATAGATCAAGAGAAGAAAGTAAAGACTATAAATAAAAAATAGGTTGAAGGAGGTGAGATCCTTGCTTGACTGATCAAAGGATGAAGTCGGTTCAAGCTCGAGAGGGTACTCGTAAGACTGTTCAAACTCCTGCTGGTACACATCGAGCTCACCTTCTACCAAGAAGAATCAAATGCCATACATAAAAGACAAAGGCGCAATCAACACAAGGTCAATGCAATACAACCATTAATGTAGCATGGTAAGATATGATGTGATATGTTTAATGAGTCAAATTTAAGTAGCCAAGGGACAACACATAGTAATAAAGTAAATCAGCCACGTGTTACTTAGGGGTTCAAGTGCAAATTCCATTAGGATTCGATGATTCATGATTCAAGAGAACAAACGGAAACCATGGTTAGATTCGTGTCATCGAGATGATCGATTTAGACATATCATTTGTCAAATTTGGAGATACGGGCTAAAAGTTATTAAATTATATTTTTAGGGGCAAAAAGGCAAAATGTTAATGTTGTAATATTTAGGGGTCTTTCTGAAAAATTTCACTTAAACAAATTTTATTCATCTCTGAAAATCATTTATTTTTCATTTTTAAATTATCTGCAAATTTGAAATTGAATGGTAGTTATATGGATTTGAATGGATTTGATTTGTTTGAATTAACAGAAAAGGGAAAAGAAGAATGTGGACCGCTATGTGCGGATTGGGCCGGCAGAAGCTGCTAGGCGCTGCTCACGCGCGGTGCAAAGGGAACTGGGCTTGCCCAACTAGCGACTACGCAGTGGACCGCGGTTGGAGCAGAAAAACCGGACAGGGGCCTGCGTGCAAATGGCCCAAACTAGGTCGAGGTGAGCTGAATTTTGGATCTGAAATTTGACAGAACTTTGGCTTGACTACACATGAATATGGTGACTAATCTAGGAGGATCTTGAAGATGCCATAAACATGAAAGTTGTAGATATTGAAAAGATCTACATCTTTGCTGAAGGAAGTTTCTTCAGTTGAAGCTTGTACGTACCGGAAAAGATGGACGAACAGAGAGGGATCAGACTAATATGAAAATCGCAGAAAACGTCGCCGACTTCAGATCAAGATTCCGACGAAACTAGCAAGAAATTGGATAAGCTGCAAAAACAAAAGATGGAGATCTACTCAAGATCTACAACTTTTATGAAGGGTATTTCCTCAGATGAAGACTGTGAACGCCAGAAACCTAGAAGGAACAGAGCGGCTTCAGACATGCGTCGAGGAGCAGAAGTTTTAACTCGATTTCATCAGACGATTTCTTCGCCTGTGGAGCTCAGATTGGGTTGGTGTTTGCTTCTGGAGATAGCTGGTAGGTAGGGGATCATCTTTGGTGTGTACGGAGTTTTGTTAGGGGAAGATCATAGGCGCCGGAAAAAAATCTGAAAGGTAACCTGGGAGGGGTGTACGTGCTGAAGCAGACATGGTGTCGACGGTGGTCGCGTTCCAGAGCGCGGTGAGCGCGGCGCGACGGCGAGCTGGGCGAGCGAGAGGGAGCAGAGGGAGAGAGCCAAGGAGAGAGAACGAAGGGCGGCTACTCACAGTGGGTCAACGAGGCGGGTTCGGCGGCGAGGTGGACGAGTACGACGGTGGTGATGATGGTGACGAGCGACGGAGACGGTGAGCGCTGCGACGACCTGGGCGCGTCCTTGCTCCTCCTCGCTGCTGCTCCGGTAGGCGATGTTGAGGGCGAGGCTGAGGACGGCTAGTGGCTAGATGGGCGAATACCGTGGCGAGGCGTCCATGGCCATGTGATGGCACCCGTGGTTTTCTTGGAGAGGAGGCAGGAGATAGGGATGGGGACAAGGTCGTTTCGCTGATGTCGCTGCTTTATGCGGGAGAGAGAGCAGCGACAGATGCACGCGAGGAGAGGTGGGCAAGCGAGCTGCGCGTGAAGTGCAGGGTTGTCGCACCTGGGTTGTTGTGTGCTACTTTGCTAGCTGGGTGCGAGCACAGCGCGCGTGTGCGTGTTGGGTTGCTAGCTGCTAGTATTAGTATTAGACGTAGTTAGATGGTTAGCTAGATTAGAAATTTTGGCTTTTAGATAATATTAGAGCAAATTTAGGCTAGGGTTTAAAAGAGGGTGTTTAGAAAGATTAAAAGGGTAGACAAAAGAGGTAGATATAGATGTAGAAAATAAAATAGAGGTTTTAGATAGATATACGGAATGTTTTAAATAGGTGTAAAAAGATAGAATTTAAATGAAAGATAAAAGGGGTATATGGGTATACACATATAAGAAAGACAAAGAGAGAAAAATCATCAAGTAGTAAGGGGACAGGAGCACGAATATAATAATAAGCCAATTGCAAATAAGTGGGAGAGTGGATCATGTGTAGATGAATACATGGACAAGATTTAAAATGCGAATAATCCAACAAGAAACCCACATATATAATAGAAAGATGATGATATATAATAGAAAGATGATGATGAGATTGTAAACATGTTAGTAGGAGGAAGGGAAAGAAAGAGAGATGCCCTCAACTATAATTGGGCATTGTAGCAATTTAATAAAATCTAAATATAATTATATCAAGAACCAAATTAAATATCAACAAAGAGATATGATGCATGCATGATGAAGACAATAACTGCAGAAATCATCACAAAAGGTGGGAATTGGAACCTTGGGATGTCACATGCACTTGATCTAAACAAGCAACAGTACATCACTATTAGCTCAACAAAATACTTGTGTAATAGCAACGACAGAACAAAGGCAAAGCAAGGCTATCTCCTGCCCTTGACCTAAACAAGTACTACCAGTATATAGTACAAAATACTCTGAAGTACAAGAACTAATACTATACTAGTACTACTATGCATCTAAAATCCACCCTCCAACACACAGAGATCCCTAAGCGGGTTAAATAAATTTTGTGTCAATTGGGTATTCTCCCCCGCGATTGATGCATATTGAGTAATGCAGGCGCTGGGTAATATGAGATGGTTCATGGAACAACAAAAAGGAATGCTTTTTCCTCCAGATGATGCCTGGCACTGCCTAGCTCCCATGTATGGAGGAACTACAGGTCCAAAACCCCAGCTCTATTGCCGGGTAATAGGCAGTGATCGACACATTGTACAAGGGAGACGAGCACGTGTCTGGTATGACGCACACGACGGATACGCTGATGTCGCCTGACTCACGCACATTAAATAACACAGTAAACACCGTACCATCGTCCCCTGATCCGATCTTCTCTACTCTCGATGAGCGCGGTGCCAACAGCGGCTAAGAGATGTACCTAGAGTTTGTAAAGGAAGTAAGATTCAGTGGACTAAATTGCAACATTCTAAATATTATAAGAAAAAAGATAAAGTAAATATGAGTAACCTGACTGCGATAAAACATACGCCGTTTCAAAATATAAGATGTTTTAGCTTTTGTGAAATGAGTGTATCTAGACCTATTTTAGTATATAGGTTCACTCTGAACTACACACTGAAGAGTCTTGATACACTTGTTTCACAAAAGCTAAAACATCTTTATATATTTTTAAACAGAGGGAGTAACTATGGAGTACATGTGCAAGACCATTATTTAAAAGGAAAAGCTACTTGATCTAAGCAAGCAGTGATAGCACTCAGTACATAGAGATATGTTTGAAAGAAAATGCTTGACCGTTGGAGCATGCTAAACTGATGATCAATGCATGTGTAACCCCATATGGAACCCAAAATTCCCAAGTCTCATCTAGATTGCGACAAGGCCATATTTCAAATGAAAAGCAAGACTATCTACTACCCTTGATTTAAACAAGTATTAGTACATTAGTATCATTTCTACAAAATGTTTTAGTAATAGCAACAACAGAACATTTGACAGATTCAGTAGCTTTCCTGCTTGAAACAATTGCAGTATAGAGAGAATTAGTTCTTGCTCCAGCTCAAAAAATAGACTCGGTCATTGGAGTAAGCAAAACTGACGATCAAGTTTGCTTTTGTGCGAATACCTCCTCCTAGCGTTAATGCATGTGTGACCCCCCATATGCAACCAAAATGCCGAAGACTCATCTAGATAATTGTGACAATGCTAACTTTGAAAAGAAAAGCAAGACAAACAGTTGCACTTGATCTAAACAAGTAACTATACATCACTACTAGTTCAATAAAATACTTTAGTAATAGCAACAACAGAATAAGGGAAAAGTAAGACCATCTCCTATCCTTGACCTAAACAAGTACTACCAGTATATAGTAATACAAAATACTCCGAAGTACAAGAACTAGTACTATACTAGTACTACTCTACATCCAAAATCCAACCACCAATACGCGTACGTACGTCATATGTAGTGAAAGTGAGATAAAACAAAATTGAGGTAGTAGAATGGTCAATTGGGAATTCTCCCTCGCGATGGATGCATATTGAGTACTGCAGGCCCCGGGTAGTAATCTGAGACGTTTGATGGTACACCACCATAGAATGATTTTCCATCTGTATGATGACATACACCGCCCTACTCCCAGGAGTGAAGGAATTGTGCATTGCACCCTCCCAAAACCCAGCCTCTGTTGATGGGTGATAGATGGTGAACTGCACATTGTACAAGGGCGACAAGCACCCTTCCGGCCTGACGCACACGACGGATACGATGATGGCGCCCAACTCGAGCATGTCCTATAGCACCGTGAACACCATACCCTCATCCCTAGATCTTATGTTCTCTAGTCTTGATAAGCGCGATGCCGACAGCGGCTGAGAGATGTACTTGGGATTTCTAAAGGAAGTAAGAATCTACGGACTAAATTGCACCATGCTAAATATCATACGATCTACTACTATAATAGAGCAGTTTTGAATTAGATCCATAGCACCAATCATCACCGTTGGGCTGTTAAATATCCAATGTTTTAGAGCAGCTGGATTCATGTTGAACAGCTAGTAAGAAAAAAACACAGAGCCATGTTTCAAAGGAAATGCTAGATCAACTCCAGCGTTTGATCTAAACAAACTTGAATGGCAGATCATCATCAGAATCAAGATGGTCATATTTTCCATCTTCCATATTGTGGATGCAAAATGGCTAATAGATACGTCATAAACATATCTATAATTTTTGATGTTCCATGCTTGTTTTATATCTACTTTCTTATGTTTTGTTCACACTTTGAGGTATTTTTATACATTTTCTAGAACTAACCTATTAACAAGATGTCACATCCACTTGCATGTTTTCCGCTGTTTTGGTTTCAGAAAAGCTAGTAAGGAAATATTCTTAGAATTGGACAGGACAAAAACGAAAGTCAATATTTTACCCGAAGCAACACGGAGTCCGGAGGGGAGATGAAGTGGCGCACTAGGGCGGCCACACCTGGTGGTGGCGCGGCCAGCCCTAGGGCACGCCACCAGGGGGTGTGGGCCCCCTAGTACTCCACTAACCTTGCCCCTTCGCCTATAAAAGCCTCCCAGGACAAAAACCCTAAGGACCCGATCAAAATTCCATGAAAGATTCTCTAGCCACCACCATCTCCATCCCTAGATTGGGAGGGATCTGAATCTCTTCCTGGCACCCTGCCGGTGGGGAGAGATCACCCTAGAGGCCTTCTACATCACCATGCCTGCCTCCGGTGTGATGCGTGAGTAGTTCATCCTTTGTCTATAGGTCCATGTAGTAGCTAGATGGTTGGTTCTCCTCCTTTGTGCTATCATGTTTAGATCTTGTGAGCTCTGTTCATGATCACGATCATCTAGTTGTAATCTTACATGTTGTGTTTGCGGGGATCCGATGGATATTGAGATGTTATTTCAGATTGATTATTGATTCTATCATGTCTATGTTATTTGTGATCTTGCATGCTCTCCGATGTTTGTAACTATCTTGGCCAAGTAGATGCTTGCAACTCCAAGAGGGAGTATTTATGCTCGATAGTGGGTTGATGCGTCTAGTAATCTAGGGAAGTGACAGGAATTTCTAAGGTTGTAGATGTGATGTTGCTACTAGGGAGAAAACAACAATCCTTTGTACATGGGACAATCCTATTGTTTACTTTACACACTTTGCTTAATCAATTATCTGTTGCTTGCAATTTAATACTGGAAGGGGTTTGGACGATAACCGGAAGGTGGATTACTAGTAATAGATGCAGTTGGATTATGGTCTATGTATAATGTTGTAATGCCCAATCAAATCTCATAGGAGTCAAGATGTTTAGTATATGCATTGTATGCTTTCTCGAATCTGTCAATTGCCCCGCTATAATTTTTTCACCCAACATATTATGTATCTCACTAGTAGAAAACAGGGCTTTCGTCCAGAACCCCATTCCCCACTAGCCATGGTTCAAGCAAAAATCGAGACCAATGCCTGGCATGGGTCCCGGTTCGACCTGAGAAAACAACGTGAAGCATTAGCCCCGGTTCGGTTGGGGCAATAGCCCTGGTTTAGGGCATGAACCGGGACTAATGCTCCCGTGCCTGACACGTGTCGGTCTGCGGAGAATTAGTCCCGGTTCATGCCCCGAACCGGGACTATTTCCCCTTCCCTGCCTATAAATAAACCCCCACAGCCCAGTTTTTTTCTTGCTGGATGTGTGAGAGGGGTGGGTGATAGGTTTTTTCCCATTGCTATGCACAAGAGGTGTTCAATGAAATGCCCGAGCCACACTTAAGTTGAAAAAAAATGGTATCCTTGACCGAGGTTAGCAACCTTATCCTTTTCATCTGTAAATGATACAAAAATATTGCATGTGTCCATGCACAATGGTCATTTGACTATTATGTATGATGCAGATCGATGCTCGGAAGCGATGGATGTATGACGACCGTCGCAGTTCCGTATTAATTGCAGGCCTGCATAAATTTATCGATGTGGCTGAGGATAACAAGGTGGATAATTTTATGCCTTGTCCATGGGTTGACTGTCGGAACGTCAAGGAGTACACCAACTCGAGAACCATTCAAGGCCACATGCTTCGGCAAGGTTGCATGCCCGGATAATATTGTTGGTCCTTGCACGAAGAAAGAGGGGTTATGATGGAAGAGAATGAATAAGAAGAGGATGATGACAACTATCGTATGTTCCATGAAGAACACGAGGATACTGCAATGCAAGACAATGAAGAAGAAGGAGGTGACAATGAAGAAGAAGGAGGCGGCAATGAAGAAGAAGAACACGCGTCAGATGAGCCCAATGATGGTCTTGGTCGGGTCATTTCTGATGCAAAGTGAGAATGCTTTACAGAAAGGAGAAGCTAAAGTTGGAGGCCATGCTAAAGGATCACAAAAAGTTGATGTACCCAAATTGCAAATATAGCAGCACAAAGCTCAAAACCACACTAGAACTGCTGAAATGGAAGGCTGAGGCTGTCTTATCTGACAAGGGATTTGAGAATTTACTGAAAATAATGAAGTTGAAGCTTCTAAAGGATAACGAACTTCCTGAGACAACGTACGAAGCAAAGAAGGCTATTTTCCCTCTAGGATTAGATGTGCAGAAGATACATGCATGCATTAATGACAGCATCCTGTACCGCGGTGATAAGTACAAGAATATGGATAAATGTCCAGTATGCACTGCATGTTGGTACAAGATTGGACAAGATGACCCTGGTGATGTTGAGGGCGATGACGAGCCCTCCAGGAAGAGGGTTCCTGCTAAGGTCATATGGTATGCTCCTATAATACCACAGTTGAACTATTCAGAAACAAAGAGCATGCCAGCTTGTTGCGATGGCACAAAGAAGAGCGTAACAAAGACAGGTCGAAGCTGAGACATCCCGCCGATGGGTCGTAGTGGAGAAACATCGAGAGAAAGTACGAGGACTTTGCACGTGACGCGAGGAACTTATGGTTTGGTCTAAGTACAGATGGCATGAATCCTTTTGGGGAGAAAAGCTGCAGTCACAACACCTGGCCCGTGACTCTATGTATCTACAACCTTCCTCCTTGGTTGTGCATGAAGCGGAAGTTCATTATGATGCGAGTGCTCGTCCAAGGACCGAAGCAACCCGGCAACGACATTGATGAAATTTTGGAGCTGTGGGAAAAACCAGATGTACGTGTGTGGGATGAGCACAAACAGGAGCCATTTGACCTACGAGCGCTGCTTTTCGTGACCATCAATAATTGGCCTGCTCTTAGTAACATTTCAGGACAGTCAACAAGGGATACAATGCATGCACGCACTGCTTAGATAAGACTAAAGGTACATATTTGGATAAATGTAAGAAGGTTGTGTACCTGGGGTGTCGTCAATTTCTTCCGGCCAATCATCAAGTAAGAAAGAAAGGCAAGCATTTAAATGTTGAGGCAGATTACCGGAAGAAGCCTCAGCTCCCTACTGGTGCTGATGTATTTGGTATGGTGAAGTACCTGGAAGTAATCTTTAGAAAGGGTCCTGGCGGTCAATCTGTTCCGAAAGACAACGTTAACGGACACGCGGCCATGTGGAAGAAGAAATCTATATTTTGGGAGATACCCTATTGGGAATGCCTAGAGGTCCGGTCTTCAATCGACGTGATGCAGATGCCGAAGAATCTTTGCGTGAACCTGCTAGGCTTCATGGGCGTGTAGGGGAAGTAAAAAGATACACCACAAGCACGGGAGGACCAACAACATATGAAAGACCGATACAGCAAGCATACTAATGAAGGGCGTCAATACTTAAGCAGCTATGCTCTTACCAAAGCAGAGAAGGAAATCATTTTTGAATGCCTGAGCAGTATCAAGGTCCTAGCTGGCTTCTCGTCAAATATAAAGGGAATAATAATTATGGTAGAGAAAAAATGCTAGAACCTGAAGTCTCATGATTGCCACGTGATTATGACGCAGTTGCTTCCGGTTGCATTGCGGGGGCTTCTACCGGAAAATGTCCGAGTACCCATTGTGAAGCTATGTGCATTCCTCAATGCAATATCTCAGAAGGTAATCGATCAAGAAAGTCTGTAAAGGCTATAGAGAGATGTGGTCCAATGTCTTGTTAGTTTTGAGTTGGTGTTCCCCCCTCCTTCTTCAATATTATGACCCATCTGCCGCTTCACCTAGTCGACGAGATTTCCATTCGCAGTCATGTATTTGTACACAATATGTTCCCCTTCGATAGGTTAATGGGAGTCTTAAAGAACTATGTTCTTAACCATGCTAGGCCAGAAGGAAGCATCTCCAAGGGCTATGGAACAGAGGAGGTCATTGGATTATGTGTTGACTTTCTTCCTGACCTTAAGCCGATTGGTGTTCCTGAATCGCGACATGAGGGGAGGCTGAGTGGAAAAGGCACGCAAGGAAAGAAAGCAGTGATATGTAGGGACAGGAATTCTTTCACGCAAGAACGCTACATAGTTCTTCAAAGTTCCACCTTCGTGGCTCCGTATATCGAGGAACACAGGAATGTTGTACGCTCCGAGTTCCCGGGGAATGCTGACTCCTGGATCGAGAAAAAACACATGGAGACTTTCGGAAGTTGGTTGCGAGTACGTCTCATGAATGACAACACTGTTAGAGATCAGCTCTACTTATTGGTCGTGTCACCATCTTCGACTATATTGATTTTTCAAGGGTACGAGATAAATGGGAATACATTTTACACGATTGGCCAAGATAAAAAGGGCACCAACCAAAACAGTGGTGTCCGCTTTGATGCAATAGGCGAGAATGGGAAAAAGGACACATACTATGGTTACATAGAGGAGATATGTGAACTTGACTATGGACCTACTTTTAAGGTCCCTTTGTTTCGGTGTAGTTGGGTCAACATGAATGGAGAAGGGAGACCAACTATACAGAATAACAACAGTGGATCTCAAGAATCTTGGTTACAGAGACGAGCCATTCATCCTAACCAATGATGTGGCACAGGTTTTCTATGTGAAAGACAAGTCCTCCAGACTGAAAAAAATAAAAAATAAGCAAACGAATACATCATACGATGATCCCAGGCGTCACATAGTTCTTTCAGGGAAAAGAAATATCATGGGAATCGAGGACAAGACGGACATGTTAGAAGATTATAATAAGTTTGATCAAATTCCACCCGTCACAGTGAAAACTGACCCAAGCATCCTGTTAAGCAAAGAAGATGCTCCATGGTTACGGCCGAAGCGACCATAAGCGACCATAAACGGGCATAATAAATTCATGACTTTTATGTAAATCTATGTAATGTATTAAAACTTATGTGTGCACAATATGCCCTGATTCTGATGAAATAGCATATTGTGAACCTAGAAATGATTTTAGAAAAAATTCATAAGCATTATATCATGTACTTGTAGTTCAAATCTGTGCACCCTCCAACCGATTCGGCATGAGTTTGTATTTTTCATGAGGGGTGGTCGGAAAGGTTTCAAATACACCGGTTGGGAAATTTTCCATGTAAGGTGGTCTAGTATTTTTTAAAAATTGGTTAGTACCAATGCCAAACTTTAATTTGGTGGTTGCTTCACAGAACACCCTGATTTCGGCACCTCAAAAATGGAAATTGGCTTTTTCATGCGATAAAAATGACAAATTCCTACTACAACACCGTAAGCCATTCCAAGATGCACATGTGTGGGACATTATCACAAACTATGCCCTGATTCTAGCTATAACATTGGTTGTTTGACCTAAATCCCGTGGAACCTCGAACATGATTGGTCATTTTGTGAAGGATTTATTGTGATGTTTGTAATTTTCCAAGTTCAATATTTTTCCTTGCAACTTTGACAAATAATAGGACACCACGCGAAGGTTTCACATCGTTTGGATCATTTTTTAATTTTTTTATGCCCATTAATGCATTTGTAATTGAAAATGGTAAAATTGTTAGTTAAAATAATTATTTTAGAAAACAGAAAATGGATTTGGATTATTTATTCAAATTTAAACACTTTTCATGTTGAAAGTTTTTTCAAATTCAAAATAAATTACAAATTGAAACATTTGAAATTCATTTGTAATGCACCTCCATTTAAAATAAAAAGAAGGCGGGAACAACCAGAAAGTTCAAAAATAATTTGAAAAAAGCTTATTATCCCCGGTTCGGCCCAAGAACCAGGACTAATAGCCCACGGCACGCGCTAGATTGAACTGGCATTTATTGCGGGCTCAATAGCCCCGGGTCGTGCCCCGACTCGTGGCTAAAGAGGCAATAGCCCCGGTTTGGGGGAGGAACCGGGGCTAAAGCCCTATACTTAACTATGTGGCCTCTCTTCTTCCTCCCCATTCGCGCGAGGAGAAGAAGGACGCCGTCAGGATACCGATCCTCGACCTGCCGCCGGCCCTCCGCGTGCCACACCGCTGAGCCAGTAGGCCCTCGGCCCCTCTCCCTTCCCCTATTTTTTCTCCTATAGTAAGAACCCTAGCGACCATCGCTATGTGTATGTGAACCCTAGCCGCCGTTCCGGTATGGCACGGCGGGGATGCGTTCTGGCGCGGGCAGAGGAGGCGGTCGGAGGTGGAGGCGGAGGAGGGATGCAGGGAAGGGAGGAGGGGATGCGGCGGAGGAGGCGGCGCGGGGCAGGGAGGAGTGATGTGGTGGGAGGCCTTCGCCGCTGCACGCCGCCGCCTTTCACCAGCGACCGCCCCGCACGGGAGTCCGGTGCAGCGCGACAGGCGGGCACAACAAGGAGGGCACGGCGCGGCTCGGGTAGCGCAGGAACACGATGAGAGTGTGGCACGGCCCGGACAATGCGCGAGCGGTGGGCGTGCTCCTCTCCAACTTCGCCACAGGCATGCGAGAGGCGGTCGTGCTCCTCTCTGGAAGGCTCCGGCAGAGTTCGGGATGGCTCCGGTGAGATAAGGGGATGGCACCATTTGGGGCACCTACAAAATTGTGCCAGACATGTGTCCGTTTTTTTGTCCACCCACCCTGCAAATGGACTGAATCGAACAAATTCGGTGTCTGATTTCAGGGGTGCCATTGGAGTTGGTCTTAGAGCACCTCCACTTGTTTCAGCTTTCGCAGGCCGAATGGCTGAATTCTTGCTCAGTGTTCCCATGGTTTATTTTAGGTTTTTGGGCTAGGAAAAAATTGTGTAGATATATATTAACATATGGAACAAGTTACCCAACTAAAGTTTTGTGCATTGTTCTTAATTTGCAGATACTATGGATCCATTACATGGCACAAACGAAGATCAAGAAAACTTCCTCCATGGAATGATCCGTGAATGAACACCCCGATGTCGCCAAGCAGTTTCTGAATGACTCTGTAGAGGGAGATGAGTCTCTTAGCCGAGGAGGTAGATGCTTCGGTGAGGTAGACGTCGACGCCTCGGGCGAGGCAGAAGACGACGAGCAAGAAGCCGAAGAGAGAGAAGTCGATGGCTCCGGTGAGTTGTATACCTATATGTGATGTGCACTAATGTATTAAACAATTGACCATATGAAATGCATATATTAACGCGCTAGCTCTTTCTTCTTTTAGCCCCCAGATCAAGCAAATTGAGAGTATGGACTAGATGAGTCCCAACTAAGAAGATGGATGATGGTGTCCGATACAGAATCGAAAAGGTCAATGAAGTCGGGAAACCAATTGCTCCCACAGATGTTGCAAATAAATTTGTGAAGGCATGCAAAGTTGTCATTAGGGACCACATCCCTATCACCATTCGAGAGTGGCATAAGACGAAGGAGGAAAGCTCCTATGTCAGCCCAATAGCCAAAGCAAACCTTTGGACAAAGCTCATGAATCATTTCACCCTGTCCGCACCAGAGGTGGATCCAGATGAAGAGGTGCCAAATGAGGAGGAAATGAGGAGGAGAAAAGAAGCCCTAGAGAAAAAAGTCAAGGTGTGGGCTCTATCGAAGATGGCCAACCTATTCAGGGGCTGGAAGAAAAGATTGTACCAAGACTTTATCTTGCTCAATAAGACTCCGGATTTCGATAAGGGCTATGAGAAGATAAGAGACTACTGGACCGAATTTATGGAGTACAAGACGAAGAATCCGGACGCATTGGAAAAGTCTGTAATAAATAAGGCGAATGCTGCTAAGAAGGTGTACCACCATACTATGGGCATGCTGGCTATGCCGGTAGCCAGCATAAGTGGGAGGCACTTGAGGCACCATTTATAGCCAAGGGGATCATCCCAGAGCCCTTAACATGGATCGAACGGGAAAGAAATTGGTTTTACAGGCATGGGGCACGTTGAACAAAGAAGGGAAGGCAGTGTATAACCAAAGACACAAAGATAATCCCCTGCTACCCATCGATGATATTAGAAGTGTCGTACAAGATGTTGAAGCAGGACGGCTCATTCCCGATAGAGAGAAGGACGAGCTGGCACACGCCCTTAAAAATTATGAACACAAAGGACGATCACGGGGCACCAAAGGCTCCAAGCCGTGGACAGTTGCGTTTCCTGAGGAAAGGAAGAGATTTCCGGATAGAAGCCATCAGAGGAGGAAGGAAATGGAGGCAGCTGAGAAAGCGGCTACTGAGGCTGAGAAATCTGATGCTACAGTGAAGGGAATATGCCCGAGAGGCAATAATAAAGTGGTTATTATCTTATTCCTTATTTATGATAAATGTTTATTTTGCATGCTATAATTGTATTAATTTGGAAACATTAATACATGTGTGTTTAATAAACAAAAGGTAAGTTCCTAGTTATGCCTCTCTTATAAACTAGCTCGTTGATTAACAAGATGATCAAGGTTTCCTGATCATGGACATTGGATGTTGTTAATAATAAGGTCACACCATTAGTGGAATGATGTGATGAACATTCATCTGAAGTATAGCATTACGATCAAAGTAATTGTGTTTATATTGCTATAACATCATACGAAGTAATCCTAATCCTTAGACCATGAGATCATGTCAATCACTAACACTAGAAGAGTATCTTGATAACATCAAATGTCACACTATGAAATAGTGATTATAAAGGTCGGTTCAGTGCTATGAAATTGTTATGTAGAGGCTCATGGATCAAGAGTGGGATTTATCCATCCTGATGACGGATAGATATACTCTGGGCCCTCTCGGTGATATCACATTGGTTAGCTTGCAAGCAAGTGATGAGATCACTAGAATGTTATATCACGGGAACGAGAAAAGAGTACATGTCGGTAACGAGATCAAACTAGGTATGGAGATACCAATGATCGAATCTCGGGCATGTAATATATCGCGAGACAAAGGGGTTTAATTACTAGCGTTAAAGGTTTGCACGATCACAGAAGTCATCGTTGAATGTGTAGGAGTCAGTATGGATCTCCAGGTCCCATTTCTGATTATTGATCTGAGAGCGGTCTCGATCATGTCTGCATTATTCACGAACCATAGGGTGACACACTTAAGGGATACCGACACCATTTAAAAGTGCTAGAATTATTTCAATAGACATCGAAACTGTTTCGGGTGAAATTGTCGAAATTGGTTCTACATGTAATATTGAAATGTTGCAGGGGGGTTTTATGTGAATGTTTGTTAATTAAAGTAATTAACAAAATTGTGAATAAAATTAATAAAAGAGTTTTATTAAATGAGAGAGCATTAAATTTGGAGAAATTTAATGCATTTAAAGTGGAGACTTTAAAGAGGAATGTTAAGGGGCAAATTTGTGTGTAGGTAGTTACCACCACATGAATGAGGAGGTGAAGGGTCACCCCTTGGGCGCCGGCCATGGGGAGGGGCACCCCTCTCCTACTATAAAAGGCCACCCTCACACCCCTTCTTCCTCACACCTCCTCGTGAAGGATCTCTCTCCCCCACTAGTATTTTTCCCACATGGTCTCGGATTAGCGAGATACATGTTCCCAGTGGCTTTATCAGGAAAGGATTTGCTGCTTCCGCTGCTTTGCTAGAGCGAGGGACGGAGGTTGTCGGGGTACCAGACATGTGTGCGATCATGGATGCACCGTTGCTTTGCGGTGCTGGACTTGGTGGTGCTGGACTTGCTAGAGCTGGATCTGATGGACGTACTGGAGCTGGACCTGCTGGACCTGCTGGACTTCATCACGATCTTGAGATTGGCAAGTGTACGACTATATCATCCACAAGTTCCATCTCGTTAACAAAGCTTTGTTTTCTTCAAGGGTATGTTCTCTATGGATGTATATCCACCCGTTGGTTGTATCTAATAGATAGATCTTGACGTATAATACGTCCCATCGTAGGAAATTTTTTGTTTTCTATGTTGCGAACCCTTCAATGGTATCAAAGCCTGATCTATGCATAGGTGCTTTGCACGGGTAGTACACATATGTTTATATGTGAGCGATGATGATCATGTTATTGCTTCTTTCATGTATTTTAGATATTGGTGGCATAGTTGGATGAAGCGGCCCAGACCAACTTTACATGTTATCACACATGAGACCGGTTCCACGACTGGCATGAAACTAGTTTTGCATAAGTGGCTGGCGGGTGTCTATCTCTCCTACTATAGTCAATATTTGATTTACAACGAGTTTAACTTAGTTATCATCGTTGTGGTTCCATGTTTGTAGGTAAGACCGGTTCTATCTTCGAAAGCCCTAAGCCACGTAAAACATGCAATTGATAAAATAGAGGCGTCTAGTTTATATTGTTGCTGGGATAGTGTCATGATATGGAAATGTTGTAAGTTGATGTATAGTTGATACCCTTATAACACACCTAACGTGTAAGTTCCATAGACCTTGGCCTTACACACAAAGGAATGATAGAGATCATACCACGATGCACATGATAGTGATCAAATTCATGGATCATATCATTCCACTTTACACATATGATGTTTGCATCTTATATTGCTAGTTTGGCCTTTTAGTAGCATTATAAGATGATCCCTGATGTCTACGCACTTCTATTCTTGTAGATAGTTTTTGGGCCTCCAAGTGTAGAGGTTTGTAGAACAGCAGCAAGTTTTCCCTTAAGTGGATCACCCAAGGTTTATCGAACTCAGGGAGGAAATGGTCAAAGGTATTCCCTCTCAAGCAACCCTGCAATCAAGATACAAGAAGTCTCTTGTGTCCCCAACACACCCAATACACTTTTCAGGTGTATAGGTGCACTAGTTCAGCGAAGAGATAGTGAAATACAAGTGGTATGGATAATTATAAGTGGTAACGGTGCCAGAAAATAGCTTGATGGCGTGTGGTTGACGTGGGAAAAGACTAAAGGCAAACTGAAATAAAGATGGAAGAAAGCAAACATGTAACGGATCTAATTGCAAACGGTGTATCAATGCTTAGAAACAAGGCCTAGGGATCATACTTTCACTAGTGAACACTCTCATATAAATATATTCTTCTTTATGATACTACTCTTAACTACTCTCCAGTTGGACACTCTAATCGATGGTAGGGCTATAACAGCACACGTCAAAGTTCATCTTTCCCATCTAGAAAACCGCACACTATCACCTTGAGTACTAGATGAGTCCAACAAACACCATAGTTTCATAAAGACATACAACTCCAAATATAACTCATAATAAGTATTTGTAATCTCTAGCCTAAGTGCCACCATGATGAGCATGCTGTCACTTTCACACACATGGGGAGAGCAGAAATTAATTAAAGCACTTGAGTAGCAGAATAGATCTATAGATTACAAGCTCATGATCTCAATAAGATCATGCATAGAGAGAGATGAACACATAGCTACCGGTAGAACCCTTAGCCTCGAGAGAGAACTACTCCTTCCTCATCATGGGAATCAGCAATGGTGATGGAGATAGCGGTGGATATCGATGGAGATGGCTCCGGGGGCACTTCCCCTTCCCGGCAGGATGCCGGAATAGAGACTTTCTGTCCCCCGAATCTCCCCTTCGATGGCGGCGGCACTGCGGAATTCGTGGATTTCTGATTGACGACTTAGGGTTTATGCATCGGGAGGCTTCTTATAGGTGAAGAGGCAAGGTCGATGGAGTGCCAGGGGTCCCACACCACCTAGTGGCACGGCCGGGGCTAGCCCACGCCACCATATGGTGTGGCCAGGCCCTGGCCCTCCTCCTTCTCTGCTTCGGGCTCCGTGAGTCTTCCGGTAAAATAGGAACTTTGGCTTTTGTCCCGTCCAATTCCGAGAATATTGATTTTCTGACTTTCCTAGAACCAAAAACAGCAGAAAACAGGCAACTAGCACTGTGGCTCTTGTTAATAGGTTAGTCCAAGAAATCATATGAAAAGTACTCCAAAGTATGGACAAAACATAAGAAAGTAGATAAAACGAACCATGGAACATCAAAAATTATAGATACATTTGCAATGTATCAATCCCTCATTTAAATATCAAGATAAAATGTGTTCTTCCTTAAGTATACACCGTTCTATGGATCGTATTTCGAGACATCACGTGATGATTGGGTGTACTCGACTCAGCGCTTTCATACAACGGGTGTAACACAGTTTTACACACGCGAGTACTAAGGTTCTTACTTGGCGAGCCTAGCATGTACAAACATGGCCTCAGAACATGGACCGAAAGGTTAAGCATGAGTCATATAGTTGATGTGATGCCCATATCGATGATCGCCTTTGAAGCTACACCGACTCATGTGATGATCAGACTTGGTGTAGTAGATTTGGTTCATGTAATCACCAAAAAGGCACGAGGGCTGTCGTTTTTGAGTGGGAGTTCATTTCTAATTTGGATTAGTCGAACCGAATTTGTCATAAACTAAATCAAAGTGAATTTGCATAATTTGTTGTAGTGATTGGCATCTGTTTACTACCGTATGCTTACTTCTAATTGAGATAATAGAACTATAGAATTCTGGATATTTACTTTACAAAGTGGTATCGTATTGTTTTGAATGTCAACTTAAAGTTTAGAAGTCCTATTGCAAACTTTCAGCAAACTCAATTTACTCCATGAAGTTTAATAATTAATATTAAACCAAGAGTAACAATTCTAGTGTTAGTATCTAAAGTATCATGTTTTGCCTCCATGATTCTTGTTATTCAAAAGTTGTTTTAATATCAAGATTATCTAGGAGCTGAAAGAATTGTTTCGAAAACCATCATGTGTCGAAGATATTGTGATATCTGAAACAATTTTTTTGGTTGCATCATGATAGAGTATAATTTAGCAAAATACATGTTCTCATATTGTATGAGAATTTGTGAAGGATGGAGATGCTAGGCATCTGAGTCTCCAAAAAGGTTTCGAGAACTAAAATTATACTCGGCATTCTTCCTTATAGGCTATAGTAGCTTGATAATGAAAGTTGTCACGATAAGGATGAATAGAAGATGTAAGTAAAATGTTTACTACACTAATAGATTACTAAAGAATGTATTTTTGAAAGAATGCCAAACATTTGATGGTGGTGATCCACTTCAAAGTGCAAGTCCAAAGGTATTAGTATTTGACTATATACACTTTGTACTATGTGTCATGTGAATGACACCACTATTGATGTTAATAGATTCTTTTAAAAGAAAAGGAATTGCTGAAAGAGAATCTATAAAATATTTGGTAGAAAATAAAAGTTGGAGATGTCCAACTTAGGTATATAGAAGATATTCATGTTATGGCGGTATTCCTTGCTTGTTAAACAGTGTGGTTCATAGGTATTGGATACCGGTATAGGATACCGAATTGGTTGGTGTGAAATGTCATACAGAACAACACAATTCATGAACTGCAACAGCCTACATAACTAGCAAGAGAATAAGTGATGATGTTCATCAAAAACAAATAAAGTATTATTGTGTTTTTCGTTGTCGTCAAACCTAGCCTTCAAGATTTGTTTTAATAATTTTTATTTTGTTCCGGTATTACGAGAGGAATGGTTGTTCAAATAATTACCATATTCCATAAAGGATGGATGAACATTTACAAGTCTAGTTGGAGAAATCACATCCATAAACATTATTGCTAAAATGTCGTAAGAGAAATGATTGGAAGATCACTTATGAAGTGGCATCACTGTTTGAATTATATTGGAAAGTAAACATGAAGAAACTCCATGATTGATGGATTTTTGGAGTCTTTGATTTTGATCAATTGACGCTTGTGAGACTTTCCTCGAGATAACTGGAACTCCGTTCATAGGCCAAAGAGGAATGAATGACTAGATTATTGGAAATTGTGCATGCTGATGTGCATAGTCCATTATGTGTAGCCATATGCGAAGGATCTTTTTGCTTCATATGCTTTCTCCAGAAATTTGAGTGAATATATCTATATATTTACTTAATAAGGAAGAAGTATGAAACATTTGAAAATTGTTCAAGGACTTTCAAGATGAAGTGGAAAATCATTGTAACAAGAAAATAAAGAGTTTATGATTCGACCATAAAGGAAGATATTTGAGTTACATGTTTAGCAAAACACCTAAGATTTCAGGAATTGTTCCATGAATTTGCACTTCCTAATAAACAACAGGAGTATGGTATGTTCGAGAGATCAAATCAAACCTTGTTTGACATGGTAAGATCAAAGGTGTCATTTATAAAACTACCATTATGTTTTAAGAATTAAAGCTTTAGAGACTACCGCTTTTACACTGAAAAGAGCACCATCGTGATCCGTTGAAATGACACCATATGGGTTGTGGTTTTGGATAAAACCCGAGTTGTCTTTTCTTAAATTTTGGTATGCTATGCATAAGTAAAATGTTTACAACCAAAGTCGGTTAAGAATGTCTTTGTAGGTTATCCCAAAGAATTTGTTGGGAATTCCTCCATAACACCTAGGACAAAAGAGTTTGTCGCTTGGAACGTCAAGTTTCTTGAGAAGGAATTTTTCACAAACAGTTAAGTGGGAGGACAATAGAACTTTGATAAGGTTGTTTAACCTTAGCTATATGTGGTAAGTAGCGGTGCCAGAAAATAGCTTGATGGCTCCTGATGTCTACGCACTTCTATTCTTGTAGACAGTTGTTGGGCCTCCAAGTGCAGAGGTTTGTAGAACAGCAGCAAGTTTTCCCTTAAGTGGATCACCCAAGGTTTATTGAACTCAGGGAGGAAGTGGTCAAAGGTATCCCCTCTCAAGCAACCCTGCAATTAACATACAAAAAGTCTCTTGTGTCCCCAACACACCCAATACACTTGTCAGGTGTATACGTGCACTAGTTTGGCGAAGAGATAGTAAACTACAAGTGGTATGGATAATTATAAGTGGTAACGGTGCCAGAAAATAGCTTGATGGCATGGAAGAGACTAAAGGCAAACTGAAATAAAGATGGAATCAAGCAAAAAATGTAACAGATCTAGTTGCAAACGGTGCTTCAATGTTTAGAAACAAGGCCTAGGATTATAATTTCGGTAGTGAACACTCTCATATAAATATCTTCTCTTTATGATACTACTCTGAACTACTCTCCAGTTGTACACTCTAATCGAGGGTAGGGCTATAACAGCACACCTCAAAGTTCGCTTTCCCCATCTAGATAACCCCACACTGTCACCTTGAGCTCTAGATGGTTCCAATAAACACCAAAATTTCATAGAAACATCCAACTCCAAATATAACTCATAACAAGCATTTGTAATCTCTAGCCTAAGTGCCACCATGGTGTGCATTCTGTCACTTTCACACACATGGGGAGAGCAGAGATCTATTAAAGCACTTGAGTAGCAAGGTAGATCTATTTGATTACAAAGCGCATGATCACAACATGATCATGCATAGAGAGAGATGAACACATAGCTACCGGTAGAATCCCTAGCCTCGACAGATAACTACTCCCTCCTCATCATGGGAGTCAACAACGGCGATGGATATGTTGGTGGAGTCTATGGAGATGGCGGTGAAGATGGTGAAGAGGTGGCGGCGGCGGCAACGGCGGTGCGGAGGACTCCTTCCCCACCGCCGGTATCACGGGGGAGCACCGCCCCTTAGCACCCTTCCTTTATGGCTTCTTGGGAGCCGTTCCCCATGGAGATGGGATCCATGGGGAGGAAAAAACATGGCTTTAGTGGCTGGTGGAGGTGTCTCCCACGAATTAGGTTTCCTCCCTTTATATAGCTTCTCAGATTCCCGTCACCCCATCTTGGGCTGCATTAAATCGGGCCTATTGGGCCCGTACAGAATCTAAATCAGATAAATTTTATGTCCAGAACTTTTGCCGCGAAATTTCCAACAACTTGGTTGTTTAAGAGTTTTTCGTTTGACGCCATCTTCAACCCGAAACGTGACCATCTTCAAAAAGAGTTCTGAGACAGATTTCTGGAAAATCCCAATTTGACTCCAACAAGGTTTCCACTTGTATTCTTGGTAATTCCTACACATCAAAATGTAAAACAAGAACATTGTGCACTTTTGCAACTATTATTAGGTTAGTCCAAATAAATCATAAACTTTATATAAAAAGAAGTATTAAAAGCATATATTAGCATAAAACCATCAAAAATTATAGATACGTTATGGACGTATCAACATCCCAAAGCTTAGTTCCTGCTCGTCTTCGAGTAGGTAAACGATAAAAAAAATATAATTTTTGAGGTGACACGCATCCAACATAATCTTGATCAAAGTATTTGTAAAACATTGATAGCTAGGATCATAGTACTTCAACATAGCATGAAAGATAAAGTTCTAACAATAAGACATAGCAACTATGTTGTAACATGAAAGACACAAACAAAAGATTCATGAATAACAATGCTTTGCAAGACATTTGTTTGTTTCACATAAGGAAAACATAGCATAGTGTCATTCAGCTTGTCCCTAATAATGTAGCAAATCATAATTGCATAGGACACCTTCAAAGTTTATAAAGGTGACTAGATACAAATAGTTTAAGAACAAGCAATATCAAAGTTATGCATCAATTAACAAGTCTTGACACAATGCACATTAAACTAAGAATGGCAACTATGCTCTCTCAATAGGTGCATAAAGATAGAAGATGGAGACTCAACATAAAAGTAAAAGAAAGGCCTTCATAGAAGGAAGCAGGGATTCAAGTTCCATAAAGAGCTTTCAAAAATTATGGTACTTATTAGCTTTCAGCTCTCATTGCCCCTATCATAAGCATCTTGAAGTGATTAAGGTTAAAGTGAAAAAAACTATGGAGTATATGCTTAACAAAGTATAAGTTGGTAATCTCATGTCCCTTGAATATGAGGGCTGCTCCTCATGCTACTCAAGTTTAGTTCCGGTAAGTTCTTGTCATAGTAAGTACATGTGTATCATAGAGAACCGCCAACGGGGTACCCCTTGCCCGATGATACGGAAGAATCCCCATATAAAAATGACTAGGAAAGCAGCCAACTAGCATCTCATCAATCTTCTTATTTACCATGGGAAAATGGTGCTTTTTTCTCTCTTTCCTATTCTCTCATCTCTTTTTTTCTTTTTCTCTTTTTCTCAATCTATATCTCTTTTTTTATAAGAAGAGTGCTTCATAGATTGCTCATTATGGTTACGCTGCAGGTTTCCACCATGATTAGGCATGGATTAGACCAGTGGACCAGGCGTTTCTCTAACACACATACATAATTCCATGGACTTACAAGCTCCCCTTTCATTTCACCAACAACATCCATAAACAAAAGATCATGATATCAACTGGGTACAATGTACAAGTGCAATGTTGAAAGTGTTCCCCATGACAACATGGTTCTGCTAATTCACAATGTATAAGTGCAAGCATATACAACACAGATGACACAATGGTTCAAGTTTATCAGGGGCAAGAAAAGTAAAGTGTGCCATCAAGTTCGTGAGAGCTTTAATCACTAATTTTCACATAACAAGTTTAATTCGGAAGGTAGATAAAAACATGAATATACTTGGAATAGCAAATGCTAATAGGTAGGTATGGTGGAATCTTTGGAATAAATTGGTTTTATTTGGAGTTCGATGCATGAGTGGAACTCATACTTGGTTATGGAGGCTACCAAAAGACTGGGAGCGACCAACTAAGAGAGCAATAATGGCCATAATCATGTAAAGCGACAAAACATTATTAATTAAAGCATAAAGTGATATTACAAGTAGAAAACTAAATGATCATAGAGGCTATGGTGACTTGGTGTAGTCTTAACATGGTGTGAGCATGCGCCAAGTCAACCCAAATAAAGCATTTAAAGGAGAATACCACAATACTATGCTTTAATATGCTAAAACAACACATGATTCTTTCAAGGAACATTAAGCAATCTCAATTATTTGTAAAAATACATGCTAAATCAATAATCACTAAGCATAAAGCCAAAACAATATCAATCATGGCATGACAAAGCATAGGCCATAGTCAAAAACAAGCTCTCTTTTACCACTTAAGCATGAACTTTCCTACTCTTTTCCAATCCAAACCAAACTATTTGAAAACTAATGCATGAATGAGGGGGTCCAACCAATTTATTCAAGCAAACTAAGCAAACGAAAATGAAAACAAAGACGCTCCAAGAACAACACATCTGTGCATGAAACAATAAAAATGAAGTGTTTGGAAGAACCTGAGATTTTTATTGATGAAGAAGGGGATGCCTTGGGCATGCCCAAGCTTTTACACTTGTAATTCTTGGATATTTCTTGGGGTGACACGGGTGGCATCCCCAAGCTTAAGATTTAGTCCATTCTTCATCTCATTACGTCATTTTTTCCCTACACCTGAAATTTTTCCTTCATACAAAACTTCACACAATCTTCATTAGCAACATTAGTGTACTCAAGATAATAAGTCTTTTGGTTCAGTTCCAACACAAGTAAAACCTTTATTAAAACACTAGCTACTGTAGCACTTCCCTCAAAAAGCTCAATTCCCCAAAAGAGAACTCGAAAAGGAATCAACAAGAAGCAAATGCAAAATAATGGCAGAAATCTGTCAAAACAGACCAGCAGGTAAAAACCAATTTTTTCGAAGACCGTCTGTTACTCAAATCGAAAAGTGTTAAACTAACGAAAGTTAGATAACAACCTGGGGCAGAAGCAGTGAAATTCATGCCTCAAAACGACATACAGAGATTTTATACGAATATTTACAGCGAAGCACAAAAATCTATTTCGGGACAGCAACTTTCCCAAGCATTACTTCTCTCTCATTAGAGGTTACTCTTGGCACAAAAATCAAACAAAAATGATAAGGAGAGGTTATTATAGAGGTAATAACTTCCATGACTCAACTAAAACTTTTGGGTTATCTCGCAATAAGTACTTTTCTTTAACGCCTTTAAGTTAGGCATGATAGTTTGAGAAGATGCTCACATAAGAAATATGAATTGAAGTAAAAGAGAGCATCAAGAAGAAAATTCAAAGAACATTTAAGTCTAACCCACTTCCTATGAAAAATAATCTTGTAAACAAACAAGTCATGAAAGCACAAAGAAACAAGGATAGGAAAGCAAAACAAGTGCAACTTCAAAATTTTCAACATAAAGTGGGGAAACTTAATATTGTTGAGATACATAAAACCATGTTTCCCTCTCTCATAATAAATTTTAGTAGCATCATGAATAAAATTAACAATATAACTATCACATAAAACATTCTTCTCATGATCCACATGCATATAATAATTATTACTCTCCACATAAGCATAGTCATTCTTATTAATCATAGTGGGAGCAAAATCAACAAGATAGTTATCATTATTATTCTCATCACCATAATCATCAAATATAGGAGGCATATTATAATCATAATTAATTTTCTCCTCAATAGTAGGTGGATAGAAAATATCATATTCATCATTGTAATCATCATATATTGAAGGTTTGGTATCATCATAAGCAATAGAATAGCTATCTTCCAAAGCTGGGGAACTAAAAAGATCATTTTCATAAAAACTAGCTTCCCCAAGCTTAGACTTTTCCATAGCATTAGAAATAATGGTGTCCAAAGAATTCATACTAATAACATTGCTATTAACATGCAAATAAAGTTCCATAGGTTTTTTAATTTTCTCTTCAAACACTTCATGTCCTAACTAAAGATAAATACTATAAAGCTCTCTCATTTTGTTGTTGTTTTCCACTAAGCCTAACTAGTGAAACCAAGAAACAAAAAGACAAAAATGCAGAATCTAAAGGAAATAACTTCGTGCACTCACACACTAGCAACTGTTGGGAATATGCCCTAGAGGCAATCATGGTTGATGATATTTCCCAAAGTATTCATAAAGTAAAGTTGTCCTTATATGAACACCAGATATATATCACTGAATGCGTGATTCAGTTGTGGAACTATGTATTCATGATTGTTCATATTAGATTGTCCTTGGTCGTTAAGGTTGTGCTGGGCACACAACTTAGACCAATGTGCAAGTCGACTGATGACATGGTTCCACTTGTCATGGGCTTGGTGATGTTATTCCGACTTACACTGATTCGGCTAAAGAGTTTAGCGAGTCGGACTGACCCACAGTTGAGATGCAACGAGCATGCTGTCATTTGCAGTCTCAACCAATGGAATCCTTCGACCTGAGGTGATTGCATGATCTGAGTTGTGGATCGCCAACTTAGGTTCTATCAAACGTTGTTCCGTAAATGGGCAGTTATAAAGGTAGAGTTCAGGTTGGTTGTGAAGCAAGCTGCGTGACGTGGATTGCCAAGATGGGATTTTCCCCTCCATAATGGAGAGATATTCTCTAGGCCCTCTCGTGTGATATGATTCGGAAGAATGGCCATGCACTACTGAGTTAAGTGTTAACTGAGGAGTCAGACTAAGAGTTAGTCCAGTGAATCACATATCATGGTACGAGAAGAGAGTTAAGCTATTAAAGGGATGGCAACTACTCGCCTATAGCTTAACAGATACATCGTGTGGCAAAGGGACTTGGACGAAAGTCACATTGAAGGTGCGTCTTCTGACTTTACGGCACTTGGGAGTTGGCATGTCTTGCTAGAGGCCGCTACCATCTATCGACTTGAGACCGAGTGTTCATGGAAGTGAGTTGGACTCAAAGCCATGACAGGATAATTGGAGGAGTAGCTCATGTCGTGTCCAGGTGTACGTGAACCTACAGGGTCACACACTTAAGGGTAAGGAGCCCATGTGGATTAGATCCGTGTGGAGATTGGAGTACAGCCTAGATGGGCCTCAAGTGTTGAGCCCAACTAGGAGTGTATATAAGTGGAGTGACAAGGGATAGTCCCTAACCTAGCCATCACTTTCTCCACTTCCATTTCGGGCTAGACAGGATCTAGCAGTCCTCTGTCCGAAGCTCCTTCCTGTATGTGTGGACACCGGTAGAGGCGTTGCACGTTCGGCGCTGGAGACGTGGAAAGCTCGTGGGGATCTAGCGAAGGAGTGCGTGGGATCTGGTGTATCTATCCGTGGGATTTGGAGGGCTCTCCGCGCGATCGTTCGGCACTGCTTCGACGCGCTACATCAACTTCCGCATCTGCGCGTCTAGCGGTAATCTCGTGGCCTATAACCTGAGCTGGATCTTGGGAGTTCCGCGTTAGGGAAAAAGTTTTGTTTATCTCTGCGTGGCCCTACAACAACCGCACTAGAAGATAGCTTAGTAGCCAGAGAATTTGAGTACCTTTTACCTTAACTCCCCGGCAACAGTGCCAGAAAATAGCTTGATGTCTACGCACTTCTATTCTTGTAGACAGTTGTTGGGCCTCCAAGTGCAGAAGTTTGTAGAACAGCAGCAAGTTTTCCCTTAAGTGGATCACCCAAAGTTTATCAAACTCAAGGAGGAGGTGGTCCAAGGTATACCCTCTCAAGCAACCCTGCAATCAAGATACAAGAAGTCTCTTGTGTCCCCAACACACCCAATATACTTGTCAGGTGTATAGGTGCAATAGTTCGGCGAAGAGATAGTAAAATACAAGGGGTATGGATAATTATAAGTGGTAACGGTGCTAGAAAATAGCTTGATGGCATGGAAGAGACTAAAGGCAAACTAAAATAAAGATGATAGCAAGCAAACATGTAACAGATCTAGTTGCAAATGGTGTTTCAATGTTTAGAAACAAGGCCTAGGATCATACTTTTGCTAGTGAACACTCTCATATAAATATCTTCTCTTTATGATACTACTCTGAACTACTCTCCAGTTGGACACTCTAATCCATGGTAGGGCTATAACAGCACACCTCAAAGTTCGCTTTCGCCATCTAGATACCTCACACTATCACCTTGAGCTCTAGATGGTTCCAACAAACACCACAATTTCATAGAAACATCCAACTCCAAATATAACTCATAACAAGTATTTGTAATCTCTAGCTAAGTGCCACCATGGTGTGCACGCTGTCACTTTCACACACATGGGGAGAGCAGAGATCTATTAAAGCACTTGAGTAGCAAAGTAGATCTACTTGATTGCAAAGCTCATAATCACAATATGATCATGCATAGAGAGAGAGATGAACACATAGCTACCGATAGAACCCTTAACCTCGAGAGATAACTACTCCCTCCTCATCGTGGGAGTCAGCAACGGCGATGGAGATGGTGGTGGAGTCGATGGAGATGATGGTCAAGATAGTGAAGAGGCGGTAGCGGCGACGCCAGCGGCGGCGTGGAGGACTCCTTCCCCATCGCCGGTATCACGGGCGAGCACCGCCCCTTATCACCATTCCTTCATGGCTTCTTGGGAGCCCTTCCCCATGGAGATGGGATCCATGGGGGAGGAAAAACGTGTCTTTGGTGGCTGGTGGAGGTGTCTCCCACGAATTAGGTTTTCTCCCTTTATATAGCTTCTCGGATTCCCGTGACCCCATATTGGGCTGCAGTAAATCGGGCCTCTTGGGCCCGTACGGACTCAGAATCAGCTAAATTTTCTGTCGAGAACATTTGTCGCGAAATTTTCAACAACTTTGTAGTTGAACAGTTTTCCGTTTGACGCAGTATTCAACTTGAAACATGACCATCTTCAAAAAGAGTTCTGAGACAGATTTCTGGAAAAATCCCAATTTGACTCCAACAAGGTTTCCACTTGTATTCTTGGTAATTCCTACACATCAAAGTATAAAACAAGAACATTGTGCACTTTTGCAACTACTAGTAGGTTATTCCAAATAAATCATAAACTTTATATAAAAAGGAGTATCAAAAGCATATTATTAGCATAGAACCATCAAAAATTATAGATACGTTATGGACGTATCAGCTCCCATGATTACAAAGGGTGTGATCTTGGAGATTAGAGTTCCTATTTAAACCATATGCATCGGGTAAGAATCAAATAGTGAGATTTGATAAACAAGTCATTATTGTTTGGACAATGATGAACCGACTAAATGCAAAGAAGCGAAGATGGGCCCTGACTCCATAAAATGACTAGAAGTCATAGAATCCGTGATAGTATCCATACACGAGAAATCAAGTTTCCGAACTTGGAAGACCCTCCAGAAAGGCGTGAAGCCTATCGGTCATGTTTGGATCTATGAAGAAATAGACATGGATGTTTAATATCTATAAAATAGTCGACATGTCAGAAAGAAGTTTACGGCAATGTTCAAGGAGATGACTATAACAAGATTTGATCTTTCATAGTGATATTTAGTCTTGACAGATTAATGTAGCAACCACTACTTATAATTTGGTATATGGTAGTTGAATAAACAAAACAAGGTTCTTCTAATATAATGGTTACCTAGGACGTGTACATGACACGGCCCGAAGGGTTTTGTTAATTCAAAGGGTGCTAAAAGGGCATGCAAACTTCAATAGTTGAGGTGAGCATAGCGGAGTTGGAATCTTCACCATGATAAAAATGTTAAAAGAGTTTAAATTCATCGGAAACGATGAAGATGCTTGCATTTGCAAGAAATTAAGTGGGAGCGCTGAGAAAAATTTCCAATACATTATGTAGAGTACATATTGTTGATTGGAATGATGTATCTTTTATTGACACAAGTTCAGAATTTCATTAAAATAGGATTTCAATGAAATACTTGGGCAAAACCAGAATATTTGGCATCAATGTCTATATGGATAGATTGAGGTGCTAATATGGTTGTGCCTGACGTACATATATGGAAACAACAAGAAAGGTTCTTGCTGCATGGATAGGATTGTATCAAGATTCAAGTGTTTCAACACTTGGTGAGTAAAATCACATGAAGATTTTGATCGATTATACCGTGATATGTATATATCCAGATATGTCTTATGCACTAAATGTTATGAGCACATACTAGAATGATTCATAAGATGATCATTGGACGATAGTAAATTATTCTTATGAGCTTTGGAAGAACTAAGAATATAGCATGTATAAGTGGCAAATAGTTAAAGGTAGTTCATTGTAAAGTGTTACATTGATACTAGTTTTGTCACAAGATACAAATTAAAATTTATCTCAATTTAGACTATGGGTGGCACAATGTAATGGAAAGGATGTTCCATGATGGATTTGGATGAGTTACAAATTTGAGACATTGTGATGGATACTACAACAAAAGGCTAAGTATATGACTGCTATAGTAGTAGCAAACGAGGGCATTTGTGTTAAGTAGTTTGTTACCAAACTAGGTGTGGTTCAAAGTGGGCTAATACTCTGAAGATATATTGTATGATAATAATATCAACATATTTTAACCCGAAAGAACTAAAGGTCTCACCAAAGGACCAAATTTATACAATGCCATCTCATTTGAGAATGAGTGATGTGTAGAGACGCAAAGACATGCAAATACACACGAACCTGAAACTGTTAGATTCAGAGATTATGTTAACCCCTAGAAATCGCGTATATGCAACACCAGAAAACCATAGGTGTTCAATACACAATGTTTTTCAAACTAGATTATTGACTCTAGTGCAAGTGGGAGACTAAAGGGAATATGCCCAAGAGGCAATAATAAAGTGGTTATTATCTTATTCCTTGTTTATGATAAATTTTTATTTTGCATGCTATAATTGTATTAATTTGGAAATATTAATACATGTGTGTTTAATAAAAAAAATCAAAGTTCCTAGTTATGCCTCTCTTATAAACTAGCTCATTGATTAACAAGATGATCAAGGTTTCCTGATCATGGACATTGGATGTTGTTAATAACAAGGTCACAACATCAGTGGAATGATGTAATGAACATTCATCCGAAGTATAGAATTATGATCAAAGTCACTATGTTTATATTGCTATAACACCATACGAAGTAATCCTAGTCCTTAGACCACGAGATCATGTCAATCACTAACACTGGAAGAGTATCTTGATAACATCAAACGTCACACCGTGAAAGGGTGATTATATAGGTGGGTTGAGTGCTATGAAAGTGTTATGTAGAGGCTCATGGATCAAGAGTGGGATTTTTCCATCCCGATGATGGGTAGATATACTTTGGTCCCTGTCGGTGATATCACATTGGTTAGCTTGCAAAGAAGTGATGAGATCACTAGAATGTTATATCACGGGACGAGAAAAGTGTACATGTCTGTAACCATATCAAACTAGGTATGGAGATACGATGATCGAATCTCGGACATGTAATATATCTCAATACAAAGGGATTTAATTACTAGCGTTAAAGGTTCTCATGATCAAAGAAGTCATCGTTGAATGTGTTGGAGTCGGTATGGATCTCCAGGTCCCGCTTCTGATTATTGATCTGAGAGGGGTCTCGATCATGTCTGCATTTCACGAACCGTATGGTGACACACTTAAGGGATACCGACACCATTTTGATCAAATATGTTTCATATAAAGATTTAAGAAAGCGCTAGAATTATTTCAATAGACACCGAAACTATTTCGGGTGAAATTGCCGAAATTGGTTCTGGATGTAATATTGAAATGTTGCAGGGGGTTTTATGTTAATGTTTGTTAATTAAAGTAATAAAAAAAATTCTGAATAAAATTAATAAAAGATTTTTATTAAATGAGAGAGCATTAAATTTGGAGAAACTTAATGCATTTAAAGTGGATACTTTAAAGAGGAATGTTAAGGGGCAAATTTATGTGGAGGGACTTACCACCACATGAATGAGGAGGTGAAGGGTCACCCCTTGGGCACCGGCCATGGGGAGGGGCACCCCCCTCCTCCTATAAAAGGCCACCCTCACACCCCTTCTTCCTCACACCTCCTCGTGAATGATCTCTCTCCCCCTCTAGTATTTGTCCCACATGGTCTCGGATTAGCGAGATATATGTTCCCGGTGGCTTTATCTGGAAAGGAGTTGCTGCTTCCGCTGCTTTGCTGGAGCGAGGGATGGAGGTTGTAGGGGTACCGGATGTGTGTGCGATCACGGATGCACCGCTGCTTTGCGGTGCTAGACTTGGTGGTGCTGGACTTGCTGGAGCTGGATCTAATGGACGTGCTGGAGCTGGACCTACTGGACCTGCTGGACTTCATCACGGTCTTGAGATCGACAAGTGTACGACTACATGATCCACGAGTTCCATCTTGTTGACAAAGCTTTGTTGTCTTCGAGGGTATGTTCTCTGTGGATGTATATCCACCCGTTGCGTGTATCTAATAGATAGATCTTGGCGTATAATAGTTCCCATCGTAGGAAATTTTTTGTTTTCTATGCTGCGAACCCTTCATGTAGACTGGCTGTGTAATGTAGAAGAAGTAGTAAACCGGGTGCAGGAATAAATCAACAGACTTAGATAGCAAGGTAGCGGCCAATCTCAGCGGTACCTGATAGAACCTGCATTCGATGCTACCGACGCCCCATCGAATAAGAAAAGCAGCATCGCTTCCACGCAGCTCTAGGATGATGGTGATGATGATGGACTGACGACTCCAGAACATCGTTACCCAGTGGATGATATCACACAGAGCACACCTTGTGAGCTAAAGGTGAGTGTTGCTAACTTAAGGTTGACGGTGGCACTCGGCATGGCCCTAGCAATTGGACCTAAACCAACCTGGCATTGCAAACCGGTTCCAAAAGGGTACGCTATCGTCACGGTGGATCTGGTCATGACAGATTATGAGGAGCTGAAGTTGGACTACCCCACAGGTGAAGATGGGGAGCTGACTGAACTAGGACAAGTCAAAGGGGGGACTGATGTTTGGCCAAAGGAGCACATCCATCTTCCAAATTATGTGTCGCCAAGGCCAGCCACTCCTCAGATCAGCAACAATCCACCTTTTCCGCCACATGACCATTCTCCAGTGCAACCGTCGCCTTTGCCGCCTCACGAGTATCCAGCGCAGCCGTCTCCATCGCCACCGCAGCCGTCTCCACCGCCGCCATCTCCCAAGCGGAAAAGGGGCCGTACCACTACGAGGGGCAGTAGCAAGAGGTTCAGATCACCGAAATGTAAGCCATCGCCCCTACCAAAAGTACCCCATGCCTGTATGGATTTCAGTAACCGACCTGGGGAGATGACTCTAGAGGAACTTGATGCGGCCGCAAAAGCCCATTATGAAAAGTGGAAGGTTGACTGTGCTAACAAGAAGCTGCCACCCCTAGACTTCCCGAACACACCAGAAGAAATAGAAGCGGCCGTGAAAATGGTGAATGTCATGGGTATGGTCCCACCAAAGCTACCAGAAGACTATTACCGCTCTATTCGCAAGTCGGCTGAGGCAAAATAACAGCGGTTGAGTATCAGCTCCAGTAGAAAATTTAGCGGGAAATCAAGCCGGAAATCAGTTGCCCAGCTCGAAGAATAGAAAAATCAATCGTGCCACCCGCTGCAAGTGTATTCCGATGCCGAGGTGTGGCCGAGGAGAGGTATGATCCAGAAACTGATCCGGAGTTAGTAAGGTTGTACGGAGAAGCGGCTCAAGGCGTGTCTATTTTTAGGTACTTAGACCATATAAATGAGTTCTCTGACGTAGCACACAAGTACCGACACGGGTATCCTTGATGGCTCTGTAATGGCGCTAGGAAAATGCTGGAGCGATGATGATATAGAGCTTGTTGGGAACCCCAAGAGGAAGGTATGATGAGCACAGCAACAAGTTTCCCTCAGTTATGAAACCAAGGTTTAATCGAACCAGTAGGAGCAAGGAAACACCCCAAAGGTGTTACTAGCTGAGCTTTGGCAGGGCGCACTACCGGTGCTAGTAGCAACGTGGAGAGCTGCACAACACAACCACAAAACTTTTTCCCCAACTTGCGATGAGGTTGTCAATCTCACTGTGTTTTGCATAAAACAAAGGATTAAATGTATCAAATGGAAAGAAGTAAAAGTTTGCAGAAAGTAAACACAAAGCAGTAAAAGATTGTAGATTGTATGTAAAAGACAAGGACCGGGATCCATAGTTCACTAGAGGTGGCTCTCCTTAAGACAGAAAACATGCTGGGTGAACAAATTATAGTGGGGCAATTGACAAACATCGAGAAAGCAATACATGCATATACTAATCATCTTGACTCCTTTGAGATTCGATTGCGCATTACAACATTATACATAGACCGCCATCCAACTTCATCTATGACTAATAATCCACCTTCAGGTTGTCATCCGAACCCCCTCTAGTATTAACTTGCAAGCAACAGATTATTGCTTTACGAACTGCGTGTAAGGTAAACAATACGATTGTTCTATGAACAAAGGATTGTTGTTTTCTCCCTAGTAGCAACAACACATCTAGTACCTTAGGGATTTCCGTCACTTCCCCAGATTACCAGAGGCATGAACCCACTATCGAGCATAAATACTAACTCTTGGAGTTCCTACCATCTACTTGGAAAAGATAGCTAATAACAACGGAAAGCATGCAAGATCACAAATAAAAAAGACATGATAGAATCAATAATCAATCTGAAATAGCATCTCAATATCCATCAGATCCCCGCAAACACAACATGCACAATTAAAAATAGATGATCTTGATCATGAACGGAGCTCACAAGATCTGAACATGAAAGCACAAAGGAGGAGAACTAGCCATCTAGCTACTACATGGATCCGTATTCCAAGGATGAACTACTCACGCATCACACCAGAGGCTTGCATGGTGATGAAGAAGGCCTCCAGGGTGAATTCCCCTCTCCGGCAGGGTGCCGGGAAGAGCTTCAGATCCCTCCCGATCTAGGGATGGAGATGACAGTGGCTACAGACTCTTTCGTGGAATTTTGATCGGGCACTTAGTGTTTTCGTCCCGAGGGCATCTTATAGGCGGAAGGGGAGACCTAGGGGGTGCCAAGAGCGGCCACACCATCCCCTGGCATGGCCAGGCTGGGCCGCGTGGCCAGGTGGTGTGGTGGCCCCCTGGCCCTTCTCCGTCTCGTATTCTGGCACTTGATGACTTCCGGAAAAATAGGCACTTTGGCTTTTGTCCCGTCCAATTCCGAGAATATTCATTTTCTGACTTTCCTGGAACCAAAAACAGCAGAAAACAGGCAGCTGGCACTGTGGCTCTTGTTAATAGGTTAGTCCAAGAAATTATATGAAAAGTACTCCAAAGTTGGAACAGAACACAAGAAGTGGATAAAACCAAGCATGGAACATCAAAAATTATAGATACAATTGCAATGTATCAACATCCCCAAGCTTAACTCCTGCTCATCCTCGAGTAGGTAAGTGATAAAAAGAAAGATTAATTTTTGAGGTGACATGCACCATCAAAGACTTGATCAAAGTATTTGTAAAACATTCAAAGCTGGGATCATAGTACTTCAATCATAACATGAAAGACAAAGTTCTAGCAATAAGCAAAGAAACTATGATGCAACATGAAAAGGCACAAACAAAAGATTCATGAATAACAATGCTTTGCAAGATGTTTGTTGGTTTCACATAAACAAAACATAGCATAATAGTATTCAGCTTGTCCCTCATAGAGTAGCAAATATAAATGCATAGGACACCTTCAAAGTTCATAAGAGTGACTAGATACAATACTTTAAAACAAGCAATAACAAGTTATGCATCAATCAACTAGTCTTGGGACAATGCACATAGAACTAAGAATGTCCACTGTGCTCTCAAAGTAGGTGCATAAAGATAGAAGGTGGAGACTCAATGTAATGGTGGAAGAAAGGCCTTTGTAAAAGGAAGTAGGTATTCAAGTCTCATAAAGATCTTCCAAAAATTATGGTACTTATAGCTTTCAGCTCTCATTGCCCCTATCATAAGCATCTTTAAGGTGATTAAGGTTAAAGTGACACAACTAAGAGGATATGCTTGACAAGTTATAAACTGAAATCTCATGCCCCTTACTTACGAAGACCGGTCCTCATGCTACTCAGCTTTCCCATAATCAAAATGACAAGCCAAGCAGACAATGAGCATCTCAGTGATCTTTTTATTTGCTATTTGCATAGGTTTTTATTAAGGATGCTTCATAGAGTGCTTATTATGGTTATGCTGCAAGTTTCCACCATGATTAGGCATGGCTTAGGCTAGCGGCCCAGGCGTTTCTCTAACACACATACAAACTCCATGATCTTACAAGTTCCACTTTTATTTCACACCACCGGGATCCGTAAGCAAAAGAACATGATATCAACGGGGTACAAAGTACAAGTGCAATGTTGAAGGCGTTCCCCATGAAACATGGTTCTGCTAATTTCAACTTATAAAGCGCAAGCATATACGCAACAAAGAAGGACCCAATGGTTCAAGTTTATTAGATGCAAAAAGTAAAGTGTGCCATCAAGTTCGTGAGAGCTTTAATCACTAGTTTTCTCATAACAAGTTTAATTTGGAAGGTAAACAAAAACATGAATATACTTGGAATAGCATAAGCTAGTAGGTAGGTATGGTGGACTCTTTGGAATAACTTGGTTTAGGGAGTTGGATGCATGAGTGGAACTCATACTTGGTTGTGGAGGTTAGCAAAAGACTGTGAGCGACAAAGAGAGCAATAATGGCCATAATCATGCAGAGCGACAAAACATCATTGATCAAAGCATAAAGTGATACTACAAGTTGAAAACTAAAGGATCATAAAGGCTATGGTAACTTGAGATAGTCATAACATGGTGTGAGCATGCGCCAAGTCAACCCAAATAAAGCATCAAAGGAGAATACCACTATACTATGCTTTAATATACTAAAACAACACATGATTCATCCAAGGCACATTAAGCAATCTCAATTGTTTATAACAAGTCATGCTACAGCAAAGAATACTAAGCATAAAGCCAAAACAATATCAAGCATGGCATGACAAAGCATAGGCCACAGTCAAAAACGAGCTCTTTTTACCACATAAGCATGAACTTTCCTATTCTTTTCCAAACCAAACCAAACTATTTGCAAACCAACGTATGAAAGAGGGGGTCCAACCAATTTATTCAGAAAACTAAGCAAACCAGGCAAACTAAAAACCAAAATGAAAACGAAAAAGAAGACGCTCCAAGAACAACACAACTGTGCATGAAACAATAAAAATGAAGTGTTTGGAAGAAACCTGCGATTTTTATTGATGAAGAAGGGGATGCCTTGGGCATCCCCAAGCTTTGACGCTTGTACTTCTTGGATATTTCTTGGGGTGACACACATGGCATCCCCAAGCTTGAGCTTTAGTCCATCCTTCATCTCATTACTCATTCCTTCCATACACCTAAAAATTGGTAGAACTTTGTCTTTCATGTTATGATTGAAGTACTTTGATCCTAGCTTTGAATGTTTACAAATACTTTGGTCAAGTCTTTGATGGTGCATGTCACCTCAAAAATTATTCTTTCTTTTTATCACTTACCTACTCGAGGACGAGCATGAGTTAAGCTTGAGGATGTTGATACATTGCAAATGTATCTATAATTTTTGATGCTCCATGCTTGGTTTTATCCACTTTCTTGTGTTTTGTCCACACTTTGGAGTACTTTTCATATGATTTCTTGGACTAACCTATTAACAAGAGCCACAGTGCCAGCTGCCTGTTTTCTACTGTTTTTGGTTCCAGGAAAGTCAGAAAATGAATATTCTCGGAATTGGACGGGACAAAAGCCAAAGTGCCTATTTTTCCAGAAGACTCACGGAGCCAGAATACGAGAGGGAGGAGGGCCAAGGGCTGGCCACACCACCCCCAGGCGCGGGCTGGGCCTGGCCACGCCAGGGCATGGTGTGGTGGCCCCAGGCACCCCCTCGGTCTCCCTCTTCGCCTATAAGAAGCCTTCTGACCTAAAAGCTTTGGGGGGTTCGACGTTTTTCCACGAAAAGTTCCGATGTGCCGCCGCCGCCGAAGGGGAGATTCAGAGGACAGAAAGTCTCTGTTCCGGCACCCTGCCGGGACGGGGAAGTGCCCCCGGAGCTATCTCCATCGACCTCCACCATCATCTCCATCGACCATCCATGTTTCCCCCATCTATGAGGGAGTAATCCCCCACTGTAGGCTATGGGAATGGTAGGGATTGGATGAGATCATTCATGTAATGGCATCAGATTGTTAGGGCATGGTGCCTAGTATCTTTCATAGTGCTTTATGACTTTGTTGCAACTTGTTGTGCTTAATCCTTGTCACTAGGGCCCGAGTGCCATGATTTCAGATCTGAACATGTTATCGATTCATTTTGATAGTATTGTTTCTGGTCTTATCTGCAAGTTGTATACACACGTCGTTGTCCGGAACCTATGGCCCCGAAGTGACAGAAATCAGGATAACCGGAAGGGAAAGGCTTTGATGTGAGGATCACATGTGTTCACGGAGTGTTAATGCTTTGCTCCGGTGCTCTATTAAAAGGAGCACCTTAATTGCCAGTAGTTCCCTAGAGGCCCCGCTGCAAACGGGTTGGCAGGACAAAAGATGTTGTGCAAGTTCTCATTGCGAGCACGTATGACTATATATGGAACACATGCCTAGGATTGTCTAGTACTTGGGTGCTTTATTTTATTTATCTGCAATTGCCCTATGTTCTGATTGTTATGTGAATTGTCTTGTCCATGCAATGCCCGTCCATCCATCCCCATGCCTACCCACTCGAATCCCACTATTTACTACTTTCGTTACTACTGTCTTTGCTTTGCTACTTCTGTTACTTTGCTATTCCTACTACAAAACTGTTGCTACTGATAAACTGCTGTGAGCAAGATTGTTTCCAGGTGTAGCTGAATTGACAACTCAGTTGTTAAGGCTGATAAATATTCTTTGGCTCCCCTTGTGTCGAATCAATAAATTGGGTTTCACTTCCCTCGAAAATACTGGGATACACCCCCTATACTTGTGGGTCATCACCCAAGCTTGAGCAACATGCTCATTATCAAGTTGTTTAAACTTCATTATTTCACTTCTCATAGATATAATCTTAGCAGGAGGATAGTATTTTCCAATGAAAGCATCTTTGCACTTAGTCCAAGAATCAATACTATTCCTAGTTAAGGAATTCAACCATTCTTTAGCTTTTCCTCTCAAAGAGAAAGGAAACAATTTCAGTTTAATAATATCACCATCTATATCCCTATGCTTTTCCATCTCACATAGTTCAACAAAGTTATTTAGATGGGAAGCAGCATCTTCATTACCAATACCAGAAAATTGCTCTCTCATAACAAGATTGAGCAAAGCAGGTTTTATCTCAAAGAAAGTATCTTCAGGCACAGGTGTAGCAATAGGTGTGCTCATAAAATCATTGTTGTTGGTGCTAGTGAAGTCACACAACTTAGTGTTTTCAAGAGTATTCATTTTTTTGGGTTTTCAAATAAGAAAGCAAACTAGTAAAACTAATTTTTTTGTGTTTTTGATAAAGAAACAAGCAAACAGAGCAAAAAGAAACTAAGCAAAACAAAAATAACAAAGTAAAGAGATTGGTTATGAGGGACTCCCCTTGTGAAGATGTCCTTGACTCCCCGGCAACGGTGCCAGAAAAATGCTTGATGGCTCTGTAATGGCGCCAGGAAAATGCTGGAGTGATGATGATGTAGAGCTCGTTGGGAACCCCAAGAGGAAGGTATGATGAGCACAACAGCAAGTTTCCCTCAGTTATGAAACCAAGGTTTAATCGAACCAGTAGGAGCAAGGAAACACCCCAAAGGTGTTACTAGCTGAGCTTTGGCAGGGCGCACTACCGGTGCTAGTAGCAACGTGGAGACCTTCATAACACAACCACAGAACTTTGTCCCCAACTTACGATGAGGTTGTCAATATCACCGTGTTTTGCAGAAAACAAATGATTAAACGTATCGAATGGAAAGAAGTAAAAGTTTGCAGAAAGTAAACACAAAGCAGTAAAAGATTGTAGATTGTATGTAAAAGACAAGGACCGGGATCCATAGTTCACTAGAGGTGGCTCTCCTTAAGATAGAAAACATTCTGGGTGAACAAATTACAGCGGGGCAATTGACAAACATCGAGAAAGCAATACATGCATATACTAATCATCTTGACTCCTTTGAGATTCGATTGGGCATTACAACATTATACATAGACCGCCATCCAACTGCATCTATGACTAATAATCCACCTTCAGGTTATCATCTGAACCCCCTCTAGTATTAAGTTGCAAGCAACAAATTATTGCTTTACGAACTGCGTGTAAAGTAAACAATACGATTGTTCTATGAACAAAGGATTGTTGTTTTCTCCCTAGTAGCAACAGCACATCTAGTACCTTAGAGATTTCTGTCACTTCCCCAGATTACCAGAGGCATGAACCCACTATCGAGCAGAAATACTAACTCTTGGAGTTGCTAGCATCTACTTGGCCAAGATAGCTACTAACAACAGAAAGCATGCAAGATCACAAATAACAAAGACATGATAGAATCAATAATCAATCTGAAATAGCATCTCAATATCCATCGGATCCCCGCAAACACAACATGCAGAATTTCAAATAGATGATCTTGATCATGAACGGAGCTCACAAGATCTAAACATGATAGCACAAAGGAGGAGAACCAGCCATCTAGCTACTACATGGATCCGTAGTCCAAGGATGAACTACTCACGCATCACACCGGAGGCTTGCATGGTGATGAAGAAGATCTCCAGGGTGAATTCCCCTCTCCGGCAGGGTGCCGAGAAGAGCTTCAGATCCCTCCCGATCTAGGGATGGAGATGACAGCGGCTATAGACTCTTTTGTGGATTTTTGATCGGGCACTTAGGGTTTTCGTCCCGAGGGCATCTTATAGGCGGAAGGGGAGACCGAGGGGGTGCCAGGAGCGGCCACACCACCCCCTAGTGCGGTCCAGGCTGGGCCGCGCAGCCAGGTGGTGTGGTGGCCCCCTGGCCCTTCTCCGTAACGTATTCTGGCACTTGATGACTTCCAGAAAAATAGGAACTTTGGCTTTTGTCCCGTCCAATTCCGAGAATATTCATTTTCTGACTTTCCTGGAACCAAAAACAGCAGAAAACAGGCAGCTGGCACTGTGGCTCTTGTTAATAGGTTAGTCCAAGAAATCATATGAAAAGTACTCCAAAGTTGGAACAAAATACAAGAAAGTGGATAAAACCAAGCATGGAACATAAAAAATTATAGATACATTTGCAATGTATCAATCCTCTCGTTAAACATGAGTTAGTCAACGAGCTACCAACAAAAATGCGAAGATTGCATAACTGGTACATGCGAGAATTTGCTGCTGACGAAAACTGGGTCTACGTTGCATATAAAACCGAGCATTATGTGCATGGAGATGGCATGGTAATGATTGAATTCTGTTAATTATTTTAGTTATACCAACAAGACGCCCTCGACAAATCTATCATGTGTTCCTATTGTTTATAAGTATTACTAATTTATGTAATTAAGTCTTTCTAGCTCAGCTATCGTTCATTGCATGTATAATCTTACTCATCACTATATTTATTTTGCAGAATGAAGATTCTCCAATGCAAAAGAGAACAACTCTATGACATTGGGTTCATTGACCCAAATATCATTTATGAAAAAATTCTCCACATGAAGCCTGACGTGACAGAGAATAACTTGGTACAAGCATTAAGGTTTAACGAGACCAAAAGGGAAATACTATTTCCTTACCACTTCGAGTGAGTGTTACTGTCTTGTACAAATTATATTTTGCTTACTTGATGTTAACTGTATAATTGACTCGTTATGTGTGTGTAGCTTCCACTATATCCTGCTAATCATTATACCCAATGATGGAATAGTAAAAGTCATGGACTCGAAACGCAAAGACCTCGCTGAGTGGGTGGACATGCAGGCATGCCTCCTGAGGTAATTTCAATCATTATTTCACTATATCGGCACTATTTCCTCGCCGATAGCAAGTAATTAATATAGAACTCCGTTATTCAATCTTTGTCGGGTAGGGCATGGAAACGGTTCACCGCCAAGGCTGTTGGCATTAAGCCAGAACTTAAATTTAAACCACTTCATGTAAGTACTACTAGCTAGATCCGCGCATCTCTTTGATTCTAGTTTCAATACCATTATCATGCTTGATTATTATTTTGATTGAACTATATATGTTCTCGTAAAGTGCTTGAGGTAGAAACCTGGGAATAACTTATGAGGCTACTATGTATGCGAGTTCATTCGCTAGACGACCAAATATAAGGTCGCAAGGAGGGACTTTATTTTATTACCATCAATTGTGTTTTGTTTCATTAATTCATATATATATTAACCCCTTCTTTAAATTAGGTCGAACGGTTGCAGGACGGTCTTCTACTATAAGAACACATACGAGCAATTCAAGAGGAAATTGCTGGATTCATAGATGCCAAGGTCCTAGATCCGAATGGAGAATACTATTCCCCGCCGATTCAAATACACGGGTGATATGTTTTGTAATGTGCATGTAACTCGTGGTGCGTACATTTTGTAATATGTTCGACAACGCACATTGGATGAGATGTTGTAATATATTCATGACGATGATGTGTAATAGTTGTTCCTTCATTGTTGCATGTAGTATTAATTATACCATCCAATTTAGCACAAAATACAATTTAAAAAGTTCCCAAAAATAAATGGAAAAAATAGAAAAACCAAACTTCTGTCGAGCGCACAAAAAGGGGTTGTTTTCCTGCCGCGACAGATGAGTAGTGGCCCCAGTTTGTACCAAGAACCGGGACTATTGCTGCTAAGCCCCTCGTCCGCTGCCCCGCCACGTGGAACCCCATTAGCCTCGGTTCGGGACCGAACCGGGACTAGCATTAGTCCTGCCTAGCTAGTCCCAGGTCAAGAACCGGGGCTAATGGCCCAACTGACCCGGGTCTAAAGACCCTTTTTCCACCAGTGTCTTAAGGAGAATCAGCTCTAGTGAACTATGGACCCCGGTCCATTCTTTTACCATTGCTATATCACCTACTGTTACTGTTTACTATTTACTTTCTTCAAGCAATTACTATGTTCCACACAATATGTTTAATCCTTTGTTTTCAGCAAAACTGGTGAGATTGACAACCTCACTATAAGTTGGGGGTAAAGTTCTGTAGTTGTGTTGTGAAGGATTCCAACTTGCTAGCAACACCTTGGAGTTGTTTCCTTGCTTCTACTGGTTTGATAACCTTGATTTCATAACTGAGGGAAAACTTGCTGCTGTGCTCATCATACCTTCCTCTTGGGGTCCCCAACGAGCTCTACATTTTGAGCAATCAAGCACTTTTTCTGGCGCCGTTGCCGGGGAGTCAAGGACAGCTTCACATGGGGTGTCCCTCATAACCAATCTCTTTACTTTGTTTTTTTGTTTTGCTTAGTTTATTTTTGTTTTGTTTGCTTGCATCTTTATCAAAAATACAAAAAAAATAGTTGTACTTGTTTGCTTATTTTATTAAAAACAAAAAAAATTATTCAAGTTGCTATTATGTCTAGCACTGCTCCAATCACTATGTCACCTAAGGAAATAATTTTTACTTTCAAACAAGGAATTGGAGAGAGTTCAAAGAAGCTTGGTCTAGAATTTTTGATTTACATGAAAAAACTGATCCTGAAATGACTCAAAGCTTGTTTCTTAGCCGTTTCTACTTTGGTATTGCTCTTTGTTATAGATATGCTTTGGATGCTGTAGTAGGACGAGATTTCCTCCAGTGCAATAAGACGAAGCTTTTAATGCCATAAAAAGTTGGTTTCAACATATAACTTGCCTAGCAAATCTGATTCCTCCTTTATAATAATATTTGCTAGATTAAATTCTGAATCTTCAAAATGGTTTCCTACAGTAAAAATTGTTATAAATAATGAAACTTTTTATGCCTGTTGTGATATCATGTCTGAATCCTGTCTTATGCCTAAATATATCTATGAATCTTTAAATCTTTGGGGACTTTATGAAGGAGGAAAAGAAATATCTCTTACCAATAATGCCACAATATACCTAGTGGAATAGCTGAAGGGGTGTTTACAAAGATCCCTACTAAAACTCCTTGGAGCAATAATAGATGTGGGAAAAGGCATCATGCATTTTTCTTCTCTACCAAACGATCACACATTCCCTAAAGATAAGAATAAAGGTAAGAAAGGTAGGGGCAAGAAATTTGGTCTTAATGCCTCTTCATTCGAAAATACTTGAATATTTGCTTCCTATGCCTAGGTCAAAGGCGTTAAAGAAATGCACTATTGGGAGATAACCCAAATTTCTATTTAGTAAGATTTTCTTTTGTTTGAGTCTTGGAAGTTATTACTTCTGTAATAACCTCTTCTTATCCTTTTTGTGTGGTCTTTGTGCCGAGAATAACCTCTAATGAGAGAGAAGTAAGACTTGGGAAAGTTGCTGTCCTGAAATAGATTTTTCTACTCCACTGTAAAAAAATCGTGAAAAATCTCTGAACGTCGGATTAAGCTGTAATTGTTTGTGATTACGCCCCAGGTTTTTATCTAACTTTCGTTAGTTTATCACTTTTCGATTTGAGCAACAGAAGGTCTTCGAAAAATTGGTTTTTACCTGCTAGTCTGTTTTGATAGATTTCTACCATTATTTGCATTTGCCTTTTAATATCTTTCCCTTTGATTTCTCTTTGATCACTTGAGCTTTTAGAAGGAATTGCTATAGTATCTTGTGTTTTAATGGAAGTTTAATTGTGATGAAACTAAACCATAGGACCAATTATCTTGAATACACTAATGTTGCTAATGAGGATTATGTGAAGTTTTGTATGAAGGAAAATTTCAAGTGTAGGGGAAGAATAATGTGATAAGATGAAGTATGGACAAAAGATCAAGCTTGGAGATGCCACCCATGTCACCCCAATAAATATTCAAGAAGTACAAGTGTCAAAGCTTGGGGATGCACAAGGCATCCCCTTCTTCATCAATAAAAATCTCAGGTTTTCTTCCAAAACACTTCATTTTTATTGTTTCATGCACAATTGTGTTGTTCTTGGAGCGTCTTTGTTTTTGCTTTTAGTTTTCTTTTGTTTAGTTTGCTTAAATAAATTTGATGTACCCCTGCATTCATATGATATTTCAAATAAGTTGATTGGTGATTGGAAAAGAGTAGGAAAGTTCATGCTTATAAGTGGTACAAAAGGAGTTTTGTTTTAACTGTGGCCTAGAATTTATCATGTCATGTTTGATATTTCTTTGACTTTATGCTTAGTAATTATTGATGTAGCATGACTTGTTCCAAACAATTGAGATTGCATAATGTGCCTTGAAAGAATCATGCGTTGTTTTAGCATACAAAAGCATAATATTGTGGTATTCTCCTTCGATGCTTTATTTTTGTTGACTTGGCACATGCTTACACCATGTTAAGACTATGAACCAGTCACCTTAGCCTCTATGATCATTTAGTTTTTTTACTTGTAATATCACTTTATGCTTTAATTAATAATGTTTTGTCGCATTGCATGATTATGGTCATTAGTGCTCTCTTAGTTGGTCGCTCCTAGTCTTTTGCTAGCCTCCACATGTACCAACTATGAGTTCCACTCATGCATCCAACCCCCAAGAAAACCAAGTTGTTCCATAGAGTCCACTATAAATTCGTATGCATGGTGTGTTACACCATTCCAAGTATATTCATGCTTTTATCTACCTTCCAAATTAAACTTGTTATGTGAAAATTAGTGATTAAATCTCTCACGAACTTGATGGCACATTTTACTTTCTTACAATTAATAAACTTGAACCATTGCGTCCATCTATATTGTGTATATGCTTGTACTTTATAAGTTTAGAATTAGCAGAACTATGCTGTCATGGGGAACACTTTCAACATTGCAATTATTATTCAGTTGATATCATGTTCTTTTGTTTATGGATCTCGGCGTTGTGAAATAAAAGGGGAGCTTATAAGCTCATGGATTTTGTATATGTGTTAGAGAAACGCCTCGGCGGCTAGCCTAAGCCATGCCTAATCATGGTGGAAACTTGCAGCATAACCATAGTGAGCATTCTGTGAAGCATCCTCAATAAAAACCTATGCAAATAGCAAATAAAAAAATCATTGAGATGCTCATTGTCTGTTGCCTTGTTATTTTGATATGGGATAGCTCTTGTATCATGGGGCAAGGGGTACCCCGTTGGCGGTTCTCCATGATACACATGTACTTACAATGACAAGAACTTACTTGTGACTAAAGTTGAGTAGCATGAGGTTCGGTACTCGTAGGCAAGGGGCATGAGATTTTCGACTTATAACTTAATCACCTCAAGCATATCCTCATATTTGTTCACTCTAACCTTAATCACCTAAAGATGCTTATGATAGGGGCAATGAGATCTGAAAGCTAATAAGTACCATAATTTTTGGAAGCTCTTTATGAAACTTGAAATCCCTGCTTCCCTCCTATGAAGGGCCTTTCTTTTTTACTTTTATGTTGAGTCTCCATCTTATATCTTTATGTACCAATTGAGTGAGCATAGTGATCATTCTTAGTTTAATGTGCATTGTCCCAAAACTTGTTGATTGATTCATAACTGTGATATTGCTTGTTCTTAAATTATTTGTATCTAGTCACCCTTATGAACTTTGAAGGTGTCCTATGCATTTATGTTTTGCTATATCATGCGGGACAAGCTGAATACCATTCTTATTGTATTTTCTATATCTGAAACAAACAAATGTCTTTTAATGCATTTTTATTCATGAATCTTTTGTTTGTATCTTTTTCATGTTACAACATAGTTGCTATGTCTTATTGTTAGAACTCTATCTTTCATATTCATGTTAGAGTACTTTGATTCTAGCTATCAATGTTTTACAAATACTTTGATTAAGATTATGATGGTGCATGTCACCTCAAAAATTATTCTTTTTATCACTTACCTACTCGAGGACGAGTAGGAGTTAAGCTTGGGGATGCTCGATACATCGTAAACGTATCTATAATTTTTGATGTTCCATTCTTGTTTTATATCTACTTTCTTATGTTTCGTTCACACTTTGAGGTATTTTTATACATTTTGTAGAACTAACCTATTAACAAGATGCCATGGTGTCAGTTGCATGTTTTCTGTTGTTTTTGGTTTCATAAAAGCTAGTAAGGAAATATTCTCGGAATTGGACGGGACAAAAGAGAAAGTCAATATTTTACCCGAAGCAATATGGAGTCCATAGGGGAGACGAAGTGGCGCACCAGGGTGGCCACACCTAGTGGTGGCACGGACAGCCCTAGGGCGCGCCACCAGCGGGTGTGGGCCCCCTGGTACTCCACCGACCTTACCCCTTCGCCTATAAAAGCCTCCCGGGATGAAAACCCTAAGGACCCGATCAAAATTCCACGAAAGAGTCTATAGCCGCCGTCATCTCCATCCCTAGATCAGGAGGGCTCTGAAGCTCTTCCTGGCACCCTATCGGAGGGGAGAGATCACCCTGGAGGCCTTCTTCATCACCATGCCTGCCTTCGGTGTGATGCGTGAGTAGTTCATCCTTGGACTATGGGTCCATGTAGTAGCTAGATGGTTGGTTCTCATCCTTTAGATATCATGTTTAGATCTTGTGATCTCCCTTCATGATCAAGATCATCTATTCATAATCTTAAATGTTGTGTTTGCGGGGATCCGATGGATATTGAGATGCTATTTCAGATTTATTATTGATTCTATCATGTCTATGTTATTTGTGATCTTGCATGCTCTTCGTTGTTTGTAACTATCTTGGCCAAGTAGATGCTTGCAACTCCAAGAGGGAGTATTTATGCTCGATAGTGGGTTCATGCCTCTAGTAATCTGGGGAAGTAACAGGAATGTCTAAGGTTGTAGATGTGTTGTTCCTAATAGGGAGAAAACAGTAATCATTTGTCCATGGGACAATCATATTGTTTACTTTACACACTTCCCTTAATGCAATTATCTATTGCTTGTAACTTAATACTGGAAGGGGTTCGAACGATAACCGGAAGGTGGATTATTAGTCATAGATGCAGTTGGAATAAAGTCTATGTATAATGTTGTAATGCCCAATCAAATCTCATAGGAATCAAGATGTTTAGTATATGCATTGTATGCTTTCTCGAATCTGTCAATTGCCCCACTATAATTTGTTCACCCAACATGTTATATATCTTAAGGAGAATAACCTCTAGTGAACTATAGAACCATGTCCATTCTTTTACCATTGCTATATCATCTACTGTTACTGTTTACTATTTACTTTCTACAAGCAATTACTATCTTCCACACAATACGTTTAATCCTTTGTTTTCAGCAAAACCGGTGAGATTGACAACCTCACTATAAGTTGGGGGCAAAGTTTTGTGGTTGTGTTGTGTAGGATTCCAAGTTGCTAGCAACACCTTGGAGTTGTTTCCTTGCTCCTACTGGTTCGATAACCTTGGTTTCATAACTGAGGGAAAACTGGTTGTCGTGCTCATCATACCTTCCTCTTGGGGTCCCCAGCAAGCTCTACATTTTGAGCCATCAGTAATCCAGTGTGAACCTATCATGTTTCTTAATCAAGAAATTCCGGAAATCTTCAGTAATCCTGACGGTGGCCGGCAACGCGCTTCTCTTTGGCTTGAAAAACAAACTATCTTCAGCGAACTCCTCCAGGTTCTCTCCCATCATTGAAGGATTCTAAAGTTGCAACTCCACCACGTACCGCGGAAACAAGCACCCCACCGACCTAATCCACTAGACGGATACGGCGAGGCCATAGTCAAGCATGTCAAATCCCACGGTGAACAATGTACCATCGTCCCCAGATACCATGGTCTCTACTCTCTATGAGCCAGGTGCCAGCAAAGGCTGAGAGATGTACCTGTGTTCCTCGGCATAGTGGAAACTCTACACTTGCATCGAGTGGGATTTTTCGAGGTGAGCGAGGAGCACTATGGGCGGGGCGGCAAACTTGCAGCAAGAATCCGTGTAGTTGCACGGGCCGTTCAGGCACGCCATCTTGTTGTTGAGGAAGTCGTGGAAGGCGACCAATGTCGCACAGCCTTCGTTGGGGCATCTGCTACCTTTTATACTGGTGACTTGGCGGCGCAACTCCTTGGAGGATGCGGCCGGCCAAACAGTGTTGGTAGTGTCCATAGGAATGGCGATTTCTCCGAAGGCATTGTCGCTGAACTTTCTCTAGCCACCATACCGAATGTTGTGCTTCGAATCCGCGATTGTGTCCGGATGTACTAGGCGCGAGGGGATTCAAATATGATTGTTGTGGTTTCTTGAAGGACAGTGATGGTTGCCTGCAAGAACCGATGCAGCGGGTGAGAAATGGCTAGGAAAATTTAGGAAGTGCATGCTCGAAAGAATCAGAAATGTGGCTAGCCAGCGTTGGTGAATGGGGATAGGCGGAGATGGGGAAGATGGGAGGCTCTTTTAATGAGGGGTGTTAATTTTGCGTGCTCCCTCATCGGTCTTCTGCATTGCGCAACTGGATCGAGGACGCCTGCTAGAGTTATAGCTAGAGTGCTAGACTAGCAAGCTGTCACGTCCTGGCTCAGTATTGTGTCGTCTCATCAGTAGACTGTGTTTCAGGAAAGGACGTGAACCCACATTTTTCCCTCTTTAGATAGCATGCACGGTAGAATCGCATTTCTCGCGAGTGAAGGATTTGAACCCACATGCTGAAATAAAAGGATGTCAATCCTCAAGCTAGCTCGCCCAACTTTTATAAATAGGAGCACTATTAAACTATAATAGGTGAAACTCAAAAAATGATTATAACTTTGAGCCACGTCCATAGAATATCTGTTGTATATTTGGTTCTTGTACTTTGTATTGTGTAGTAGTAATCAACCTATTAGCTACCTAATAGTACTCTCCATGCTCTAGAGAAATGATGAAGAACATTCTAGAATTATTGAGAAGTGTGTTTTGAGGTTTATGCATATCGTTTAGTGTGCTAAAGACTATGAATAGTATCTTCTAGATGCTAGAATAGATAGAATTAAGATCCAACAGTTAGCAGTGTTCGGATTTGCTAGTCTTGATCCAATGGTCAAAGTTCAAAGTTATTCATACACTATATAATACTGCTAATATTATATAATAGGTAAAGCTCATAAAATTATAAATTTGATCGACATCAATAAAGTGTGGGTGTATATTTGATTCTTGTACTTTGCATCATGTAGAAGTCAACGTTTATTAGCTATACCAAATACTTCTAAATTTTGGTAACATGGTCTAGAGAAATGATTGAAAAGATTCTAGAATGATGGAGAAGTGTGTTTTGAGGTTTGTGCATATCGTTCAGTGTGCTAAAGACTATCAATGGTACTTATCTTCTAGATGCTAGAATGGAAAAGAAGGTCGAATGACTCACAATGTTGGGATTCGCTAGTCTTGATCCAATGGTCAATATTCAAAGATAATAAACATTGACTTCTATGTTGACACACTTTGCCAAGACTAACTTTGACAATTGTGGCAGCCACAAAAGTTCGGCTTAGAAAATCGAAGCCACAAAGCGTGGAAAAACTTGGCAATAAATTCACTCTATGACCGATGGATGATAGTTGTGAGATTCAACATATTTTTGATGGTTTTCCTCTGGATTTGATAGTTTTCTAGCTTTACCTAACGCTAATACTTCGTTACAGAAGAAAACTTGCTTTTTAATGTGCGTTTCAGGTTCAAAACATCAATATAAGGTTTTAACAAGAGAAACACAATATTCAGGCGAAAAACAAGCAAGTCTCTTTTTGGAAGCAATCAAGGGAGGCAAAAATACGCTTTAACGAGCAACTATATGGCGGGAACATTTTTCGGCCGTATAGCTTCCACCGCCTCCGTCTTGTCAAAAGGGACGACTTTCTTGAAGAGGTCAGATGCGAAATCATAACACAGCAGCCGCCATCCCATCCAGAGAGGAGAAAGAAGAGATCCAGAGAAGGAGGAGAAGACGTTCTTCATCTCGCTGCACGATCTTCAACCTCCTAGCCAACACACCCCCATAGCCATTACTTGTACTTGAGAGAGAGAGAGATCTTCACCTTGCAAGACTAGGGTTTGAGATTGTTTCTTCCTGTCTTGAATTGTCCTAGATTACTTTTCTATTCTTATTGTGGATCTCCACGGTAATATCGAGAAGAACTCCCTTTATTTAATTATAAAGATGATGCTTTCTTCTCTCATGTCTAAGTAAGTTCCTTGGGCGTGGGAGATGTAAGAGATTGGTGACACGTGATGTGCCTCCATATATTTTCCATTAGTTTGTGATTGATTTTAATTACTATATTATGTGTGCTTGACTATCTGTGGGATGCCTAATGCTTGTTGTCCAATTAAGGGCCTAGACAACATGATGCTTTGTTCTACATGGATAGGATCTTGCTCGCTAGCAGACCGGCTACCCTCGAGTGACACAGGATATCAATGGGAAACTAGTTGACTCGAGGATCACAAGGAACCATTGTGCTTATTGCATTAGTTTGATCCAAGGAGCTTAATTTCTAAGCAATCTGAAGGATCTTAATCGCCTAGTGACTGACCATGGTTTTGGTAACAGACTAGTAGGATTATTGAAGTTGGGATGAAATCTACCAAGAGGAGTTCCGACTAATTATGGGTTGCTCGCCTACACATATACTTATAAGATTATAATTGTTACACTTATCACTCATCCACCTGGCACAGTCACTATCACCATGAACTATATCTCCATGTGCCTTCTTTTTCATCTGCAGAAAACCACAAACAATCGAATCATTCTTTACTTTGATGCTTTTTATTCCTGAAGTTTACATTTTAGTTTTATTTAATTACATCCAGTTTAATCCAAATTTCATTCTTGTTTCCACACTTGCAGTAAATTCTCTTGAAGACATGTGACAACTTTAGGTGTGAAAGAGACTTCATTCATAAACGCTTACCTTTGGGCTCCCTGTAGGATTGATAGCTATACTTCAAAACTAGCTACAAATGATCTGTGCACTTGCAGACATCAAGCTATTTTCCCACGCCGTTTCGGGGGAGCTAAGCGCTAAGTGTTTGTTTCTTAACATTTCAGGTGTTACTACTACAAAATGGTCTCCCTAGGAGACAAAGGGTCTACATGCTATGGTAGGACCTATTTATCAGATTATTTTGAGCGCGTGCCAATTCAAAGGCGTGAGGAAATTATTAAAAACTTTTATGATCAAATAATGTTGAAGTTGAAAACCTGAGTGATTTTATGGAAATCATGTCCATTCATAGGACAACTCCCAAGAAACCTGAGAAAACTCTCACAGAATACAGTGCTCCAAGTTCTGGATTTCTTAAACAACCAATAGAATTTCGTAATCCTGGAGTTAGAGAATATCGATTTGATGGTGGAATTATTAAAATTTTGCAGGAAAAAGCTTTCAGTGGAAGGGAAGATGAAGACCCTGGAAGACATCTTAGAGAGTTCGACGATGTGATAACATCACTTGGACCACAATGTTTGCCAAGAGACTTCTCTCGTCTAAAATTATTTCATTGGTCTCTTAAAGGTAAGGCTCTAGACTGGTTGTATTCTCTCCCTCGTCATTACATTAAATGTTGGGAAAACTGCATTGTTAAATTCATAAACAGGTTTAATCCTTTTAAGAAGGTAACTGAAATTAGAAAGAATATACGAAACTTTAGTCATAACGTGGGAGAAAACTACCCACAATCCTGGGATAGATTCTTTGGAATGATCAATAGTATTCCTAATCATGGCTATTCTGAATCGACTATTTGCCATTTGTTTTACCATGGTCTAAATACTCAATGCAGAGAGTTGCTTGACTTCTCAGCAGGAGGATCGATAAGTACTTTAACTGTTAAAGCATGTTTGGAATTGATGTCTACTTGGGATAAGAATGATTCTATATATAATCCTGATTTTGGCACTAAGCTGGAAAAAGGGATACTTCGTATAACTCCTGATCTTACACCTGAAGTATGCAAAACAATGAAAGAAAAAGGCATACCTTCTGAACTTGTTAAGAAAAACAAAGTAGACTTGTTACAAGTTTTTACTAAAGAAGATGAAACTAGAAAAGTTTTGAATTAAAACATCGACAAGCAAAATCTCATAATAACCTGCATAAGCACTTTCAAAAACATAAAAAGATTTTGGCGGAACTCACGGAAAATTATGAGGTGATTGGCCAACAAATAAAATTATTTCACAAGTACCTTAGTATGATTGAAACCCAATGTGAACAAATAGCATCTAGTTATCAAATGTTTCTTCAAGATGATATAGATATTCCTGTTTCTACTAATGTTGTTACAATGGGAGGTGCAGTTGTTACAGGACCATTAGGACCACCAGAATATGAAGCTAAAAAAGATCGAAAGGAAAAAGCTTTTCTCAAAGCAAACCAAGAAGATGATACACTGGTGGATCCTCAAGATGAAACTTCTCAAGAAACACAAGATCAAACCAAGGAGAACCAAAATGATGCACAAGATAACCGTTATGACTCTGATGGAGAGACGATTGATCCAAGAGAAGAAAAATAGACAAGCAATGATGATGAAGTTGTTGTAGTAGAAAAGAAGAAAAGTGATAAGCAGCAGCAAACGAAAGCAACAAAAGATCCTGATCCCCCACAAAAGGTAAAAGACAAGAATAAGAAAGGTGAGCAAAAGCTTCCTTATCCAGATCAAAAAAGAAAGCACTAGATCAGGTAATCAATGATTCTTTCAAAAAGGCACTTGGTGATGTTCGTCTAGAAATTCCATTTGCGGATGCAATAAAAGTTCCCGCCTATTCTAAATTCCTCTGTGATATTCTTAGTAAAAATAAAGAAATAACTAAAATGGTTGCCATGGTGACTAGTTATCCTGCTAATGGGAAGCTATTGTCTAAATTGGGAGATCCCAGAATACCAACTATTTCATGCTCAATTGGCAAAATAGATGTTCACAATGCCTTGTGTGATTTAGGTGCAGGAGTTAGTGTAATGCCATATTCCCTTTATAAAAGGTTAGGATTAGGGTAGTATCCCCCTACTACTATCACTTTACAGATGGATGACAAGTCCACTAAACAACCCATTGGTATGATTGAGGATGTTCTACTTAGAATAGATGTGCATGTTATTCCCACTAATTTTATTATTCTTGAAATGCCAGAGGATGAAAAATTATATATAATACTTGGAAGATCTTTCCTTAGTACTGCAGGAGCGTCAGTTCATTGTGCTGAGGGAAAAATAATCTTCAATGTTTATGATGCTGAAATCATCCGGTATTTTCCAAAAAAGTTGGAAGCAACGGAAAGATATATTCCACCGGCAAAACGAGTTCATGTGGTAAGTGCCTTTGATACGGGGCAACCCAAGGTAAGAATTCAAGAATAGAGAAGGGGTTGAGTTATTCAACCATTCTTAATAAAATGCTTAATGGGAGTCAACCCATCACTTTAATACAATAAATTAAAGAATAAAATGTTCATCGCATTCCTACAACTTTTTCGCAAACATTCTTGCGGAAGCACGCTCGTGAAGATGCAGCTGTCAAGAAGTAGTAGAAATATCGATTGAACAAGCGTAGAATAAGTATAAAAATAAAAGTTTGAGTTTTATCTACAAAAACAAGCTTAATCATTTTGTCTAGATTAAAAAGTGAATCTCCTGCTATGGAGAAGAAGTTTGGTAGTACTAAAAATCCTGCTCTATACATGCTGTTGTTGGTCGACAATTTTTACTGTCAAAAACTAGGTGTTTCGCTAAATTTTACGATAAGAAAGAATTCTTGAAGAAATAGAATTTTTTGATGACTACTGAAGGTTTAACGGCCAACTATATGGCGGGAATAAAAATTCCGACTATCTAGTTTGGCCGTATAGATATCTTTGCCATCAACAAATTTTCTTTCTTAGGTATAGAAGGTTTAACGACCAACTATACTGCGGGAATAAAAATTTCGGCCATATAGTTCCGGTCATATAGATATCAGTGCCTTCGTACAATTTCTTTCCCAGGGTACTGATGGTTTAATAGACAACTATACGGCGGGCATAAAAAATCCGGCTGTATAGTCCGGTGTATAGATATCGATGCCTGTTTCAGAAAATTTATCTCGAGGTTACAGAAGTTTTGATGACCAACTATATGGCAGGATCATTTTGATCTGGCCGTATAGTTGCCTGTATAGCTGTAATCTGGCATCAAGAAACCCTAATTGGCGACGCCCCCGCAACTATAGGTGGGAACTACTTCACCCGCCCATATAGTTGCGGCCGTATAGTTCGGCGCGACCTCTTAATCACGCGAGGGCGGCTAGGTTTCTTCTTCCTCCTCACTTTTTCTCTCATATTCTCTCTCCAAACCTCTCAAAACCCACCTAGAACTCTTGATTATACGCGGATTTTGTTTGTTTGAGTGGGGGAATCAACATATCGGTATGTTTCTCTCCCTACCCATGCTTTATTTTCAGGATTCCATGGTTGAAACTCTCACATTGATCTAGTGGATGAACTCAAGCTTATTTTGTTCTTTCTATTGATTTCTCACGTTAGGATTCAAATTTTCCACATATAATCGTTCATATATCATGTAGAAACCATAAACCAACAGCCATATGAAATAACTTTCGAAATTTTTTGTGATGCTTTTGGCCTCTCTCACGGTGGGGAGTCAACTGTTACAAATTTATATAGGGTCTCAAGTGGAGAAACTTGGGAGGTTATTTCTATTAACGGTGGCAGGAACTTCTACCAGAAGAAGATATCCACCATTCAGAACCAACAATTCGCTACTACGCCTTGGTCCTCGCCTATACACTGCTGGGAAGATGAGATACCTGTTCAATGGCCAATGCAGACATGGCCATGATCACTAAGGCACTCTTCCCCAATGCACCGCAAAGCCCCAATCCTGAGGCTCTACTACTTCAGCACCTTCGCCACCAGAGCAACAAAACGAAAGGTGACATTCACATTGGTGAATTGGTAACCCACCTTGCCCAAGTATTGAATATTACATTACATGTTATGCAACCTGTTGATGGCTCCAAACTTATGGACATCAAGTATTTAACTGCTTGTGGCTTCCTCGGTGTTTACCAAGCTAACAAGAGGCTCCGAGCATATCAGTTTGGTTGTCTTGGTGATGCACAGGGTGAGCAGGTTCCGTTGCACTGTCCACACGCCTTCTTGATTGTGGAGAAGGACACCTGGATCCTCACCAAGGATCAAGTGGTGGAGATCATGGCTGAATTCCAGCCTGATCAAGAGGAAGATGAAGAAGGAGGGCAGCAAGATGAGGATGAGCAGGAGCAGGAGCAGGAATACAGCCCTGCTTGGGAGGGACAACAGTAGCAATAGGGGGGATCCTAGGACCCATGGCCCAATCAGCAGCAGCAGGGGTTCAACTACGTCCCCTATCAAGAGTTTCAGCAGCTCAACCAGCGCGTTGGGGAGATTGACCACATGCTACAAGGAGTGAATGAGGATGTTAGTGCCTTAACTCACAACTTCAGTTAGTTCATGACCCACTTCCCCGACTACTACCAGCAGTATCTGCACCAGCCGCCAAACGACGGCAACAACTGAGCCTGGCAACAGCCTAAGCTTGGGGGAGGTTTGAAAACCTCCAAACCTTGCATTCATATTTTCATTTCTTCTTTTGATTTATTTTACTTCTTCAAATTTGCATGTTTACTTTCAGTTTGCATTCCTAAACCAAAAAACACACAATAAATTAGTTGTAACCTTTATTGCAAATTTATTTCTTTGTTTTTCTCGGAGATTGCTCAATTTCAGGTGACTTGGCAATAGGGAAATGTAGATGGGGTTCGACTCAAGTATGAGAACGAAGCAAGCAAGAGGAGGTATCACATTACTTTCATCACCTTTTCTGCAACTTTAAATTGAACCTACAATTATTTACTCACTTGCACTTGAGTCACTCCCCTCTTAGCTTATTATCCCATAAATTCGATTCCTTTGTCAAGTGTCTCCTTTTTAGCTTTGAAATAATGAGCAATGAACTTGGTTAAAAATATTTTCAACATTTTTACAACAAGAAAAATCATCCGACTTGAGTCCATGTTTAGCCCAAAGGATTTGATTTTAGAACTACTCAACCCCATTTGAGCTTAATGTAAATAGACTCGATAGCACTCTTGAATGAAATTGTCTGATAAAATGGATACTTCCAAGTAGTAGAGATTATGCCACTACTTTTGCTAATAATTACTGTAAGATATTGCTTAACACGTGTCATTACAACACAGTCGTACTCCGTGGGGAACTATTAACTCTGCTGGCCAGCGAACGATCTAAATGTGGGAAACAACTTGATTTTGGCCATTAAGTTATATAAGCGTCTGTAGCAGCAATGCTATGATGGGTAAAATTTTAGTCTCATGGTTTCACGTTCCAAGTGAAGTTGTAGTACTCCTATGACCCACTATTACTCAACAGTTATCTAGTGGCATGGTCACGAGTGTGCAACCCAATTAACATGTTCAAAAAAGTGGCATGATTTCTCTATGAAAGGGCTGAAGTTTTTGAAAAACAAGGAAAGGAAAAAGGTGCTTTGAGAGTCTTGAAATTTTGACATGGGTATAGATGAGTTGTTCTTAAATGGAATGTTTTTGGTGCCAACTTGAGTACTCTTAATTGATTAAAGAAACAAGAGCAAAAAGTTTTCATCTCTCAACAAAGAGAGACACCAAAAGAATTTGTTTCACTTTCCTAGCTGAACTTTTGACACTTGCTCGAGCATATGATTTATTTTCTAGCAAGATATACGTGGTTAGCAAGTGGACTTAGTGCAATCTTGTGAATATTTGTATGATCATGTTTAAGATTGCAAGAATTGTGAATAAAACAATTTGACACCAATTCGAGCTTGTAAGTTCTTTTATTTCAGTCTCGCATCTCCGGTGTTCTTCCTTATTTTCTTGTCACTGGAGGGTGAGCAACATCTAAGCTTGGGGGAGTTGATAGCTGTGAGAAACATATTTTTGATGGTTTTTATTGATGGTTTTCCTCTGGATTTGATCATTTTCTAGCTTTACCTAACGCTAATACTTCGGTAGCAAAGAAAACTTGGTTTTTAATGTGTGTTTTAGGTTCTGAACATTAGCAGAAGGTTTTAACAAGGGAAACACAATATTCAGGTGAAAACAAGCAAGTCTCTTTTTGGAAGAAATCAAGGGAGGCAAACAGACGCTTTAACGAGCAACTATACGGTGGGAACATTTTTTTGGCTGTATAGTTCCTGCCGTATAGCTACCGCCGCCTCCATCTTGTCAAAAGGGATAACTTTCGTAAAGAGGTCGGACGCGAAATCATAACACAAGAGCCACCATCCCATCCATAGAGGAGAAAGAAGAGATCCGGAGAAGGAGGAGAAGACGTTCTTCATCTCGGTCAACGATCTTCGACCTCCTAGCCAACACACCCACATATCCATTACTTGTACTTGAGAGAGAGAGAGAGAGAGAGAGAGAGAGAGAGAGAGAGAGAGATCTTCACCTTGCAAGACTAGGATTTGAGATTGTTTCTTCCTATCTTGAATTGTGTTGGATTACTTTCCTATTCTTAATGTGGATCTCCATGGTAATATCGAGAAGAACTCCTTTTATTTAACTATATCGATGATGCTTTCTTCTCTCATGTGTGAGTAAGTTCCTTGGGCGTGGGAGATGTAAGGGATTGGTGAGATGTGATGTGCCTCCATATATTTTCATTAGTTTGTGATTGATTTTAATTACTATATTATGTGTGCTTGACTATCTGTGGGATGCCTAATGCTTGTTGTCCAATTAAGGGCCCAAACAACATGATGCTTTGTTCTACATGGATAGGATCTTGCTCGCTAGCAGACCGGCGACCCCCGAGTGACACATGGATATCAATGGGAAACTAGTTGACTCGAGGATCACGAGGAACCACTATGCTTATTGCATTAGTCCGATCCAAGGATCTTAATTGCTAAGCAACCTAAAGGATCTTAATCGCCTAGTGACTGACCATGGTTTTTGTAACAGAGTAGTAGGATTATTGAAGTTGGGATGAAATCTACCAAGAGGAGTTCTGGCTAATTATGGGTTGCTCGCCTACATATATACTTATAATATTATAATTGTTACACTTATCACTCGTCCACCTGGCACGGTCACTATCACCATGAACTGTATCTCCCCGCGCCTTCTTTTTCATCTATAGAAAACCACAAACAATCAAATCATTCTTTACTTTTATGCTTTTTATTCCTGAAGTTTACATTTTAGTTTTATATAATTACATCCAGTTTAATACAAATTCATTCTTGTTTCCATACTTGCAGTCAATTCACTCGAAGTCCTATGACAACTTTGGGTGTGACAGAGACTTCATTCATAAACGCTTACCTTCGGGCTCCCTGTGGGATCGATAGCTATACTTCGAAACTAGCTATAAACGAACTGTGCACTTGCAGACATCAATAGACCATATGTTTAATAAAGTGTGGCAAGCCAAACCATGTCAAAAAACCAAACAAATACCAATTTGCCAAACTTTTGGTTGGCAAATTCTAGCTAGGAACCAAACACTTCCAAAGTACTAGAAGCAAATATACACCCATACTTTATAGATGTCGATCAAATTTATAATTTTTTGAGCTTTATCTATTATATAATCTTACAACTATATATTGTACAGATAACTTTGAACATTGATTGTTGGATCAAGACTGGCAAATACGAACATTGCAAACCATGGGATCTTCTATCCATTCTAGAATCTAGAAGATTTTATTGAGAGTCTTTAGCACAATGCATATTATGTGCACAAGCCTCAAAGCACTTCTCCTTCATTATTCTAGAATCTTCCCAGACATTTCCCTAGACCATGTTACCAAAAATTTCAAGTATTAGATATAGCTCACAAACATTTACTTCTACATTGACTTCTACATGATACAAAGTACAAGAACCAAATATACGCCCATACTTTATAGATCCCCATCAAATTTAAAACTTTTTGAGCTTAACCTATTATATAATCTTATCTTACCACTATATATAGTGTACGGATAACTTTGAACTTTGACCATTGGATCAAGACTAGCAAATCCTAATACTTCAAAATTTAATTGAATCTTCTATCCATTCTAGCATATAGAAGATTCTATTGATGCTCTTTAGCACAATAAATGCTATGCACAAACTTCAATACACACTTCTCGGTAGTACTAGAATCATCTTTGTCATTTCTCTAGAGCATGTCGGGTATTAGGTAAATAATAGTAGATTGATTTCTACATGATACAAAGTACAAGAACCAAATACACACTTGGTACTTTATGGACGTAGCTCGAAATTGTAATTTTTTTTAGCTTCACCTATTATAATTTTATATAAAAAATAATATGGCATATATTCTACTATCTGATTCTCACGTGCAAGGAATTTGCAACTTACTAGTAAGATATATAACACTAAAAACTTTGAACATGAATCGTCAGATATAGATTGACAGATTCCAACATTGTTGATTGTTGGATCTCTTGCAAATTCAAGAAAGAATCTATCGCTCTTACTTGTAGTTCAAATTTGGCCTAATTTCTTTAAATCGACATAAAGTTATTTAAGTGTATGGGCGTAGTTAGCCAATATATAGGGAAACTTGAAATCTGCTAAGACTAGGAAATTGTAACAAAACATGGTCCGCTTTTTCTGAAAACCGGGTGGTGGCACTTTATTTTTTGACTGGGGTATGTCCTGAAGGAGTGAGATGCTTCAATAATTAACACAGTTAATGGATGTGTACATGTTACACCAAGGACCTTAAAAAGTGAAAATTACATCCAAGTCCATACATTTATGAATTTGAGCCACATTTATGAAGTATGAGTGTATATTTGGTTATTGCACTTTATATCATGTAGAAATAAACGTTTATTTAGCTACCTAATAATTGAAAATTATAGAACCATGGTCTAGAGAAACGACGGGAAGATTCGACAATGACGGAAAAGTGTGTTTTGAGGTTTTTCTACATATATAGCATTCATTGTGCTAAAGACTATCAACAGAATCTTGTAGGTGCTAGAATGGAAATGAAGATCCAACGATTGGCAATGTTGGGATTTGCGAGTCTTGATCGAATGGTCAATATTCAAAGTAAATAATACACTATATAGTGGTAATGGTAAGACTAGTACCTACTTCTCATTTTTCAAGGCAAGTACTACACATAAGAGGACGTAATAGAAAAGTATTTTATTTTTTATTTGTTTTATTTGAAGTTTGCAAAATGGGGTCAAATTCATTGGCATGCCAATTCTTAGCACGCAGTTAGTTGCAGTTTTAAAAAAATATCTATGGTGCTTGATATATAGACATCGTGGGTCCCTTTAGACGATGTTTGGAAAATTCAAGAGGAATTTACCACGCTTACTTGTAGTTCAAATTTGACCTAATTTATTTAAATCAACATAAAGTCATTTAAGTGGGTACAGTTATCTAGGGAATCTTGAAATGTGCTAAGACTAGGGAATTATAAGAAAACATGGTCCCCACTTTTTCTAAAAATCGGTGGGTGGTGGCATTTTTTTACTAGGTATGTCCCGAGGGAGCGAGATTATCTTCGATTAATTAACATGATAAGTGGATATGTACATGTTACACCAAGGACCTCAAAAAAATGAAGATTGCATCCAAGTCCATATATTTAGCACAAAGGAACCTAAAATCAAGCAATGAGAAGTAGTCGTGTCCTGCTCCTTCTCCACTGTGGAGTTAATAAGCCATGTTCTTCCTAGTAGTACCACTAAGTTGTGCGTGCCTTGCGCGTGAGAATCATGTAATATACATAAGTATGACATATCATCACTATATAAAATTATAATAGGTAAAGCTCGAAATAATTATAAAACCGATCCACGTCTATATGTTGTATATTTGGTTCTTGGAAATTATATCATCATGTAGAAATAAACGTTTATTAGCTGCCTAATTCTTGAAAATTCTTGTACCATGGTCTAGAGAAATGATAGTGAAGATTTTACAATGATGGATAAGTGTGTTTTGAGGTTTCTTTATATATAACATTAATTGATCTAAAAACTATCAATAGAATCTTGTAGATGCTAGAATGGAAAACAAGATCCTACGGTTGGCAATGTAGGTATTTGCGAGTCTTGATCCCGCCAAGGGTCATTATTCAATCTTATCCGTACACTATATAGTGGTGATGGTAAGACTAGCACCTGCTTAACAAAAGAAAACAGCGCACTACTCACTTTCGGTGTATCTTGTTAAAGAAGATGCACGAATCTACCAGATGTGGGAATTATATCATAAACTATGCTAGTAAAAGGAACGTGCCACACATGTATATATTGTATGAAATGTGATTTAATAAACATTAATTCAATAGTCTTATTAGATAAAAAATGCATACATTAAGTGTATTAAAAATAACTATCTACACATATTGAGAATACAACCTACTGTGCTATGAAAATTTGGGGGTGGTGACATGATGGTTCTAGAACATGGTGGAGTTTGCTCTAGGTACTACTCCTTCAACACGAATCCAGTTGCTCTGAACTATTGGATCTAACTGCCCAATGGTCAGGATTGGTGCTATGGATCCAATTCAAAACTGCTCCATTATAGTAGTAGAGATATGATGTCGATATGGTCATCTTTTGGATAACCTTCATTCCCGATGTTTGGGAAGGAAAAGAAAAAATCCAAAGTTTGAATAGTACTGATTTTTGCCGCTAATTCCCTAAGTGGTTCGTTCCTATGTACACCAACGCACACGCCGAAGACACAACTGAGATGCCGTACCAAGACACACGAGTGTAGCACTGTGGACAAGGGACTGCTGAGGAGAGATGGATGGTGAAGCAGCGAATGAGAGAGAAAAACATTTTGTTTGTTTTGCATGCACATAAGTCCTGAAATTTACTATTACTAGTAGAGTGTGTATGATGTAAAGGCTGTAGTACCTCATGTTAGGAAACCATCATAAATTTTCTCTGACATCGCACCTCCTTCAACTGTCATGTCGTGCTCCCCTCCCTACCTCCCTTTTATTGTCTAAGCTCCTCCTGCTCTTCGATTTTCCCCTCATGTCAGTACATAGTAGTACCTCCGTCCAAAGCTTAAGGCTTTTTAATAAGTCAACCTACAACAAGTTTGACCAAACTTCTAGAAAAAACTATCAGGAAATATTGTATGATATTACTAGATACCATGTCAATATGGAAGGGTTCACGGCATAGAAAACAAAAAATTCCTACAATAAGAACTATACGCCAAGATCTATCTACTAGATACAAGCAATGGGTGGATATACATCCATGGAGAACTTACCCTTGAAGGCAACAAAGTTTTGTTAATGAGTAGGAACTTGTGGATGATGTAGTCGTACGCTTGCCGATCTCAAGATCGTGTGGAAGTCCTAGCGCCGCAAACCAGCAGCACATCCGCACTCGCACACATGTTCAGGACACCGAACATGCTACGCCTCCTCGCTCCAGCGATGCAGTGGAAGTAGCAACTCCTTCCAGACGAAATGCCACCGGGAACATGTATCTTGCTAATCCGAGATCAAGGGGGAATAATTCTAGAGGGGGAGAGAGATCCTTCACGAGGAGGTGTGAGGAAGAAGGGTGAGAGGGGTGGCCTTTTGTAGGAGGAGGGGGTACCCCTCCCATGGTCGGCGCCCCATGGAGGTGACCCCTCACGTCCCCCATTCATGTGGTGGTAACCCCCTCCACATAAAAGTATCCCTTAACATTCCTCTTTAAAGTCTTTACTTTAAATGCATTAAATTTCTCCAAATTTAATGTTCTCTCCTTTAATAAAACTCTTTTATTAAATTTATTCAGAAATTTGTTAATTACTTTAATTAACAAACATTCACATAAAACCCCCTACAACATTTCAATATTATATGCAGAACCAATTTTAGCAATTTCACCCGAAACAGTTTCGATGTCTATTGAAATAATTCCAAGCGCTTTGCAATTCATTCGTCTGAAACACATTTGCTCCAAATGGTGTTGGTGTCCCTTAAGTGTGTCACCCTACGGTTCGTGAATAATGCAGAAATGATCGAGACCCCTCTCAGATCAATAATCAGAAGCAGGACTTGGAGTTCCATACTGACTCCTACACATTCTACGATGACTTCTGTGATCATGAGAACCTTTAACATTAGTAACTAAATCCCTTTGTATCGCGATATATTACATGTCCGAGATTCGATCATTGGTATCTCCATACCTAGTTTAGTCTCGTTACTGACATGTACTCTTTTCTCGGTCTCGTGATATAACATTCTAGTGATCTTATCATTTGCTTGCAAGCTAACCAATGTGATATCACCGAGAGGGCCCAGAGTATATCTATCCGTCATCAGGATAGAAAAATCCCACTCTTGATCCAGGAGCTTCTACATAACATTTTCGTAGCGCTGAACCCACCTTTATAATCACCCTTTCACGGTCTCACGTTTGATGTTATCAAGATACTCTTCCAGTGTGTGTGATTAACATGATCTAATGGTCTAAGGACTAGGATTACTTTGTTAGATGTTATAGCAATATAAACACAATGACTTTGATCGTAATGCTACACTTCGGATGAATGTTCAGCACATCATTCCACTAATGGCATGACCTCGTTATTAACAACATCCAATGTCCATGATCAGGAAACCTTGATCATCTTGTTAATCAACGAGCTAGTTTATAAGAGAGGCATAACTAGGAACTTTCCTTTTGTTTATTAAACACACGTGTATTAGCGTTTCCAAATTAATACAATGATAGCATGCAAAATAAACATCTATCATATACTTGGAATATGTATAATAACAACTTTATTATTGCCTCTCAGGGCATATTCCCTTCAGACTCCCACTTGCACTAGAGACAATAATCTAGTTACATGGTGATAAATCTAACACCCATGGAGTTCTAGTGTTGATCATGTTTTGCTCTAGGGAGAGTTTTAGTCAACAGATCTGCTACATTGAGATCCGTATGTACTTTACAAATCTTTATATCTCCATCCTTGACATGCTCACGTATGGAGTGAAACCGGCGCTTAATATGTTTGGAATTCTTGTGAAACCTTGGTTCCTTTGCATTGGCCATGGCTCCATTGTTGTCACAATAGATTACCATTGGATCCAACGCACTAGGAACCACACCCAGTTCGGTAATGAACTCCTTCATCCAAACCGCTTCTTGTGTTGCTTTTGAAGTAGCAATATATTCCGCCTCCGCTCCCCCAACTAACTGTTGCTCCGTTCATGAGAAATACGTATCCGTATTGAGACTTAGAGTCATCCGGATCAGTGTCAAAGCTAGCATTGACATAACAATTAGCGACCGGCTCTTCTTTACCTCTGTATACAAGAAACATTTCCTTCGTTCTTCTCAAGTACTTAAGGATATTCTTGACCGCTATCTAGTGTTCCAAACCTTGATCGGATTGGTACCTACTAGTCAAACTAATAGCATGTGCCACATCTGGTCTTGTACATAGCATGGCGTACATTATAGAGCCTATGGCTGATGCATAGGGGATCTTATCCATTATCTCTCTTTCTCCTGCCGTAGCCAGACTTTGAGTCTTACTCAATGTCTTGCCTTGCAACATAGGTAAGAAACCCTTCTTACTTTCGTCCATTTTAAACTTCTTTAAAATCTTATCAAGGTATGTACTTTGTGATAGCCCTATTAGGCATCTTGATCTGTCTCTATAGATCTTTATGCTTAATATATATGACGCTTCGCTAAGGTCTTTCATAGAAAATTTGTTGTTTAGATAACATTTAACACTGTTTAAAAGATCTATATCATTTCCAATCAATAATATGTCATCCATATATAATATCAGAAATGCCACATTGCTCCCACTCACTTTCTTGTAAATACAAGTCTCTCCATAAGTTTGGACAAATCCAAACTCCTCGATCACCTCATCAAAGCGGAGAGTCCAACTCCGTGTTGCTTGCTTTAGTCCATAGATGGATCGCTGAAGCTTGCACACCTTGTTAGCATCCTTACGATCGACAAAACCCTTTGGTTGTATCATATACAACTCTTCTTCAATATTACCATTGAGGAACACAGTTTTGACATCCATCTGCCATATTTCATAATCAAAATATGCAGCAATGGCTAACATAATCCTAACTGATTTTAGCATCGCTACCGGAGACAATGTCTCATCATAGGCAACTCCTTGAATTTGTCAAAACTCTTTTGCGACAAATCGGGCTTTATAGACGGTTACATTACCATCAGCATCAGTTTTTCTTTTGAAAATCCATTTATTCTCAATAGCCTTTCGGTCATGAGGTAACTCCACCAAGGTCCAAACCTATTTTTCGTACATGGATTCCATCTCGGATTTCATGGCTTCTAGCCATTTGTTGGAATCCGAGCTCATCATCGCTTCTTCATATGTCGCAGGGTCATCTATTTCATCAACCATGAAATTTACAATAGGATTCCCGTACAGTTCAGGAGCTGCACGTGTCCCGCTTGACCTGCGAGGTTCAGTAGTGTCCTCTTTCGGAGTTTTATGATCATTATCATTAGTTCCTTCTTCATTTGGTGAAGTCAACTCCGGAATGACTTCCGGTGTTGTGTCAATCGCCATTTCATGAAGAGAAGGTTCAATAACCTCTTCGAGTTCTACCTTCCGACTACTCACACCTTTCGCGAGAAACTCTTTCTCTAGAAAGGATCCATTCTTGGCCACGAAAACCTTGCCCTCAGATCTGTGATAGAAGGAATACCCAATTGTTTCTTTAGGGTATCCTATGAAGACGCATTTTTCCGCTTTGGGTTCGAGTTTATCCGGTTGAAGTTTCTTCACATAAACATCGCATCCCCAAACTTTAAGAAATGACAGCTTAGGTTTGTTTCCAAACCATAATTCATACGGTGTCGTTTCAACGGATTTAGACGGTTCCCTATTTAAAGTGAATGCAGCGGTTTCCAGTGCATAACCCCAAAATGATAGTGGAAAGTCACTCAGAGACATCATAGATTGAACCATATCCAATAGAGTACGATTACGATGATCTGACACACCATTATGTTGTGGTGTTCCGGCAGGCGTGAGTTGTGAAACTATTCCACACTCTTTCATGTGTGTGCTAAACTCGTAACTTAGATACTCACCTCCATGGTCAGACCGCAGAAATTTGATCTTTCTATTACGATGATTTTCCACTTCATTCTGAAATTCCTTGAACTTTTCAAAGGTTTTAGATTTGTGTTTCATCAAATATATATACCCATATCTACTCAAATCATCCGTGAAAGTAACAAAATAACGATATCCACCTCGTGCCGACACACTCATTGGACCGCATACATCAGTATGTATGATTTCCAATAAATCTGTCGCCCATTCCATTGAACCGGAAAACGGCATTCTAGTCATCTTGCCCATAAGGCATGGCTCACATGTATCAAATGATTCAAAATCAAATGATTCCAAAAGTCCATCGGAATGGAGTTTCTTCATGCGTTTAACGCTAATATGACCTAGACGGCAGTCCCACATATATGCAGATATATCATTATTAAGTTTAATTCTTTTAGCATCAACATTATGGATGTGCGTATGAGTACTATCAAGATTCAACAGAAATAAAACATTCATCACGGGTGCATGACCATAAAATGTATTATCCATATAAATCGGCAAACCATTGTTTTCGGATTTAAACGAATAACCACATCGCATGAAACAAGATCTAGATATAATGTTCATGCTCGGTGCAGGCACCAAATAATAATTATTTAAGTTTATAACTAATCCTGATGGTAGGTGGAGAGGCAGCGTTCTGACGGAGATCACATCAACTCTTGATCCATTGCCAACACACATCTTGACCTCACCCCTTGCTAGTGGTCGCTTGTTCCACAGCCCTTGCATCGAGTTACATATATTAGCAATTGATCCGGTATCAAATACCCAGTGCTACTACGAGTACTAGCCAAGTACACATCAATAACATGTATATCACATATACCTTTGTTTGCCTTGCCGGCTTTCTTGTCCACCAAAAACTTGGGGCAGTTGCGCTTCCAATGGCCAGTCCCCTTACAATAGTAGCACTCAGTATCAGACTTAGGGCCAGCCCAGGATTTCTTTTCAGGCGTCAGCAACAGATTTGCCGCCCTTCTTTCCCTTTTGTTTACCCTTCTTGTCTTTCTTTAAACCGGTGGTCCTATGGACCATCAACACTTGATGTTCTTTCCTAATCTCCACTTCTGCAGTCTTAAGCATTCACAGAAGCTTGGGGAGAGTCTTCTTCATGCCCTGCATGTTATAGTTCATCATGAAGCTCTAGTAGCTAGGTGGCAGAGATTGGAGAGCATGATGTATGCCTAAGTCAATGGGAATCGTCATTCCCAAGGACACAAGCTTATCGGCATACCCATACATTTTGAGTACGTGCTTACTTACGGAGCTATTCTCTTCCATCATGCAGCTAAAGAACTTTTCTGAAGCATTATAACTCTCTATGGCAGCATGGGTATCGAAAATCATTTTCAATTCACCCATGGTATCAAAGGCATTGCCATTTTCGAAATGATTTTGAATTTCTGGCTCTAGCCCATACAGTATGCCGCAATGAACTAAGTTGTGGTCCTCCTGACGAGTCACATAGACATTCTTTTCCTCGCTAGGGGCATCAGGAGCTGGTGCAGGGCCTAGCAGCGCTTCTAGCACATATTTCTTTTGTGCAGCAGAGAGGAGAATCCTCAAATTCATAGCCCAGTTGGTGAAGTTGCTACCATTCGCAGCAAGTTTCTCTTTCTCCATGAACACATTGAAATTAAAAGCAGGTGGTGCCATCTACAACAGAATTTGTAAAGTTTATTTTGACTAAGTTTATGATAGATTGAGTTTAACTAAACTCCCACTCAAAAACAACATCCCTCGTGTCTTTTTGGTGATTACATGAACCAAATCCACTACACTAAGTCCGATCATCACGTGAGTCGGTGTAGCTTCAAAGGCGGGCATCTATACGAGCATCATATCAACTATATGACTCATTCTTAACCTTTTGGTCCATGTTTCGAGGCCATGTCTGTACATGCTAGGCTCGCCAAGTAAGAATCTTAGTACTCGCGTGTGTAAAACTATCTTACACCCGAAATATGATCATGGATTCAAGTACACCCGATCATCACGTGATGTCTTGAAGTGGCGAAACATAAACGGTGCGTCCTTAAGGAAGAATAAATTTTTATCTTGATATTTAAATGAGGGATCATCTTATAACGCTACTAAAACGCCAACTAGCAATATAAGATGCGAACATCATATGTGTAAGGTGAAATGATATGGTTCTTGCATTTGATCACTATCATATGCATCGTGGTATGATCTTTATCATTCCTTTGTGTGTAAGGCCAAGGTCTATGGAACTTACATGTTAGGCGTGTTGTAAGAGTATCAACTATACATCAACTTACAACATTACCATATCATGACACAAGCCCAGCAACGATCTAAACTAGACGCCTCTAATTTATCAATTACAAGTTTTACGTGGATTGGGGCTTTCGAAGATAGAACCATTCTTACCTACGAACATGGAACCACAACGATGATAACCAAATTATTAGTAACTCGTTGTAAATCAGATATTGGCTATAGTAGGAGAGACAGACACCCGGCAGCCCTTATGCAAAACTAGTTGCATGTTAGTCGTGGAACCATTCTCATGTGCGATGACATGTAAGGTTGGTCTAGGCCGCTTCATCCCACTATGCCACCAATATCCAAAGTACATATAAGAAGCAATAACATGCTCATCACCGCCCACATACTCTTATGTGTTCTACCCGTGCAAAGCACCTAGGCATAGATCAGGGTCTAATACCACTGAAGGGTTCGCAGCATAGAAAACAAAATATTTCCTATGATGAGAACTATACGCCAAGATCTATCTACTAGATACAAGCAACAGGTGGATATACATCCATGGAGAACTTACCCTCGAAGACAACAAAGTTTTGTTAACGAGTAGGAACTCGTGGATGATGTAGTTGTACGCTTGCCGATCTCAACATCGTGTGGAAGTCCTAGGTCCTAGCGCTGCAAACCAGCAGTCCACACTCGCACACACGTTCAGGCCACCGAACAACCTTCGCCTCCCTTCTCCAGCGATGCAGCGGAAGCAGCAAATCCTTCTAGACGAAATGCCACCGACAACATGTATCCCGCTAATCCGAGACCATGGGGGAATAATTATAGAGGGGGAGAGAGATCCTTCACGAGGAGGTGTGAGGAAGAAGGGTGAGAGGGGTGGCCTTTCATAGGAGGAGGGGGTACCCCTCCCATGGTCGGCGCCCCATGGAGGTGACCCCTCGCCTCCCCCATTCATGTGGTGGTAACCCCCTCAACATAAAAGTGTCCCTTACTATTCCTCTTTAAACTCTTTACTTTAAATGCATTAAATTTCTCCAAATTTACTGCTCTCTCATTTAATAAAACTCTTTTATTAAATTTATTCAGAATTTTGTTAATTACTTTAATTAACAAACATTCACATAAAACCCCCTGCAACATTTCAATATTACATGCATAACCAATTTCAGCAGTTTCACCCGAAACAGTTTCGGTGTCTATTGAAATAATTCCTAGTGCTTTGCAATTAATTCGTCTGAAATACATTTGCTCCAAATGGTGTTGGTGTCGCTTAAGTGTGTCACCCTACGGTTCGTGAATAATGCAGACATGATCGAGACCCCTCTCAGATCAATAATCAGAAGCACGACCTGGAGATCCATGCTGACTCCTACACATTCTACGATGACTTCTGTGATCGTGAGAACCTTTAACATTAGTAACTAAATCCCTTTGTCTCGCGATATATTACATGTCCGAGATTCGATCATCGGTATCTCCATATCTAGTTTGATCTTGTTACCAACATGTACTCTTTTCTCGTTCCCGTGATATAACATTCTAGTGATCTTATCACTTGCTTGCAAGCTAACCAATGTGATATCAGTGAGAGGGCCCATCTCCATTGATCTCCACCACCATCTCCATCACCATTGATCTCCACCACCATCTCCATCACCATTGCTGATTCCCATGATGATGAGGGAGTAGTTCTTCCTTCAGGCTAAGGGTTCTACCGGTAGCTATGTGTTCATCTCACTCTATGCATGATCATATTGTGATCATGAGCTTTGTAATCATGTAGATCTACCTTGCTACTCAAGTGCTTTAATAGATCTCTGCTCTCCCCATGTGTGTGGAAGTGACAGCGTGCACACCATGGTGGCACTTAGGCTAGAGATTACAAATACTTGTTATGAGTTATATTTGGAGTTGGATGTTTCTATAAAATTGTGGTGTTTATTGGAACCATCTAGTGCTCCAAGTGACAATGTGGGGTTATGTAGATGGTGAAAGCGGACTTTGAGGTGTGTTGTTATAGCCCTACCATCGATTCGAGTGTCCAACTAGAGAGTAGTATCATGAAGATAATATATTTATATGAGAGTGTTCACTAGTGAAAGTATGATCCCTAAGCCTTGTTTCTAAGCATTGAAAGACCATTTGCTACTAGATATCTTACATGTTTGCTTTCTTTCATCTTTATTTCAGTTTCCCACGTCAACCACACGCCAGCAAGCTATTTTATGGCACCGTTACCACTTATAATTATCTATACCACTTGTATTTCACTATCTCTTCACCGAACTAGTGCACCTATACACCTAACAAATGTATTGGGTGTGTTGGGGACACAAGAGACTTCTTGTATCTTGATTGTAGGGTTGCTCAAGAGGGGATACCTTTGACCATTTCCTCCCTGAGTTCGATAAACCTTGGGTGATCCACTTAAGGGAAAACTTGCTGTTGTTCTGCGAACCTCTGCACTTGGAGGCCCAACAATTGTCTACAAGAATAGAAGTGCGTAGACATCAAGCTATTTTCTAGCATCATTGTCGGGGAGGTAAGGTAAAAGGTACTCTAAACCTCCGGTGTGAGTGCTCAAAGTTATTTCCTTTAGATTCTGCAAAAAAATTTTGTTTCTTGTTTTCACTAGTTAGGCTCAATGGAAAACAACAACAAAAAATAGAGATCTTTTTAGTATTTTTCGTAAGTTAGAACATGAATTGTCTGAAAAGAAAATTAAAACACACATGGAACTTTCTTTGCATGCTAATAGCAATGTTATTAGTATGAATATTTTGAACACCTTTGTTACTAATGCTATGGAAACATCTAAGCTTGGGGAAGTTAGTTTTTATGAGAATGATCTTTTTAATTCCCCAGCTTTAAAGAAGAAAATTTGCTGTAATGATACTTTATCTCCCATATGTGGTAATTTTAATGATACTTGTGATATTTTAAATCCACATACTGAAAGCATCTCTTTTAAAATACCTATAAAAATTGTTGAACATGTTATGAACAACTGTTATTTGGGAGATGGAACTGTCCATCCTGGTGATCATTTACTCTTTATACACGAATTATGCGAGTTGTTCAAGTGTGCAGGTATTTCAATGAACCAAGTTAAGAGGAAGCTATTCCCTTTTTCACTTAAGGGAAAAGCAAGGGAGTGTTATGAGCTACTAGATGTTCCTCATCATTTGGAGTGGAAGGAACTTGAATCTCTCTTTTACTCTAAATTTTATCCTCCTCATGAAATTCATAAAGATAGGAATTACATTTATAATTTTCATCCACATGATGGAGAAAGTATTGCCCAAGCATGGGGGAGATTGAAGTCACTAATGCTCAAATATCCCATTCATGAGCTCCCCAGTAATATTGTTATTAATAACTTCTATGCAAGGCTTTTAGGACATTACAAGGACTATCTAGATAGTTGTTTAGAGGGATCCTTCACAAGTAAGGAGGTCAAATCTAAGTGGGATATTATTGAAACAATTCAAAGCAATACCGAAGATTGGGATAACAACAAAGGTAAAGAACCAGGTATAAACTATGAGTATGATTGCATTAAGTCTTTCGCTGAAACTACTGATTTTTAAGATCTTAGTGCTAAATATGGTATTGATCCTCAAATTCTTGTTGATTGTTATAGAACCTTTGCTTCTCATATTAATGCTCCTAAAGAAAAATGGGACATGTATCATGAGCCTTTTAAAGACACTTGCATGGAAAATGAAATTGTTATTAATGATAACAATAAACATGCTCAAACCTCTAAAAGTACTATTTCTTATAAGCTTGTTAATTTTTGTGGAATACATAGACCTTGTGAGAATAATCAAATTGAAGAAGAATATTTTATCACCCACAGGAATGAAAAAACTAGAATGTGGTATAGGGCTTTAAATGATCTTGGTAAAAAAGTTTGTGCCCTTTATAATTTCATTTGTGAACTTTGCTTCGAAGTGGGTCATTTCAATTTTCAATGCTCAGGCCATTATAATAGCCCTTCTAATCCAATGAGTACTGCAAGTTTTTATTGTGATGACATGATCACTCCTAATCAGTATGATGAACTTACATTATTTTTGGGGTGTGAAGAGTTATCAAGAAAAACCTCTTTGGTAGATATGGGTGCTTTTGATATGAATAGTGTCCTACATGGTTGTCATCTTTATTGTGTTGATAATTGCCACACAAATACTTACATACAAAATATTATAGAAGATGAGATTTTACCAAAATATGATAGGACTAATATGTGTTTTAATCTTATTAATGAAAAGAAGGAATCCTACAAAGTTTCTTCTATTGTCTCTAACAATGAACCAGGGTATATGGAGAAGTTTCCTTTCAAGCCTCTCCCTCCTAAAGAGAAGAAGAGAAAGAAGAAGAGGAGGACTAAAAGGAGAGAGGAAACGGTATTTTCCCCTAAGCATGTTGCTCCTATTATAGTTTTTGATGAGTCTGAACTCGATGATGTTCCTATGCCTATTACCTATAGTAGTGACCATGATTGGGAAAAGCACTCTACTTTTGATATTGAAAATCTCTTCGGTACCAATTCTGAAAATGATGATAATTTTTGTACTATTAGTGCTACCCATGTTCCTTCCAATGATGATATGTTTACAAATGAACACACTTTGGAAGATAAATATTCTATTGCTTATGATGATACTATACCCCCAATATATGATGATTGAATGATGATTATGATATTTTTGGTCCACTTACTATTGAGGAGAAGATTAATTATGATTACAATATGCCTCCTATATTTGATGATTATGGTGATGAGAATAATAATGATAGCTATTTTGTTGAATTTTCTCCCACTACAATTAATAAGAATGACTATGTTTATGTGGGGAGTATTAATTCTATTATGCATGTGGCTCATGATAAGAATGTTTTATGTGATAGTTATATTGTTAATTTTATTCATGTTGCTACTAAAAGTTATTATGAGAGAGGGAAACATGGTTCTATGCATCTCAATAATATTAAGTTTCTCCTCTTTATGTTGAAATTTTTGAAGTTGCACTTGTTTTGCTTTCCTATGCTTGTTGCTTTGTTCTTTTAGGACTTGTTTTTTTACAAGATTCCTATGCATAGGAAGTGGGTTAGACTTAAATGTGTTTTGTATTTGCTTCTTGATGCTCTCTTTTACTTCAATTCATATTTTTTATGTGAGCATCTTCTCAACCTATCATGCCTAACTTAAAGGCGTTAAAGAAAAGTACTTATTGCGAGATAACCCAAAAGTTTTAGATGAGTCTTGAAAGTTATTACTTCAGTAATAACCTCTCCTTATCCTTTTTATTTGCTTTTTGTATCAAGAGTAACCTCTAATGAGAGAGAAGTAATGATTGGGAAAGTTGCTGTCCCGAAACAGATTTCTGTGCTTCACCGTAAAACTTCGTGTAAAATCTCTGTACATCCTTTTGAGGCGTGAATTTTTGTGCTTCAGCCCCAGGTTGTTATTTAACTTTCGTTAGTTCAACACTTTTTGATTTGAGCAACAGAAGGTCTTCGAAAAAAATCGTCTTCACCTGCTAGTCTGTTTTGACAGATTTCTGCCATTTTCTGCATTTGCTTCTTATTGGTTCCTTTTTGAGTTCTTTTGGGGAATTGAGATTTTTTAGGGAAGTGCTACAGTATCTAGTGTTTTAATGGAAGTTTTATTGGTGTAAGAACTGAACCTAAAGACTTATTATCTTGAGTGCACTAATGATGCTAATAAAGATTGTGTGAAGTTTTGTATGAATAAAAAATTTCAGGTGTATGGAAGGAATGAGTAATGAGATGAAGGATGGACTAAAGATCAAGCTTGGGGATTCCACGCGTGTCACCCCAAGAAATATCCAAGAAGTACAAGCGTCAAAGCTTAGGGATGCCCAAGACATCCCCCTCTTCATCCATAAAAATCTCAGGTTTCTTCCAAGCACTTCATTTTTATTGTTTCATGCACAATTGTGTTGTTCTTGGAGCCTCTTATTTTTTGTTTTTGTTTTGGTTTTTCATTTTCTTTGTTTGCTTAGTTTTCTGAATAAATTGGTTGGACCCCCTCTTTCATACATTGGTTTTCAAATAGTTTGGTTTGGATTGGAAAAGAGTAGGGAAGTTCATGCTTAAGTGGTAAAGAGAGCTTGTTTCTGACTTTGGCCTATGCTTTGTCATGCCATGCTCGATGTTGTTTTAGCTTTATTCTTAGTATTCTTTGCTGTAGCATGAATTGTTATAAACAATTAAGATTGCTTAATGTGCCTTGGAAGAATCATGTGTTGTTTTAGCATATTAAAGCATAGTATTGTGGTATTCTCCTTTGATGCTTTATTTGGGTTGACTTGGCACATGCTCACACCATGTTATGACTATCCCAAGTCACCTTAAGCCTTTATGATCCATTACTTTTCAACTTGTAGTATCACTTTATGCTTTAATTAATGATGTTTTGTCGCTTTGCATGATTATGGCCATTATTGCTCTCTTAGTCGGTCGCTCCTAGTCTTTTGCTCGCCTCCATAACCAAGTATGAGTTCACCATACCTACTTATTAGCATTCGCTATTCCAAGTATATGATGGGTTCGTAGCATGGAAAACAAAAAATTTCTACCGCAAGAACGAACAAAACACAGATCTAATCTAGATAAAAGCCAAGATCTAATCTATTAGATATGTGCAATGAGATAGATAGGAACTAACCCTCGTAGATCCAAAAGCGTTAACGAGATTAGATCTCGTGGTTGATGTAGTCGATCACTTGCTGATCTCAAGATCGTGTGGACGATCCTTCCAGCGTCGCGTTTTGGCAGCGCTTCCGCAGTCGGTCAAGTGGACGATCCTTCCGGCATCGCGTTTCGGCAGCGCTTCCGCAGTCCGTCACACGTGCGGAGTCGAAGCAGACCTTCCTCTCCCCGTTCCAGCAAGCAGCGGAGATAGTAGATCTTCTCCATGGAATCCCAGCAGCACGACGGCGTGGTGGTGGTGGTGGAGTAGAGAATTCTGCAGGGCTTCGCCTATGCCTGTGCAGAAGAAAGGAGGAGGAGAGAGGCGGCAGAGATTGGAGTTAAGGGAGCAGGCCAGGAGGGGGCGCCCCTGCCCTTCTATTTAAGGGGGGAGGCGTTCCTGGGGAGGGGGAGTCCTAGTAGGACTCCCCTCCTGTGGCCGGCGGTGGGAAGGGGGGAGGAGTCCTCCTCCCCCACGAATCTGTGTCTTGCCGTACTAGGTTTCCTTTGACCCTTTCTTGGTTTTCAAGCAAACTCCAAGAAATCCTCTAGAACCTTCCAGAACATTCCAAAACCGGAACATTTCCTAACTCAGAAAATGATCCCCTATATATGAATCTTATTCTCCGGACCATTCCGGATCTCCTCGTGATGTCCCGAATCCAATCCGAGACTCCGAACAACATTCGGTCTCCAACGCATATTCCATATCTACTTAAAACAACTTCGAACCTTAAGTGTGTCACCCTACGGTTCGTGAATATGCAGACATGACAGAGACACATCTCCTATCAATAACCATCAGCGGGACCTGGAGATCCATAATGGCTCCCACATACTCAACGATGACTTCGTTATCGATTGAACCATTTACATACGAAACCAATTCCCTTTGTCTTGCGATACTATACTTATCCTAGGTTTGATCGTCAGCATCTCCATACCTAGTTCTACCTCGTTACTGATAAGTACTCTTTACTCGTTCCATGATATGTCATCCCTTGTGACCTAGTCACATGCTTGCAAGCTAACTAGATGACATTCCACCGAGAGGGCCCAGAGCATATCTATCCGTCATATGGATGGACAAATCCCAATCTTGGTTCATGCGCTTCAACACATACTTTCAGAATACCCAATGACACCTTTATAACCACCCAGTTACGAAGCGCCGTTTGATGTCATCAAATTATCCATCCGGTGATGGTGATTAACATAACCTCATGGTCGAAGGATTAGGTTACTATGTATTTGAAAGCTTACAGCAATACGAACTTAATGACTTGATCTTATGATACGCTTACTACGGGTGTGTGTCCATCACATCATTCTCCTAATGATATAACCTTGTTATTAATCACATCCTTATGTCCATGATCAGGAAACCATGATCATCAATCAATCAACAAGCTAGTTCAACAAGAGGCTTACTAGGGACTCTCTTATGTTTACAAAAAACACATGTATTAGTGTTTCCTAATACTACAATTATAGCATGGGATGTAAACATTCATCATAAACACAAAGATATAATAATAATCACTTTTATTATTGCCTCTTGGGCATATCTCCAATAGTCTCCCACTTGCACTAGAGTCAATAATCTAGATTACATGGTAATATACCGAACACCCATGGCGTTCTGGTGTTGGTCATGCTTTGCCCTATGGAGAGGTTTAGTCAACGGATCTGCCACATTCAGATCAGTGTGTACTTTGCAAATATTTATGTCACCATCTCGGACATACTCGCGAATAGCGTGGAAAAGTAGCTTGATGTGCTTCAGCTTGCTATGTGACCTTGGCTCCTGTGCATTAGCTATGGCACCTGTGTTGTCACAGTAGATGGCCATCGGGTCCAACGCACTGGGAACCACGCCAAGTTCAGTAATGAATTCCTTCATCCAAACGGCTTCTTGTGCAGCCTCCGAAGCAGCTATGTATTCCGATTCAGTTGAAGATTTTGCCACAACGCTTTGCTTCGCACTCCTCCAGCTCACTACAGCACCATTCAAAATAAATATGTATCCCGACTGTGACTTTGAGTCATCTGGATCGGTGCTCCAACTAGCATCGGTGTAACCGTTTACAACAAGCTGTTCATCACCTCCATAATAAAGAACCATATCCTTAGTCCTATTCAGGTACTTTAGGATATTCTTGACCGCTGTCCAGTGCTCCATTCCAGGATCACTTTGATATCTGCTAGTCAAACTAACAGCATGTGCTATATCCGGTCTTGTACACAGCATGGCATACATGATAGAACCTATGGCCGAGGCATAGGGAATATTATTCATTTTCTCTCTATCTTCTGTCGTAGCTGGACTTTGAGTTTTACTCAAGGTCTTACCTGACAACATGGGCACGAACCCTTTCTTGCTATCTTCCATTCTAAACTTCTTTAGAACTTTGTCCAAGTATATACTTTGTGAAAGCGCTATTAGGCATCTTGATCTATCTCTATAAATCTTGATGCCTAGAATGTTTGCCGTTTTGCCAAGATCCTTCATTGAAAAACTATTATTCAAATAGGTTTTGACGCTATTAAGAAGTTCTATATCATTCCCAATCAACAATATGTCATCTACATATAGTACTAGGAATGCTACAGAGCTCCCACTCACTTTCTTGTAAATACAAGCTTCTCCATAAGTTTGTATAAATCCAAAGTTTTTGATTACTTTATCAAAACGTTGATTCCAACTCCGGGATGCTTGCTTCAGTCCATAAATGGAGCGCTGAAGCTTTCATACCTTGTCAGCATCTTTAGGATCGACAAAACCCTTGGGTTGTACCATATACAACTCTTCCTCAATGTCACCATTATGGAACGCCGTTTTGACATCCATCTGCCAAATCTCATAATCGAAATATGCAGCAATTGCTAACAAAATCCTCACAGACTTTAGCTTCGCTACTGGTGAGAATGTCTCATCATAGTCAACTCCTTGAATTTGTCGGAACCCTTTCGCGACAAGTTGAGCTTTATAGACGGTAACATTACCATCAGCATCTGTTTTTCTCTTGAAAATCCATTTGTTCTCGACAGCCTTACGGCCATCCGGTAAGTCCACCAAAGTCCACACTTGGTTTTCGTACATGGATCCTATTTCGGATTTCATGGCTTCTAGCCATTTGTCGGAATCTGGGCTCACCATAGCTTCTTCATACGTCACAGGGTCATCATTGTTGTCCACCAACATGACGTTCAAGACAGAGTCATACCAATCAGGAGTGGTATGAACCCTTGTTGACCTGCGAGGTTCAGCAGTAACTTCATTTGAAGTTTCATGATCATTATCATTAGCTTCCTCTCCAATTGGTGCAGGCGGCACAAAAACATCTTCCGGTGTTGCGCTACTCTCAAATTCGAGAGAAGGTTCAATAACCTCATCGAGTTCTACTTTCCTTCCAGTCACCTCCTTCGAGAGAAACTCCTTCTCAAGACAGGATCCATTCTTTGCAACGAAAACTTTGCCTTCGGATCTATGATAGAAGGTATACCCAATTGTTTCTTTAGGGTATCCTATGAAGACGCATTTCTCCGCTTTGGGTTCTAGCTTATCAGGTTGTAACTTCTTTACATATGCTTCGCAACCCCAAACTTTAAGGAACGACAACTTAGGTTTCTTTCCAAACCACAATTCGTACGGTGTCGTTTCAACGGATTTATATGGTGCCCTATTTAAAGTGAATGCGACTGTCTCTAATGCATAGCCCCAAAATGATAACGGTAAATCTGTAAGAGACATCATAGACCGAACCATATCTAAGAGAGTTCAATTACGACGTTCGGACACACCATTACGCTGTGGTGTTCCCGGCGGTGTCAACTGTGAAAGTATTCCACATTTCTTTAAATGCATGCCAAACTCATAACTCAGATATTCACCTCCGCGGTCAGAACGCAGAAACTTAATCTTCTTGTTACGATGATTTTCCACTTCACTTTGATACCATGTTCTTTTGCTTATGGATCCCGGCGGTGTGAAATAAAAGGGGAACTTGTAAGATCATGGAGTTTGTATTTGTGTTAGAGAAACGTCTGGGCCACTAGCCTAAGCCATGCCTAATCATGGTGGAAACTTGCAGCATAACCATAATGAGCACTCTATGAAGCATCCTCAATAAAAACCTATGCAAATAGCAAATAAAAAGATCGCTGAGATGCTCATTATCTGCTTGCCTTGTCATTTTAATTATGGGATAGCTCTTATATCATGTGCAAGGGGTACCCCATTCGTGGTTCTCTATGATACATATGTACTTACAATGACAAGAGCTTACTTGTGACTAAAGTTGAGTAGCATGAGGTTCGGTCTTCGTAAGTGGGGGCATGAGATTTCAGCTTATAACTTGTCAAGCATATCCTCTTAGTTGTGTCACTTTAACCTTAATCACCTAAAGATGCTTAGGATAGGGGCAATGAGAGCTGAAAGCTAATAAGTACCATAATTTTTGGAAGCTCTTTATGAAACTAGAATCTCTACTTCCTTCTTTGAAGGCCTTTCTTTTACTTTTATGTTGAGTCTCCACCTTCTATCTTTTTGCACCTACTTTGAGAGCATAGTGGCCATTCTTAGTTCGATGTGCATTGTCCCAAGACTTCTTGATTGATGCATAACTTTGATATTGCTTGTTCTTAAATTATTTGTATCTAGTCACTCTTATGAACTTTGAAGGTGTCCTATGCATTTATGTTTGCTACTCTATGAGGGACAAGCTGAATGCCACTATGCTATGTTTTCTTTATGTGAAACAAACAAACGTCTTGCAAAGCATTTTTATTCATGAATCTTTTGTTTGTGCCTTTTTCACGTTGCAACATAGTTGCTATGTCTTATTGTTAGAACTTTATCTTTCATGTTATGTTGGAGTACTATGATTCCAGCTATCAAAATTTTACAAATACTTTGATCAAGTTTATGATGGTGCATGTCAACTAAAAAATAATTCTTTCTTTTTATCACTTACCTACTCGAGGACGAGCAGGAGTTAAGTTTGGGGATGTTGATATGTTGCTAACATATCCATAATTTTTGATGTTGCATGCTTGGTTTTTATCAACTTCATTATGTTTCGTCCACACTTCGGAGTACTTTTTATACACTTTCTTGGACTAACCTATTAACAAGATGCCACGGTGCTAGTTGCCTGTTTTCTTCTATTTTTGGTTCCAGAAAAGTCAAAAAATGAATATTCTCAGAATTGGACCGGACAAAAGCCAAAGTGGATATTTTACCGGAACATTCATGGAGCTAGAAGACGAGACGGAGAGGGGCCAGGGGCTGGCCACACCAAGTGGTGCCGCGGGCTAGCCCTGGCCGCGCCACCAGGTGGTGTGGGCCCCCTGGCAGCCCACCGACCTTGCCTCTTTGCCTATAAGATGCCTCCTAATGCAAAAACCCTAAATCGTCAAGCCTCCAGCCACGAAAAGTTCCACAGCGTTGCCGCCACCGAAGGGAAGATTTGGGGGACAGAAAGTCTCTGTTCTGGCATGCTGCCGGGACGGGGAATTTCCCCCGGAGCCATCTCCATCGATCTCCACCACCATCTCCATCACCATTGCTAATTCCCCTGATGATGAGGGAGTAGTTCTTCCTCGAGGCTAAGGGTTCTACCGGTAGCTATGTGTTCATCTCTCTCTATGCATGATCATATTGTGATCATGAGGTTTCTAATCAAGTAGATCTACCTTGCTACTCAAGTTCTTTAATAGATCTTTGCTCTACCCATGTGTGTGAAAGTGATAGCGTGCACACCATGGTGGCACTTAGGATAGAGATTACAAATACTTGTTATGAGTTATATTTGGAGTTGGATGTTTCTATGAAATTGTGGTGTTTGTTGGAACCATCTAGTGCTCAAGGTGATAGTGTGGGGTTATCTAGATGGTGAAAGCGGACTTTGAGGTGTGTTGTTATAGCCCTACCATCGATTCGAGTGTCCAACCGAAGAGTAGTTCAGAGTAGTATCATGAAGATAATATATTTATATGAGAGTGTTCACTAGTGAAAGTATGATCCCTAGGCCTTGTTTCTAAGAATTTAAAGACCGTTTGCTACTAGATCTGTTACATGTTTGCTTGCTTTCATCTTTATTTCAGTTTGCCTTCAGTCTTTTCCCACGTCAATCACACGCCAGCAAGCTATTTTCTGGCACCGTTACCACTTATAATTATCTATACCACTTTTATTTCACTATCTCTTTGCCGAACTAGTGCACCTATACACCTGACAAGTGTATTGGGTGAGTTGGGGACACAAGAGACTTCTTGTATCTTGATTGCGGGGTTTCTTGAGAGGGGATACCTTTGACCACTTCCTCCCTGAGTTCGATAAACCTTGGGTGATCCACTTAAGTGATAACTTGTTGTTGTTCTACAAACCTCTGCACTCGGAGGCCCAACAATTGTCTACAAGAATAGAAGTGTGTAGACATAAATGGACAAATCCCACTCGTGATCCATGAGCTTCTACATAACACTTTCGTAGCACTGAACCCACCTTTATAATCGCCGTTTCATGGTGTGACATTTGATGTTATCAAGATACTCTTCTAGTGTTAGTGATTAACATGATCTCATGGTCTAAGGACTAGGATAACTTTGTTAGATGTTATAGCAATATAAACACAATGAATTTGATTGTAATGCTATAATTCGGATGAATGTTCATCACATCATTCCACTAATGTTGTGACCTCGTTATTAACAACATCCAATGTCCATGATCAGTAAACCTTGATCATCTTGTTAATCAACGAGCTTGTTTATAAGAGAGGCATAACTAGGAACTTTCCTTTTGTTTATTAAACACACATGTATTAACGTTTCCAAATTAATAGAATTATAGCATCCAAAATAAACATCTATCATATACTTGGAATATGTATAATAATAACTTTATTATTGCCTCTAAGGGCATATTCCCTTCAAATATATATCTTACCACTATATAGTGTAGGAATAACTTTGAATATTGACCATTAGATCAAGACTCGCGAATACCAACATTTCTAGCCGTTGGATCTTCTTTTCCATTCTAGCATCTAGAAGATTCTATAGATAGTCTTCATCACAATGAATGCTATGCACAAACCTCAAAACACACTTCTCCATCATTCTAGAATCTTCTCCCTTGTTTCTCTAGACCATGTTACCAAATTTTTCAACTTTTAGATAGCTAATAATTGTTTTCTTCTACATTATATACAAAGTACAAGATCCAAATATACACCCATAATTTATAGATGTTGATCAACTTTATAATTTTTATACTTTACCTATTATAATTTTATATAGTGATGATATGTCAGACGTCTATTATCTGAGTCCCACGTGCAGGGCATGTGGAACTTACTAGTGTTTCATGATGTATCAAAGGATATGTATTTCATATTGTAAATAATAATATATTTTTCTACAAACTTGGTCAAACTTTGCATAGTTTGACTTTTCAAAAAAATACTAGGCCTTAAGCCTTGGACGGAGGTACTACTTTTTAGTACTTCGTACCGGAACTTAAGGTTTGATATATAGACATCGTGGGTCCCTTCACATGATGTTTGGAAAATTCAAGAGGAATCTACCACGCTTAGTTATTATTCAAATTTGACCTAATTTCTTTAAAACGACATAAAGTTATTTAAATGGGCGCGGTTCACTAGGGAATCTTGAAATGTGCTAAGACTAGGGAATTGTAAGAATACATGGTCCCCACTTTTTATAAAAACCGGGTGGTGGTACTTTTTTTACTAGGGTATGTCTCGAGGGAGTGAGATGCTCCAATTAATTAACACGGTAAGTTGATGTGTATATGTTACACCAAGGACCTCAAAAAATGAAATTACATCCAAGTCCATACATTTAGCACAAAGCACCCTAAAATCTAACACTTGAAAATTTTGGTAACATGGTCTATAAAAACGAGGGGGGGATTCTAGAATGATGGAGAAGTGTGTTTTGAGGTTTGTGCATAGCATTTCATTATTACGAAGACTATCAATAGAATCTTCTAGATGCTAGAATGGAATATAAGATCCAACGGCTGGAAATGTTGGGATTTGTGAGTGACGAGGGGTAACCTCGGCATTGCCCATGGTGATGGACTTGGGGTTTCATGGAAAAGAGAACGCTGGGGATTTCGTCGGATGTCAGGAAAAACAATGAAGACAAAGTCGCCTGAATATTGGAAAAACACTTTATTACAAGTTGTCCTCCAGATTTAAGTACCCTTGCTTGGACTTCTCCCGCCCTATATATAATAGGCCGGGTCTCAAAGTTGTATGAGGATAGGTTTCATACACACGTGATTACAATACCAACATAATATCGGTTTGTGGTTTCTATCCTAATATAATAAAAAGTCGATGTCGGTTGCTTCCTTGGGCTATTATCCGGAATCTTTATGGGCCTTAGGCCTTTTACCCAATGAAGGGTAGCGAATAGTGAGCATCTGAGTAATCATACCCATGTCAGTAGCCCTCGGGACTCTACCTGAATCTGCAGTTTTCAGGTTGAGTCTCAGAGTTATCTTTCTTCTTTCTCTTATTATGTTTTGATTTTATTTGTTGTAGAGATTTTGGTACAACGAATCTGATGCTTCCGACGGATCGAGAATCGGTTAATTGCTCCTAGGTAAAACAAGGTTGACCTACATCAAACTCAAGTCCCCAGGCTTGAATCCAGAATTTGACGCTGGCGTAATTCAGTTCGAGCCGCTCAGGTCTTACCAAATACTGAATTCCATTTTTCTATTTTTTATCTGGTACCCAATGCGTTCGTCAGGATTTTTCTCGTATCATTGATACGTATTTTTACTAGCAGAGCGCATTCTTGTGCGATTACCAGGCCACACGGGACGAATCCTGGGGTCTTACCTTCATGTTTCTGAACACAGCATTCAGATTTTTGTCGCGTCGGGTGCGATCCGAGAGTTTTATTTTACTTTATGTATCCTGCTCTCGATAGGAGTATTTATCGTGGAATGCTTCCGTTATTTTTGTTTATCAGGTGTGTGCCAATGCTCCTTATAGGAGTAGCCCCCGAGGCTATGTTTGGATATATGTATCAACACATAGGCTCGAAAAATGCGTCATTGTTCCTATAAATTTTGTCGGGTGCACGACCAGTGCTCCCGATAGGAGTAGGCCCCGCGGCTATAGTCATAATGTTGTATATTTCGAGTGTAGTTTCAAATCTACTCCTAGAGGAATTTACTTCGACCCCACTGGAATTTCGTTGGGTCATACCCTGAGAAAACCGCAATTTTTGCTGTAGTGCTTTTTGTGACATCAGTGATAACGTATCTGATGCTGTTAGTTTTCAGAAAAACACGCCATGACGGGACGTGTCGGACATGGGCCCATGCACAGTAATGATGACGCGTGATGGCGTTTTTAGCGGAGATTCTTGACTGCATGTCCCCTCGCTGCGCGAGAATCGAGGCGTCACGCGTTGTTCTTTGTTTTTACCGCAGTCATAACTTATTTTATATTTTCCTTTTCGAGACCTTTGTAAACACGTGTCATCATCGTGCAATCCTCTGTCGTTTTGATTTTGCATCGAATGGTTAGGTCCTTGCGTTGTTGCTCTTTATAAGGGAAGGGATATGTTTTTTACTGTTTCACCTAGCCTCCCTCTGCTCCTTCTTCCTCCTTGCGCTCTTGCCCCTTGCGAACTTTGATTTTCCTGCCCTTCTTTCCTTGTTCGGCCGCCATGGGCAAAAGCAAAGCCGATGGGACTTCCGCTGCTGCCACAAAGGCCCCAAAGAAAAGGGTCATCGGGTGGGCTCCCACCAAGTGCACGATGCGGGAGCTCCGCGAGGCGCGGAACTCCGGCCTTCTGACGGAGGGCTCCTTCAAGATCCCCGGTGACGAAGCTGCTCCCATCCCCGAGCTTGGATGGAGGATAATGTTCCTCTCCTTCCTCTTCCACGGTCTTTCTCTCCCCATCCATGAATTCCTTCGAGGCCTTTTGTTTGTTTATGGCGTGCATCTTTATCAGCTCACGCCCAATTCTATCCTCCACGTTGCTTGTTTTGTCACCCTTTGCGAGTGTTTCCTTAGGATTCATCCCCATTGGGGCCTTTTGAAATACTTCTTCTATGTTCGTGGCAACGCCACTGACACCATTGTCCATGATGTTGGTGGCACCATTTTTTCTATCTGCGCCGACGTTGATTACTTAGAATTCAAACTCACAGATTCTGTCCAAGGTTGGAAGTCTAAGTGGTTTTATGTCAAGGACCAGCCACTCGAAGGCCAATCTTTCGGGTTAGCCCCCTTTGAACCTAAAAAAGTCTGTCATAAACTCGACTCCTGGGACCAACGTCCCTCTGCTGAGGAAATTGCTGAAATACATCCCTTTGTTGATCGTATTTACGAGCTGCGGCATGAGGTTGACAAAGAATTGTCGCGTCTCCAGGTCCTGGCATATTTTTTGCGGATCCGTGTCCAGTCGCTTCAAGCCTGGTTGTCCGATATGTGGGCGTATATCAGGAAGAAGGACCCGATGAGGATTTCCTCGGAGGACCTCACCCTTAAGTTGTATGAGAATAGAGTCCGGAGCTTCACAACTTTGACAGCAAAGAAACTGGTTCCTTCGATTTGCCTTATAGAGCTTTATGGCAAGAAGAAACGGCTTCCTGAGGTACATTTCCTTCGCCTTTGTATCTTTCTTGTCTTCTATTTATAGATACATTTTTCCAATTCTTCCACTTTCTGTAGGATTTTGATCACCTAAGCTCACTTCCTCCCCTTCCTGAAAGTGGTGAGCCCCCTGTCCACCCCTCTGCATCCGACGGTTTGTTGCTGCTACCAAACCTGAGATTTTTAGCATACATAGAGTTACTCTTAGCTCCAATTCAACATCCATATGGTACTAAACCTCAATTTAGTCAGTTGGCTTATTAGTTTCAAGTGTCTACTTTTCCCCCTATATTGTAACAAGATTATTTTATTGAGGAAGTGGTAGGAGCGCTAGTTTTGCAATTACACGCAAGTAAAAACATGCAATTATGTAACTTTCGAGTTGGTTGTATTTTAATTTTCAGTGTCTACTTTACTATCTCGCAAGTAAAGATATGGTATCGAGGAAACAATATGAGACCGCCTTTTCAATTTGATTCAAGATAAAATATTCAACTACATCAATAGAAGAATCTCTCTTATAAACCAAGGAGAAAATTACAGAGGCGTCCTACACACGAGACATAGTACTTAAATACATTCTTGTTACACATGTACAATCTGTACTAAAGAGTACATCACACAATGGAACAATATTACTATTTTCATAACATGAAAAACTAATACATTTTCGTGTATATTCTTGATATATCATATATGGATGGAGGTGTCTGGGACATGAAAAATTAATTAATTGTTATTTGTACGGAGGGCATGAAGAATATCTTTATGGTAGTTATATATTTTGGCTCAACAAATACAATTTCACAAAAAATTACAAATATATATATAAGCGTGCAAATGACATGAACCTTACTAGTATGGGTGTATATTGGTTTTTGTATTTTGTATCATTATGTAGAAGTCAAAGATTATTAGCTACCTAACACTTGAATTTTTTGATAACAAGGTCAAGGGAAATTAGGGAGAAGATTTTAGTATGATGGAGAAGTGTGTTTCGAGGTTTGTGCATTAGAGCATTCATTATGCTAAAGACTATCAATAGAATCTTCTAACGACTGGAAATGTTGGGATTCGTGAGTATTGATCCAACGGTCAACATTCAAAATTATTTCTTATCTTATCTTATCTTACCACTATATAGTGTACGAATAACTTTGAATATTGACCGTTGGATTGAGACTTGTGAATTCAAACACTTCCAGCCATTGGATCTTCTTTTCCATACTAGCATCTAGAATATTGTATTGATAGTCTTTAGCACAATGAATGCTATGCACAAACCTCAAAACACACTTCTCCATCATACTAGAATCTTCTCCCTTGTTTCACTAGACCATGTTACCATAAATTTCAAGTGTTACGTAGCTAATAATCTTTATCTTCTACACATGATGATACAAAGTAGAAGAACCAAATATACACCCATACTTTATAGATGTCAATCAAATTTATATTTTTTCTGCTTTACCTATTATATAATAATCTAGCCACTATATAGTGTACAAATAATTTTAACTCTGACAATTGGATCAAGACTAGCAAATCCTAACATTGCAAACCATTGGATCTTCCGTATCCATTCTAGCATCTAGAAGATTCTAGTGATGGTCTTTAGCACAATGAACATTATACACTAACCTCAAAACACACTTCTCAATACTTCTAGAATATTATAAGAAAACATCATCCACTATTTTGAAAAGGGTGGTGGCACTTTATTTTTCTGACTATGGTATGTCCTCAGGGAGCGAGATGCTTAAATTAACACAGTTAGAGGATGTGTACATATATGTTACACCAAGGACCTCAAAAAAAGAAAAATGCATCCAAGTCCATACATTTAGCACAAAGGATCTTGAAATCAAGCAAGGAAATAAAAGTAGTCGGGTCCTCCTCCTTCTCCACCATTGAGCGGAGCCATGCTCTTCCTAGTAGGGCGAGTAAGTTGCACGTGCCTTTGAATATTGACCGTTGGATCAAGACTCGAGAATCCCAATATTGCCAGATGTGAATATTGACCGTTGGATCAAGACTCGCGAATCCCAATATTGCCAACTGTGAATATCGACCGTTGGATCAAGACTCGCGAATCCTAATATTGCCAGGTACGAATATTGACCATTGAATATTAACTTTGAAAATATAGTTCATGACAATTCAAATGCATTGGACTTTACATTATATTTTAGATGTTACTAGTATTTTTCTCACATATATAGTCAAAGTTTACAAAGTTTGACTTTAAAAAATCCAGGACGCGAGGTAATTGTGAAGAGGAAGTAATACTATAGCAGTAGAAGAACTACTAGATAAGTACAAAATAGAACACCATTCAGAGGAAAAGCAAGACCATCTCCATGCGTATACTAGATCACAGCCATGCTCTAGCAGTGGGCACATGGGGTAGTAGTTGAACAATTTTAGAAAACACTTAAAATCCAAAATATAAACATTAGCAGGAAAGTCAGTTTACAACCAAAATACACCATTCCTAGTGACAAAAGACACCCTACCTCTGACTACTAGTACTACATTAACTAGTAAACGAGTGGTACTCATCTACAACTAAATTAACTAGTAATACATCATTGCCATCGCTTAGGATCACTTAGCCGAAGATTAAGATCAATTCATCATGTCGATGCAAACGCAGAAAGACAACACTTTGATCATCCGGTACTATCCAGCCGCGGTAATGTACCGTGGCGGCACCGTGAGGAACATCAGATCTTCGAGGCCGACACTGTCGGCGAACCGTAGCTCGTCGTCTCAATGACTCCATTGAGGGTGTCCATCGAGAACTCCGCCGGTGACTGCGGGCCAGTCGCACACAGCTTCACCCTATACCGGGGCCATGAGCATGTGACCGCCCTGACACACACCAAGGAAACAGCAGCAGCCTAGCCGAGCTCACCGATGATGAGGCTGAACACGGTAGCGTCCTCACCGTAGATGATGACCATGGATGGTGGAAAGGACGACAATGGCATCATTACTATACACTCCATGGGCTGGTCGTAGGATAGCCTATGCACTTGTACCTTGTGGACGCTGTTGAGGTGCAAAAGGAGCGCGACCGGCGAGGCGGTGAACATAGAGCCGACCTTCGTGTAGCCGCACGGGCTGTATGGGCGCGCGGTCTTGTGGTTGTCGAGCTTTTGGTAGGTGACCATGGTGAGGCAGCTGTCATGGGAGCATAGAACAGTTATCGGCGCTAGCTCGTATTTGTCCATCACCGGCTAGCTCTTGGTGGAATCCACCAACGCGCCTAGTGTTCGAGTGGCTCCCTGAAAGCTCTTCTCGCTGATGTAGTGCCCGCAGTCTAGAATTTTTATGCAGCATTGAGGGAATTGAATATGGGGTCCCATGATCCATCCTAGAGCCATGATCCTACATAAAAATGTATTGTACTACTCGTAGTAATAGTAAGGTATCGCCACACCGGTGGCGGCTGACTGCCTAAGGTTGTGATACAATGCAAATGTATCTATAATTTTTGATGTTCCATGCTTGGTTTTATCTACTTTCTTATGTTTTGTTCCAACTTTGCAATACTTTTCATATGATTTCTTGGACTAACCTATTAACAAAGATCCACAGTGCTAGTTGCCTGTTTTCTGCTGTTTTTGGTTCCAGAAAGTCAAAAAATGAATATTCTCGGAATTGGACGGGACAAAAGCCAAAGTTCCTATTTTACCGGAAGACTCACGGAGCCAGAATACGAGACGGAGGAGGGCCAGGGCCTGGCCACACCATATGGTGGCATGGGCTAGCCCTGGCCGTGCCACCAGGTGGTGTGGGCCCCCTGGCACTCCACCGACCTTGCCTCTTCGCCTAGAAGAAGCCTCCCGATACATAAACCCTAAAGAATAAAGCCTCCAGCCACGAAAAGTTCCGCTGCGCCGCCGCCACCGAAGGGGAGATTCGGGGGACAGAAAGTCTCTGTTCCGGCACCCTGCCGGGACGGGGAAGTGCCCCCGGAGCCATCTCCATCGATCTCCACCACCATCTCCATCACCATTGCTGATTCCCATGATGAGGAGGGAGTAGTTCTATCTCGAGGCTAAGGGTTCTACCGGTAGTTATGTGTTCATCTCTCTCTATGCATGATCTTATTGAGATCATGAGCTTGTAATATATAGATCTACCTTGCTACTCAAATGCTTTAATGAATCTTTGCTCTCCCCATGTGTGTGAAAGTGACAGCGTGCTCACCATGGTGGCACTTAGGCTAGAGATTACAAATACTTGTTATGAGTTATATTTGGAGTTGGATGTCTTTATGAAATTGTGGTGTTTGTTGGACTCATCTAGTGCTCAAGGTGACAGTGTGGGATTTTCTAGATGGGAAAGGCTTACTTTGAGGCCTGCTGTTATAGCCCTACCATCGATTAGAGTGTTCAACCGGAGAGTAGTTAAGAGTAGTATCATAAAGAGAAGATATTTATATGAGAGTGTTCACTAGTGAAAGTAGGATCCCTAGGCCTTGTTTCTAAGCATTGAAACACCGTTTACAACTAGATCTGTTATATGTTTTCTTGCTTCCATCTTTATTTCGGTTTGACTTTAGTCTTTTCCACGCCATCAAGTTATTTTCTAGCACCGTTACCACTTATAATTATCCATACCACTTGTATTTCACTATCTCTTCGCCGAACTAGTGCACCTATACACCTGACAAGTGTATTGGGTGTGTTGGGGACATAAGAGACTTCTTGTATCTTGATTGCAGGGTTGCCTGAGAGGGGATACCTTTGACCACTTCCTCCCTGAGTTCGATAAACCTTGGGTGATCCACTTAAGGGAAAACTTGCTGCTGTTCTACAAACCTCTCACTTGGAGGCCCAACAACTGTCTACAAGAATAGAAGTGCGTAGACATCAAGCTATTTTCTGGCGCCGTTGCCGGGGAGGTAAGGTAAAAGGTACTCACATCCTCCAGTGTGAGTGCTCGAAGTTATTTCCTTTAGATTCTACAATTTTGTCTTTTTGTTTCTTGTTTTCACTAGTTAGGCTTAATGGAAAACAACAACAAAATTAGAGAGCTATATAATATTTATCTTGAGTTAGGACATGAAGTGTTTGAAGAGAAAATTAAAAAACCTATGGAACTTTATTTGCATGCTAATAGCAATGTTGTTAGTATGAATTCTTTGGACACCATTATTGCTAATGCTATGGAAAAGTCTAAGCTTGGGGAAGCTAGTTCTGATGAGAATGATCTTTTTAGTCCCCCAATCATGGAGGAGAAATTTTACTTTGATGATACTATGCCTCCAATATATGATGATTACAATGATGAGTATGATATTTTCAGTCCACCTACTATTGAGGATAAAGTTAATTATGATTACAATATGCCTCCTATATTTGATGATTATGGTGATGAGAATAATAATGATAGCTATTTTGTTGAATGTGCTCCCACTACAATTAGTAAGAATGACTATGTTTATGTGGGGAGTATTAATTATTTTATGCATGTGGCTCATGATAAGAATGTTTCTTGTGATAGTTATATTGTTACTTTTATTCATGATGCTACTGAAAGTTATTATGAGAGAGGTAAACATGGTTTTATGTGGCTCAACAATATTAAGTTTCCCCTCTTTATGTTGAAAATTTTGAAGTTGCACTTGTTTTGTTTTCCTATGCTTGTTGCTTTGTGCTTTCATGACTTGTTTCTTTACAAGATTCCTATGCATAGGAAGTGGGTTAGACTTAAATGTGTTTTGAATTTGCTTCTTGATTCTCTCTTTTACTTCAATTCATATTTCTTACGTGAGCATCTTCTCAAACTATCATGCCTAACTTAAAAGCGTTAAAGAAAAGTATTTATTGGAAGATAACCCAAAAGTTTTAGATGAGTCTTGGAAGTTATTACCTCAGTAATAACCTCTCCTTATCCTTTTTATTTTCTTTTTGTGCCAAGAGTAACCTCTAATGAGAGTGAAGTAATGATTGGGAAAGTTGCTGTCCCGAAACAGATTTTTCTGTTTCACCGTAAACATTCGTGAGAGAGCTCTGTATGTCGGATTGAGCTGAAATTTTTTGTTCTTTTGTTCCAGGTTGTTATCTAACTTTCGTTGGTTCAACACTTTTTGATATGAGTAACATAAGGTCTTAGAAAAAATTCGTCTTTACCTGCTGGTCTGTTTTGACAGATTTCTGCCATTTTCTGCATTTGCTTCTTGTGGGTTCCTTTTTGAGATCTTTTGGGGAATTGAGATTTTTGAGGGAAGTGCTACAGTATCTAGTGTTCTAATGGAAGTTTAGTTTGTGTTAGAACTGAACCTTGAGACTTATTTATCTTAAGTGCACTAATGTTGCTAATAAAGATTGTGTGAAGTTTTGTATGAAGGAAAAAATTTCAGGTGTATGGAAGGAATTAGTAATGAGATGAAGAATGGACTAAATCTCAAGCTTGGGGATGACACGCGTGTCACCCCAAGAAATATCCAAGAAGTACAAGTGTCAAAGCTTGGGGATGCCCAAGGCATCCCCTTCTTCATCAATAAAAATCTCAGGTTTCTTCCAAACGCTTCATTTTTATTGTTTCATGCACAGTTGTGTTTTTCTTGGAGCGTCTTCTTTTTCATTTTCGTTTTGTTTTTAGTTTTCTTTAGTTTTCTTAGTTTTCTGAATAAATTGGTTGGACCCCCTCTTTCATACATTGGTTTGCAAATAGTTTGGTTTGGTTTGGATAAGAGTAGGAAAGTTCATGCTTATGTGGTAAAAAGAGCTTGTTTTTGACTGTGGCATATGCTTTGTCATGCCATGCTTGATATTTTTTTGGCTTTGTGCTTATTATTATTTGCTGTAGCATGACTTGTTATAAACAATTGAGATTGCTTAATGTGCCTTGGATGAATCATGCGTTGTTTTAGCATATTAAAGCATAGTATAGTGGTATTCTCCTTTGATGCTTTATTTGGGTTGACTTGGCACATGCTCACACCATGTTATGACTATCTCAAGTCACCATAGCCTTTATGATCCTTTAGTATTCAACTTGTAGTATCACTTTATGTTTTGATCAATGATGTTTTGTCGCTCTGCATGATTAGGGCCATTATTGCTCTCTTAGTTTGTCGCTCCCAGTCTTTTGCTAGCCTCCACAACAAAGTATGAGTTCCACTCATGCATCCAACTCCCTAAACCAAGTTATTCCAAAGAGTCCACCATACCTACCTACTAGCTTATGCTATTCCAAGTATATTCATGCTTTTGTTCACCTTCCACTTGTTATGAGAAAACTATTGATTAAAGCTCTCACGAACTTGATGGCACACTTTACTTTACTTGCCCTTAATAAACTTGAACCATTGTGTCTTCTATGTTGTATATGCTTGCACTTATTTGTTGGGAATTAGCAGAACCATGCTTTCATGGGGAACGCCTTCAACATTGCACTTGGTACTTGTACCTAGTTGATATCATGCTCTTTTGTATATGGATGTCGTCGGTGTGAAATGAAAGGGGAGCTTGTGAGTACATGGAGTTATGTATATGTGTTAGAGAAACGCTTGGGCCACTGGTCTAATCCATGCTGACATGGTGGAAACCTGCAGCGTAACCATAATGAGCTGTCTATGAAGCATTCTTCTTATAAAAAAAGAGTCCTATATTGAGAAAAAAAGAGAAAAGAAAAAAAAGATACTATGAAAAGAGGAAAGAGAGAAAAAAATAACCATATTCCCATGGTAAATAAGAAGAATGCTGAGATGCTCGTTGTCTGCTTGCCTTGTCATTTTGATATGGGGATTCTTCCGTATCATCGGGCAAGGCGTACCCCGTTGGCGGTTCTCCATGATACACATGTACTTACGATGACAAGAACTTACCGGTGACTAAACTTGAGTAGCATGAGGAGCAGCCCTCGTATTCAAGGGACATGAGATTTCTGACTTATACTTCGTCAAGCATATACACCATAGTTTGTTAACTTTAACCTTAATCACTTCAAGATGCTTATGATAGGGGAAATGAGATCTAAAAGCTATAAGTACCATAATTTTTGGAAGCCCTTTATGAGACTTGAATCCCTGCTTCCTTCAATGAAGGCCTTTCTTCCACCATTACATTGAGTCTCCACCTTCTTCCTTTATGCACCTACTTTGAGAGCATAGTGGCCATTCTTAGTTCTATGTGCATTGTCCCAAGACTAGTTGATTGATGCATATCTTGATATTGCTTGTTATAAACTATTTGTATCTAGTCATTCTTATAAAGTTTGAAGGTGTCCTATGCATTTATATTTGCTACTCTATGAGGGACAAGCTGAATGCTATTATGCTATGTTTTCTTTATGTGAAACAAACAAACGTCTTGCAAAGCATTGTTATTCATGAATCTTTTGTTTGTGCCTTTTCATGTTGCAACATAGTTTATTTGTCTTATTGCTAGAACTTTGTCTTTCATGTTTTCATTGAAGTACTATGATCCCAGCATTGAATGTTTTACAAATACTTTGATCAAGTTTATGATGGTGCATGTCACCTCAAAAATTATTCTTTCTTTTTATCACTTACCTACTCGAGGATGAGCAGGAGTTAAGCTTGCGGATGTTGATATGTTGCAAATGTATCTATAATTTTTGATGTTCCATGCTTGGTTTTATCTACTTTCTTATGTTTTGTTCCAACTTTGCAATACTTTTCATATGATTTCTTGGACTAACCTATTAACAAAGATCCACAGTGCTAGTTGCCTGTTTTCTGCTGTTTTTGGTTCCAGAAAGTCAAAAAATGAATATTCTCGGAATTGGACGGGACAAAAGCCAAAGTTCCTATTTTACCGGAAGACTCACGGAGCCAGAATACGAGACGGAGGAGGGCCAGGGCCTGGCCACACCATATGGTGGCATGGGCTAGCCCTGGCCGTGCCACCAGGTGGTGTGGGCCCCCTGGCACTCCACCGACCTTGCCTCTTCGCCTAGAAGAAGCCTCCCGATACATAAACCCTAAAGAATAAAGCCTCCAGCCACGAAAAGTTCCGCTGCGCCGCCGCCACCGAAGGGGAGATTCGGGGGACAGAAAGTCTCTGTTCCGGCACCCTGCCGGGACGGGGAAGTGCCCCCGGAGCCATCTCCATCGATCTCCACCACCATCTCCATCACCATTGCTGATTCCCATGATGAGGAGGGAGTAGTTCTATCTCGAGGCTAAGGGTTCTACCGGTAGTTATGTGTTCATCTCTCTCTATGCATGATCTTATTGAGATCATGAGCTTGTAATATATAGATCTACCTTGCTACTCAAATGCTTTAATGAATCTTTGCTCTCCCCATGTGTGTGAAAGTGACAGCGTGCTCACCATGGTGGCACTTAGGCTAGAGATTACAAATACTTGTTATGAGTTATATTTGGAGTTGGATGTCTTTATGAAATTGTGGTGTTTGTTGGACTCATCTAGTGCTCAAGGTGACAGTGTGGGATTTTCTAGATGGGAAAGGCTTACTTTGAGGCCTGCTGTTATAGCCCTACCATCGATTAGAGTGTTCAACCGGAGAGTAGTTAAGAGTAGTATCATAAAGAGAAGATATTTATATGAGAGTGTTCACTAGTGAAAGTAGGATCCCTAGGCCTTGTTTCTAAGCATTGAAACACCGTTTACAACTAGATCTGTTACATGTTTTCTTGCTTCCATCTTTATTTCGGTTTGACTTTAGTCTTTTCCACGCCATCAAGTTATTTTCTAGCACCGTTACCACTTATAATTATCCATACCACTTGTATTTCACTATCTCTTCGCCGAACTAGTGCACCTATACACCTGGGGACACAAGATACTTCTTATATCTTGATTGCAGGGTTGCTTGAGAGTGGATACCTTTGACCACTTCCTCCCTGAGTTTGATAAACCTTGGGTGATCCACTTAAGGGAAAACTTGCTGCTGTTCTACAAACCTCTGCACTTGGAGGCCCAACAATTGTCTACAAGAATAGAAGTGCGTAGACATCAGGCTGTGCACTGTACGTACTATGGAGTAGTACAACGCAAGATTTTAGTGAAGTCCACTTCAACACCATGCTTCACATAGCTCGGTCAAAACAAGGATGCAGAAAGTTTTTTTGAACAAAGGCTGTAGAAAGTTGATAGGTGAGAGTAAATCGGGTATCACCCTGTACAGTACTATACCAGAAGAACAGATCCTACCCGCGTGAGTGGTAAGAAGGTCTACGCCTTTTTTGGAAATGGAGAAGGTCTGCACCTAGAGAGAGACAGAGAAACCTGGGGCCTGTCGCAAAGTGTACAGTGCTTCAGGGGAGAGATCAAGGACTGCATGCATGTCTTCAACAACATCTGCATTTTATTCTATCTGCTTGTCTCTTCCGGCTCTTTCATTTCTCGGCATGGCAGTCTTGTTTCTCTTCTCCATTTTTTTCTTGTGGTTAAAGCTTGTCCAGATATAGAATAGTAGTACAGTTGAACTAGTACTCCAGTAATACAGAGTATATGTGTTTTTATACTCGAGTAGTACTACTAGTACTCCAATAGTAATACATATGTCTTCTTTTTACTATACTCCAGTAGATATGCATCTACAGGCGGCGGGTAGCGGGTGGCGGTGGCTATTTGTGGCTTTTACTACTCCTAGGGCACCACGCAGTGGGCAGCGGTGGCAGTAGGGTTCTAGTAGTACGGAGTAGTACTCGAGTACTCATGCTCACCGATTCATGAAATAAGACTTCAGTAGTATACTACAGTCCTGTATTTCTCAGATGCAGCTGTCATCACACGGTTCCTAGGGAGACGCCATAGACATAGGTGCTCAGATGCACGTCCTAGGTGGGCCCCGATGCCTAGCAATTGGATAAAGCCTTGCTGCCTGACCACAGAGCCAAGGCAATTTATTGCGCTACTCTCTATTTCTTGGTGATTTTCTTCTCTCTGCTCGCTCTTCATTTCTTGGCATGGCGTGCAGCCTCCTGATTATAAAAAGCATCATGAAAGCCTCAAAATGTAAAATTATAGAAGGAGAGCATCACGAAAAGCATCACAAATCTCAAATTGTAAAAACAACACAAAAAAGGCTAGTTTTTTTAAGATCATGGTGGCAAACTTGTAGAAGTAATTTTCTATTGGCCTCTATGGCAAACCGGTGCTCGGCCGCCAAACTTGAAAAAAGTCAGGGACAGAGCAACCCTACAAAAAAACTAGGGAGAGAGCGTGGGGATATCAATCCCGGATCGAATGGTGGGTGGCCATGATGAATGAGAGTTTGGCAAGATTCAACTCCTTGCTAAGAATATGCATGCCTAGAAATTTGACCGTGTTTTGAAAATAATCAAAGAAACCATGAATCATCGTGTTTTAAAATTTTGGTTGTGTTTCGAAATTAACTTCGCACCTTGCGATAATCTGTTCAGTAGACCCACCAGGCAGTCAATGTATCAAGAATGAGTGAGATTTTGTAAAGATTCAACTTCTTGCTAAGAATATGCATGCCTAGAAATTTGACCGTGTTTTGAAAATAATCAAAGAGGTTGTGACTCACCGTGTTTTGAAATATTGGCTCTGTTTCGAAATTAACTTCACACCTTGCAAAAATCTATTCAATAGACCCACCAGGCAGTCAATGTATTGAGAACAAGTGAGAGTTTGGAAAGATTCAACTTCTTGATAAGAATATGCATGCCTAGAAATTTGACTGTGTTTTGAAAACAATCAAAGAGACTATGAATCATCGTGTTTTGAAATGTTGGCTGTGTTTAAAAATTAACTTCATACCTTGCGATAATTAGTTCAATGGACCCACCAGGCAGTCAATGTAACAAGAACAAATAATAGTTTGGAAAGATCCACACTGCTTGCTAAGAATATGCATGCCTAGAAATTTGACCATGTTTTGAAAACAATCAAAGAGACTTTGACTCATCATGTTTTGAAATTTTGGTTGTGTTTCAAAAATAAATTCACTCCTTGTGATAATCTGTTCAATGGACCCACCAAGAAGTCAATAAATTGAGATCGAATGATAGTTTGGAAAGATTCACACTTCTTGCTAAGAATATGCATGCCTAGAAATTTTACCGTGTTTTGAAAACAATCAAAGAGACTATGACTCACCGTGTTTTGAAAGTTTGGCTGTGTTTTGAAATTAACTTCACGTCTTGCGGTAATCTGTTCAATGGACTCACCAGGCAGTCGATGTATCGAGAACGAGTGATAGTTTGGACAGATTCAACTTATTGCTAAGAATATGCATGCCTAGAACTTTGATAGTGTTTCAAAAACAATCAAAGAAACTATGAATCTCCATGTTTTGAAAATAATCAAAGAGACTACGACTCGCCATGTTTTGAAATTTTGGATGTGTTTCGAAATTAACTTCACAACTTCAAACAATCTATTCAATGGACCCGCTAGGCAGTCAATGTATCGAGAACAAGTGATAGTTTGGAATGATTCACACTTCTTGCTACGAATATGCATGCCTAGAAATTTGACCGTGTTTTGAAAACAATCAAAGAGACTATGAATCACCGTGTTTTGAAAACAATCAAAGAGACTATGACTCACTGTGTTTTGAAATTTTAGCTGTGTTTCAAAATTAACTTCACACCTTGCGACTATCTGTTCAATGGACCCACCAGGCAGTCAATGTATCGAGAACGAGTGGTAGTTTGGAAAGATTCACACTTCTTGCTAAGTATATGCATGCCTAGAAATTTGACCGTGTTTTGAAAACAATCAAAGAGACTATAACTCACCGTGTTTTGAAATTTTGGCTGTGTTTCAAAATTAACTTCATGCCTTGTGACTATCTGTTCAATGGGCCCACCAGCAAGTCAATGTATCGAGAACGAGTGGTAGTTTGGAAAGATTCACACTTCTTGCTAAGAATATGCATGCCTAGAAATTTGACAGTGTTTTGAAAACAATCAAAGAGACTATGACTCACGGTGTTTTGAAATTTTGGCTGTGTTTCAAAATTAACTTCACACCTTGCGATAATCTATTCAATGACCCACCAAGAAGTGAGTGTATCGAGATCGAATGTTAGTTTGGAAAGATTCACACTATGCATGCCTAGTAATTTGACCGTGTTTTGAACAAAATCAAAGAGACTATGACTCACAGTTTTTTGAAATTTTGGCTGTGTTTCGAAATTAACTTCACAACTTGCGATAATATCTTCAATGGACCCACCAGGTAGTCAATGCATAGAGAACGAAGGATAGTTTGGAAAGATTCACACTTCTTGCTACGAATATGCATGCCTAGAAATTTGACCGTGTTTTGAAAACAATCAAATAGACTATGAATCACCGTGTTTTGAAAACAATCAAAGAGACTATGACTCACCGTGTTTTGAAATTTTGGTTGTGTTTAAAAATTAACTTCACACCTTGCGACTATCTTTTCAATGGACCCACCAGGCAGTCAATGTATCGAGAACAAATAGTAGTTTGTAAAGATTCACACTTCTTGCTAAGTATATGCATGCCTAGAAATATGACCATGTTTTGAAAACAATCAAATAGACTATAACTCACCGTGTTTTGAAATTTTGGCTGTGTTTCAAAATTAACTTCATGCCTTGTGACTATCTGTTCAATGGGCCCACCAGGCAGTCAATGTATCGAGAACGAGTGGTAGTTTGGAAAGATTCACACTTCTTGCTAAGAATATGCATGCCTAGAAATTTGACTGAGTTTTGAAAACAATCAAAGAGACTATGACTCGCCGTGTTTTGAAATTTTGGCTGTGTTTCAAAATTAACTTCACACCTTGCGATAATCTATTCAATGGACCCAACAAGAAGTCAGTGTATCGAGATTGAATGTTAGTTTGGAAAGATTCACACTATGCATGCCTAGAAACTTTATCGTGTTTTGAACAAAATCAAAGAGACTATGACTCACCTTTTTTGAAATTTTGGCTGTGTTTCGAAATTAACTTCACACCTTGCGATAATATGTTCAATGGACCCACCAGGTAGTCAATGCATAGAGAACGAAGGATAGTTTGGAAAGATTCACACTTCTTGCTACAAATATGCATGCCTAGAAATTTGATCGTGTTTTGAAAACAATAAAAGAGACTATGACTCATCGTGTTTTGAAATTAACTTCACAGCTTGCAATAATCTGTTCAATAGACCCACTAGGAAGTCGATGTATCGAGAATGAGTGATAGTTTGGACAGATTCAACTTCTTGCCAAGAATATGCATGCCTAGAACTTTGACAGTGTTTTGAAAACAATCAAAGAGACTACGAATCACCATTTTTTGGAATTTGGCTGTATTTCGAAATTAACTTCACACCTTGTAACAATTTGTTCAATGGACCCACCAGGCAGTCAATGTATCGAGAACGAGTGATAGTTTAGAATGATTCAACTTCTTGTTAAGAATATGCATGCCTAGAATATTTACCGTGTTTCAAAAACAATCAAAGAGACTATGAATCACCATATTTTGAAAACAATAAAAGAGACTATAACTCACCGTGTTTTGAAATTTTGGCTATGTTTCAAAATTAACTTCACACCTGACAACAATCTATTCAATGGACCCACCAGGCAGTCAATGTATCAAGAACGAGTGATAGTTTGGAATGATTCAACTTCTTGCTAAGAATATGCATGCCTAGAAATTTGACCATGTTTGAAAACAATCAAAGAGACTATGAATCGCCGTGTTTTGAAAACAATCAAAGAGACTATGACTCACCGTGTTTTGAAATTTTGGCCGTGTTTCGAAATTAACTTCACACCTTGCGATTATCTATTCAATGGACCCACCAAGCAGTCAATGTATCAAGAACGAGTGGTAGTTTGGAAATATTCACACTTATTGCTAAGAATATGCATGCCTAGAAATTTAACAGTGTTTTGAAAACAATCAAAGAGACTATGACTCGCCGTGTTTTGAAATTTTGGCTGTATTTCAAAATGAACTTCACACCTTGCGACAATCTGTTCACTGGACCTACGAGGCTAACAATGTATCGAGAACGAGTGATAGTTTGGAAAGGTTCACACTTCTTGATAAGAAAATGCATGCCTGGAAATTTGACCGTGAATCAAAGTGATTATGTCTCACCATGTTTTAAATTTTTGGCTATGTTTCCAAATTAAGTTCACACCTTGCGACAATATATTCAATGGACCCACCAGGCAGTCAATGTATCAGGAACAAGTGATAGTTTGGAAAGTTTCAACTTCTTGCTAAGAATATGCATGCCTAGAAATTTGTCCGTGTTTTGAAAACAATCAAAGAGGCTATTACTCACCGTGTTTTGAAATTTTGGCTCTGTTTTAAAATTAACTTCACACCTTGCGACAATCTATTTAGTGGACCCACCAGGCAGTAAATGTATCGAGAACAGGTGATAGTTTGGAAAGATTCACACTTCTTGCTGAGAATATGCATGCCTGGATATTTGACTGTGTTTTGAAAATAATCAAAGAGACTATGACTCAATGTGTTTTGAAATTTTGGCTGTGTTTTGAAATTAACTTCCCACCTTTCGACAATATATTCAATGGACACACTAGGAAGTCAATGTATTGAGAACGAGTGATAGTTTGGAAAGATTCACACTTCTTGCTAAGAATATGCATGCCTAGAAATTTGACCGTGTTTTGAAAACAATCAAAGAGACTATGACTCAGCGTGTTTTGAAATTTTGGTTGTGTTTTGAAATTAACTTCACACCTTGTGACAATATGTTCAATGGACCCACTAGCAGTCAATGTATCGAGAACGAGTGATAGTTTGGAAAGATTCACAGTTCTTGCTAAAAATATGCTTGCCTAGAAATTCGACCGTGTTTTGAAAACAATAAAAGAGACTATGACTCACCGTGTTTTGCAATTTTGGTTGTGTTTCAAAATTAACTACACACATTGCGACAATTTGTTCAATGGACCCACTAGGCAGTCAATGTATCAAGAACAAGTGATAGTTTGGAAATATTCACACTTCTCGCTAAGAATATGCATTCCTAGAATTTGACTGTGTTTTGAAAACAATCAAAATGACTATGACTCACCGTTTTTTGAAAATTTGGTTGTGTTTCGAAATTAGCTTCACACCTTGTGATAATCTGATTATTGGACCTACGAGGTAGTCAATGTATCAAGAACGAGTAAGATTTTGGAAAGATTCAACTTCCTGCTAAGAATATGCATGCCTAGAAATTTGACCGTGTTTTGAAAACAATCATAGAGGCTATGAGTCACTGTATTTTGAAATTTTGGCTGTGTTTCGAAATTAACTTCACACCTTGTGAAAATATGTTCAATGGACACACGAAAAAGTCAATGTCGTATCGACAACATGTGAGAGTTTGGAAATATTCAACTTCTTGCAAAGAATTTGCATGCCTAGCGGGATTTTGACCGTTTTTTGAAAACAACCAAAGAGACTATGAGCTTAGAGAATACTAGTAAAAGGCACATGCTCCACATGTATATATACTATTTGAAATGTTTTTTGTTAACAAACTTTAAGTTGTTGTTAACCAACATCTTGTTAGAGAAAAAAGACATACATTAAGTCTATTAAGAATAACTATCTACACATACTGAGAATACATCCTACTGTGCTATCGATTTTTTTGGGAAGGGGTGTGACATGATAGTTCTAGAACATGGTGGAGTTTGCTCTATGTACTGTTCAACATGAATGCAGCTTCTCTAAACCATTGGATCTAACAATCCTACGGCCGAGATTGGTGCTATGTATCCAATTCAAAACTGATCCATTATAGTAGAGAAATCAGGGCAACACGAGAGCAGAGAAGAGGAGTTGAAAGGCGGTGCGATGTCAAAGAAAATTTAAGATATGTTACTAAGACGAGGTATACTTCAGTAAAATACATGAACTAGTATATACTAGTAAGTTGCACGTGCCCTTCACGTGAGACTCATATAATAGAGGTCTGACATATCATCACTATATAAAATTATAATAGGTAAGGCAGAAAAATTATAAATTTTATCAACATCTATAAAGTATGGGTGTATATTTGGTTCTTGTACTTTGTATATCACTTAGATGCCAACGATTATTAGGTATCTAAAACTTGAAATTTTTGGTAACATGGTCTAGAGAAACGAGGGAGAAGAATGATGGAGAAGTTTGTTTTGAGGTTTGTCCATAGCATTCATTGTGATGAAGACTATCAATAGAATATTCTAGATTCTGGAATGGAATAGAAAGTTGCACATGTCCTGCACGTGGGACTTAGATAATAGACGTCTGACATATCATCAGTATATGAATTATAATAGGTAAAGCAGAAAAAATTATAAATTTGATCAACATCAGTAAAGTATGGGTATATATTTGGTTCTTGTACTTTGTATATTGTGTAGAAGTCAACGATTACTATTAGCTATCTAAAACTTGAAAATTTTGGTAACATGGTTTAAAGAAACGAGGGAGAAGATTCTATAATGATGGAGAAGTGTGTTTTGAGGTTTGTGCATAGAATTCATGGTGATGAAGACTATAAATAGAATCTTCTAGATGCTAGAATGGAAAAGAAGATACAACGGCTGGAAATTTTGGGATTCGCAAGTCTTGGTCCAACAGTCAATATTCAAAGTTATTCATACACTATATAGTGGTTAGAAAAGAAGATCCAACGGCTGGAAATGTTGGGATTCGCGAGTCTTGATCCAACGGTCAATATTCAAAGTTATTCATAAAAAATATAGTGTTAAGCCTAGTAAGTTGCACGTGCCCTGCATACGAGACTTAGATAATAGATGTATGACTTATCATCACTATATAAAATTATAATAGGTAATGTACAAAAAATTACAAATTTGATCAACATCTATGAAGTATGGGTGTATATTTGGTTCTTGTACTTTGTATCATCATGTAGAAGTCAAGGATTATTAGCTAAATAACACTTGAATTTTTTTATAACATGGTCTAGAGAAACGAGGGAGAAGATTCTACTCCCTCCAACCCATATTAGTTGACTCAAATTTGTCTAGATACAGATGTATCTAGCACTAAAACTTGACTAGATACATTCGTATCTAGATAAATCTAAGTCAACTAATATGGGTGGGAAGGAGTACTAGTATGATGGAGAAGTGTGTTTTGAGGTTTGTGCATAGCATTTATTATGCTGAAGACTGTCAATAGGATCTTCTAGATGCTAGAATGGAAAAGAAAATCCAGCGGCTAGAGATGTTCGGATTCGCGAGTCTTGATCCAACGGTCAACATTCAAACCCATTTTTCATACACGTGTGCGCAAATTGTTGACTCATTCAGACAATATCACGAAGTAGTAGTGAGAATGTTTTTTCTGTTAAGCAAAGGACTAAGAATATGGTTGTGAATGCCACAAACCCATTTTTCATACAAAGAGGACACATTCCTAGAAACTTGAATACTCTGTCGTACTTCTATTGAACCAGGGATACAAGAAAATTAACCCCAAATCTTCAGAAGAGAAAAAGAAATGTAGGGGAAACAAAGAGGAGGAAAAATAAACGAGAGGCATCGCGAGAGAAGCGAAGAGGAGTAGGCAATGTCAGGGCAAAGCTATGATGGGTTGCTGACATGAGGTACAGGGTATAGTGAGTAGTAGTACTAGTAAATTTCTGGATCTTTACTATATATGCATGCAAAAAAAATTGTGTTTTCTCTCTCCTTCGCTGCCTCCCATCACCATCTTTCCTCCCCTCTCCCCGCGCACACTGGCCCCGCTGATCTCTACCTCGTCCACAGCTTGGTGGTTGCGCATGTGTGCCTTGCACAGCGGCTCCGTGTCTGTCAGATGTGTTGATGTACATTGGAAGAAAGCATTTTGGATCTTATCGGTTGTAGCACCCCGAGTAAAACCACTACTATAAAATCGCTTGCAGTTTTATTTTTCCGCATCATCATGATAGCATGCTTATGTCATCATGCCACATTACATTTGAGCATCGTCGTGACATCATACTATGTTCGCCTAAAACAATTTTCCAAAAGCCTATTTTTGTTTCTAGATATTCCCCTCTCTATTTCACATCAAACCCCGAACTTTCTCGGATCTTTTATTTGTCTAAAAACTATTTACAAAAGTCTATTTAAAATAAAATAATAATAAAAAATATTTATAAAACCTCGGGGGAGGCCACCAGCCTGCTGGGCCAAAAGCCCAGCACGCCAGCAGCCTACAACCCCGTTGCCCAAACCCTAATACCTAATCTGACCTAAACCCTGGATCTACCGCTGCCACCCCACCTACCTAGCTACACGCCAGCTACCACCTACCCTTGGTGCGCCCGCATCCAACATGTACACGCGCGCGCAACACACCACACTCAGTTGCCACGCTCACTCCAGCCCCACCCGCGGCACAACACCTCGGTACACCAAACACACACGCACACTCCCCTGTTGGGAATATGCCCTAGAGGCAATCATGAATGATGATATTCCTGTGTATTCATAAGGTTATGGTCCATGTATGAACTGCTGATATGTATCATCGAATATGTGATTTGATTGTGGAACTACATATTCATGTTGTTCATACTAATTGTCCTTGGTCATTGAGGTTGCGCCGGACACACAACTTAGACCAATGTGAAAGTCGGCACATGACTAGGTTCCACTTGTCATGGGCATGGAGATGCTATTCCGACTTACACGGATTCGGCTAAAGAGTTTAGCGAGTCGGACTGACCCATATTGAGATGCAACGAAAAGTCGTCATTTGCATGTCTCAATCAATGTAATCCTTAGACCTGAGGTTATTGCACAATCCGAGTTGAGGATCTCTGACTTAGGTTCTGTCAAACGTTGTTCCGTCACAGGGCAGTTATAAAGGCGGAGTTCGGGTCAACTGAGAATCAAGCTACGTGATGTGAATAACCAAGATGGGATTTTGCCCCTCCATCTGGAGAAATATTCTCTGGGCCCTCTCAGAAGATATGATTTAGAAAGCATGGCCATGCACGTCACGGTTAAGTGTTAACCGAGGCAGCCGACTAAGAGTTAGTCGGATGAATCACTTATCTCGGATCGAGAAAGAGAGTCGGACTATTTAAGGGATGACGATCATTCGCCTATAGTCTGACAAGGTATATCGTGAGGCAAAAGGGACTCAGACGAAAGTCACATTGAAAGGTATGTCGTCATGACTTATTGGTACTTAGGAGTTGGCACGTTCTGCTAGGAGCCGCTACCAACTGATCGATCACGAGTGAGACTCGGAATCGTGTCCGGGTTACCATGAGCCTGTCGGGTCACACACTTAAGAGCGGGAGCAAGTTTGGGTTAGACCCAAACAGGAAACCTATTTGGGTTGGACCCAAATAGAGACATGGACTTAGTCAGCAAGTGAGACTTGTTGTGGCTAATATAGGCCTTTTAGTGAATGGGCCACAAGTGAGTGGAGCCCACTTTCACTCCCTATATAAGCTGGGGCGCAGGTGCTTAGAGCACAAGGTTAGGTCACTCCATGTGTTGGAAACCCTAGCCCCAGTCCGTCTTGTCGCCGCCGTACCGGACCTAGCAGTCCATCACCGGCGCTCCTCCTCGTACGTGTGGATACCGGCGGAGGTGCTGTAAGTTCAGCACTTCGACGATCGTGAAGATGGAACGGATCGTGGATCGTGGAACCAGAACGGATCGCGAGGACTGCACTGCATCAAGCGATGTGCTTCATCAATTCCGCAACTGCGCGTCTAGTGGTAATCCTCGTGACCTTCTACCTGAGCTGGATCCTAGGATCACCACGTAGGGAAAAAGTTTTGTTTATCTCTACGTGATCAAACAGTGGTATCAGAGCGTTAGCTTCTGGTTTTAGGCTCGAGATCACGCATATGTGATATGCGGTTGGCGTTAGATTGGATCTAATTGAAGTTTTGGTGGTCGATCTATGAGATAGATCGGTTTTGTACAAAGTTGATTGGATCAACTGTACTCGGGGGAATGGATGATCTGGTTTCCGTGATCTAACTGCTAAGGTCGTGGAACGACATACCCCTACCGGTCGGTTTCCGCCATCGGGGTAGACTGTGACACGTAAACCCAGATGCGGTGATCGAAGATCAAAGGGTTTGATCGAATCGGAGTCCGGATCGGATTTGGGTAAAATTGTTTTATCCGATGATGAAATCCATGTCCGGAATGCAGATGAGATCTGCGTTTTTGGAAAAATCATCGGGCGCTGCCCGCACCCGCGAGAGGCGTTGTCGTAGCGCCTTAGATGTCGTTGCGAGTTTCACAACGCCGGTAGATATCGTATCTATGCATAACTTGTTTTTGCAGGATGATGTTGTGAATGGTATGGCTTATGTGCATGTGATGTGTGTAATCCATACGTGTTCTGCGTATCACGGATTTTGTCAGCCGGCTGGAGCCTAGGTGCTGTCATCTTATTGTAAAACGGCCTACGTGTCGGATTCTCTGTGTAATTTGGATTACTAGCTAGTGTAGTTGTTTGGAGAATCCGGATAGCATGCAAGTCGGTGTACAAGTCGGCTACATGGTGTAAGACGGCACGTGACAAGAGTTGACATGAGTCGGATTATAGGATTTATGGATATGGAGACCGCCATGAAGAGAGCCATACCATTTCACATTATAATTGCTTTATTTTGTGTTATTGTTATGTCTCTGTTTTACCTCTATTAGATAGTTGGTAGAAAGTAATCCCTCAAAGAAGGTCTAGTCTGTCTCCCCGCCAGTGCTGCACCATCACAAGTCGGACATTTTTGGTAGTGGGCTCATAAAATTGAGGTGCTATCAATTCTTTCCGACTAGGTGGGTTCGAGTCGGACTCTTACAGCAGAAGCACTTGGTAATCTAGACAGGTCTATCACAACGGTTGTGGGACTTGGGGAAAAGTCGGATGGGAGCCGGGGCATGTGATGCCGCCCATCCAACAGGAGTCATATGAGATACGATTGACAAGGAGTTGTCTACCTAGATCACTTGACGCCTAGCGGTGATGCTAAAGCTCACTAGTCGACTTGCTTATTTAGGGTCCTGAATCACTAAGTAACCACGGAGGGGTGTTGGTTCTAGTGGGAGCATAAATATTAAAGTGTTTAATATGCTTGCTCTTTATGGATACATGTCTTAAGTGTTTTGCATATTTTCTGTTGTAGATCAATGGCACCTAGCAGTCTTCCTCAGATTTCCGGTTTTGCTTTGAGAACCATCTTAGAGAAAGATAAGCTGAATGGAACTAATCTCACCAACTGGTATCGTAATCTGAGAATTGATCTGAAACAAGAAAAAAGGGATCGTGTCCTAGACAACCCACTTCCAGCTGAGCCGATGAGAATGCGACTGTCGCAGCCACCAATGCCTACCATCGGATTTGTGATGAATCCACAGAGATTAGTTGTCTTATGCTTGCTCAGATGGAACCAGACTTGTAGCAGCAGTTCGAGAATGTTGAGGCCTACGATATGATCGAAAGCCTCAAAAGTATGTTCCAGGCTCAGGCAAAGACTGAGAGGTATCAAGTCTCTCAGGCTTTGTTGAGCTACAATCTTAAGGATGGAGATCCACTAAGTCCGCATGTGATCAAGATGGTCGGTTACGTGCAGTCTCTGGATAGGCTTGGCTACCCCATTAGCGAAGAGTTCGCTACGGACATAATTCTGAACTCTCTTCCTAGTGTGTATGGCTAGTTCATATCGAACTACCACATGCATGGTATGGATAAGAAGCTCACTGAATTACATGGGATGCTCAAGTAGGTTGAGGCGGATCTCAAGAAAGGTGCCAGTCAAGTGTTGATGGTACAAAACAAGGCTAAGTTCAATAAGAGTTCTTGGACTAAGAAGAAGAAGGCAAAGTCAGGAGGTAAGGCAGAGGACCCAGTCCAAAGCGCTTCCTCAGGGACTAAGCCATCTCCTACAGCCGGATCCACTTGCTTCTACTGCAAGTCGGATGGCCACTTGAAGAGGAATTGCAGCAAGTATCTGGCGGATAAAGCCAAGAGCGGAGGTGTGACTTCCGGCTCAGGTACGCTTGTTTGCAATGTTATAGACATTTATCTTGCTGATGCACCTGGTAGTTCTTGGGTATGATACCGGATCAGTCATTCACATATGCAACTCGTTGTAGGGACTGGTAAGAACTAGGAGCGTTGCAAGAGGCGAGGTTGACATTAGAGTCGGAAACAAAGCGAGAGTCGCTGCGTTGGAAGTCGGCACAATGCAACTTCATTTACCTTCTGGATTCATAATGGAGCTAAATAATTGTTATTATGTTCCAGTGCTTAGTCAAAACATCATTTCTGCCTCATGTTTGATGAGACAGGGCTATGAGTCGAATATTAAGAATAATGGTTGTTCTTTATATTTGAATGATATGTTTCATGGCTTTGCGCCCGTCCGGGACGGGTTATTTATTTTGAATCTTGATAGTGAATCTGTCTATAACATATATGTGAAAATGTTAAAACCAAATGATCTGAATATGACTTACTTTTGGCATTGTCGGCTTGGTCATATAAGTTGGAAACGCATGAAGAAGCTCCATGATGATGGACTCCTAACTTCGTTCGACTTGGAGTCGTTCAAGACATGCGAATCCTGCCTTCTCGACAAGATGACCAAGACACCTTCTGCAAAGAGTTGTGAAAGGGCGTCCGACTTATTGGGACTAGTACATAGTGATGTATGTGGCCCAATGGGCACGACAGCCAGAGGTGGTTATGAGTACTTCATTACCTTCACTGATTATTTGAGTAGATATGGATATATCTACTTGATGAAACATAAGTCGGAAGCCCTTGAAAAGTTTAAGGAATTCTAGAATGAGGTACAAAATCAACTTGGCAAGAAAATAAAGTTTCTTTGGTCGGACCAAGGAGGCGAGTACATGAGCCATGAGTTTGATGACCATCTAAAGAGTTGTGGAATAGTTCCCCAGCTCACTCCTCCAGGAACGCCACAGAGAAACGGTGTGTCGGAAAGGAGGAATCGGACCTTGTTGGACATGGTACGGTCAGTGATGAGTCAGACAGATCTACATTTATCATTTTGGGGTTATTGTCTAGAAACTACAGCGTTCACACTAAACAGAGTACCATCAAAGTCGGTAGAGAAGACAACACATGAGATGTGGACTGGCAAGAAGCCGAGTTTGTCTTTTCTTAAGATTTTGGGATGTGAAGCTTTTGTCAAGCGACTACAGTCAGACAAGCTTACAGCTAAGTCGGATAAGTGTATTTTCGTGGGGTATCCGAGGGAAACCTTGGGTTACTACTTCTACAACCGAGAAGAGGGCAAAGTGTTTGCCGCTCGAAACGGTATCTTCCTTGAGAAAGAGTTTCTCAGTCGGGGAGTCAGTGGGAGTACAGTGCATCTCGAAGAAATTCGAGAGATACCAGCTAGCAGCGAGTCGGCAAAAGCCTTAGAGGTTGAGCCGGACGTGGTACCTGAGCCGGAAATTGCACCGACACTGCGAAGATCGGCCAGATTGCGAAGTGTTCGTGATGTATTGCTATTAGACAGTGATGAGCCGACAACTTATTCGGAAGAGATGGTGGGTTCTGATTCCGAGTCATGGCCTGGAGCCATGAGATCCGAATTAAAGTCCATGGATGAAAATCAAGTTTGGAACTTGGTTGATCTGCCAGACGGTGCAAGACCCGTTGAGTGCAAATGGGTCTTTAAGAAGAAAACTGATATGGATGGAAATGTTTCTATCTATAAAGCATGGCTTGTCGTGAAGGGGATCCGACAAGTTCAAGGAGTTGACTACGATGAGACTTTCTCTCCTGTAGCGATGCTTAAATCAGTTCGGATCATGTTAGCTATAGCAGCCTATTTCGACTATGAGATATGGCAGATGGATGTCAAGACGGCTTTCCTTAATGAAAATTTAACCGAGGACGTGTATATGATACAGCCCGAGGGTTTTGTCGATCCGGCTAATGCTGACAAAGTATGCAAGCTTCGGAAATCCATTTATGGGTTGAAGCAAGCATCTCGGAGTTGGAACATTCGCTTTGATGAGGTAGTCAAATCGTTTGGCTTCATCAAGAGCGATCATGATTCTTGTTTATACAAGAAGTTTAGTAGGAGCAAAGTAAACTTTCTGATCTTATATGTGGATGACATATTATTGATTGGAAATGATGTCCAGATGTTGCAAGAGACCAAGGAATCATTGGAAAAGAGTTTTTCGATGAAAGACTTGGGTAGGCGACTTACATACTAGGAATCCGGATCTATAGAGATAGATCAAGGCGGCTCATTGGATTGAGTCAGAGTACATATTTGCACAAAGTGTTGAAGAAGTTCAACATGGAATCGTCTAAGAAGGGGTTCTTACCGATGTCCCATGGTGTAAAACTTAGCAAGACTCAGTGTCCTTCGACAACTGATGAGCGAAGTCGGATGAGTGCGATTCTATATGCTTCTGCAATCGGATCCATCATGTACGCTATGATTTGTACTAGGCCGGATGTTTCCTATGCTCTAAGTGTTGTGAGAAGATACCAGGCTGACCCTGGAGAAATCCACTGGGCAGCGGCTAAAAATATCCACAAGTACTTGAGAAGGACTAAGGATATGTTCCTGGTTTATGGAGGTGAGGATGAACTCTGTGTAAAGGGTTACACGGATTCGAGTTATCTCACTGACTCGGATGATTCTCGTTCGCAATCCGGATATGTGTTTGTGATAAACAGAGGGGCTGTGAGCTGGAAAAGTTCCAAGCAAGAAACGGTGTTTGCGTCTATGACAGAGGCTGAGTATATTGCTGCCTCGGAGGCGGCAAAGGAAGCCGTTTGGATGAGGAATTTCCTCATGGATCTTGGTGTGGTTCAGGGCTCGTCCAATCCGTTAGACGTTTATTGTGACAACAATGGTGCTATTGCACAAGCCAAGGAACCTAGACAACACCAAAAGAACAAACATATACTCATGCGGTACCACCTTATTCGCAAGTTCGTGGATCAAGGTGATATCAAGTTATGCAAGGTACACACGGATGCAAACATTGCGGATCCATTGACAAAGCCACTTCCACAGCCGAAGCATGAGGCACACCTGAGAGCAATGGGCATCAGATGCCTGGACATGTGATGTCGGAAGATTGACTCTAGTGCAAGTGGGAGACTGTTGGGAATATGCCCTAGAGGCAATCATGAATGATGATATTCCTGTGTATTCATAAGGTTATGGTCCATGTATGAACTGCTGATATGTATCATCGAATATGTGATTTGATTGTGGAACTACATATTCATGTTGTTCATACTAATTGTCCTTGGTCATTGAGGTTGCGCCGGACACACAACTTAGACCAATGTGAAAGTCGGCACATGACTAGGTTCCACTTGTCATGGGCATGGAGATGCTATTCCGACTTACACGGATTCGGCTAAAGAGTTTAGCGAGTCGGACTGACCCATATTGAGATGCAACGAAAAGTCGTCATTTGCATGTCTCAATCAATGTAATCCTTAGACCTGAGGTTATTGCACAATCCGAGTTGAGGATCTCTGACTTAGGTTCTGTCAAACGTTGTTCCGTCACAGGGCAGTTATAAAGGCGGAGTTCGGGTCAACTGAGAATCAAGCTACGTGATGTGAATAACCAAGATGGGATTTTGCCCCTCCATCTGGAGAAATATTCTCTGGGCCCTCTCAGAAGATATGATTCAGAAAGCATGGCCATGCACGTCACGGTTAAGTGTTAACCGAGGCAGCCGACTAAGAGTTAGTCGGATGAATCACTTATCTCGGATCGAGAAAGAGAGTCGGACTATTTAAGGGATGACAATCATTCGCCTATAGTCTGACAAGGTATATCGTGAGGCAAAAGGGACTCAGACGAAAGTCACATTGAAAGGTATGTCGTCATGACTTATTGGTACTTAGGAGTTGGCACGTTCTGCTAGGAGCCGCTACCAACTGATCGATCACGAGTGAGACTCGGAATCGTGTCCGGGTTACCATGAGCCTGTCGGGTCACACACTTAAGAGCGGGAGCAAGTTTGGGTTAGACCCAAACAGGAAACCTATTTGGGTTGGACCCAAATAGAGACATGGACTTAGTCAGCAAGTGAGACTTGTTGTGGCTAATATAGGCCTTTTAGTGAATGGGCCACAAGTGAGTGGAGCCCACTTTCACTCCCTATATAAGCTGGGGTGCAGGTGCTTAGAGCACAAGGTTAGGTCACTCCATGTGTTGGAAACCCTAGCCCCAGTCCGTACTGTCGCCGCCGTACTAGACCTAGCAGTCCATCGTCGGCGCTCCTCCTCGTACGTGTGGATACAGGCGGAGGTGCTGTAAGTTCAGCACTTCGACGATCGTGAAGAAGGAACGGATCATGGATCGTGGAACCGGAACGGATCGCGAGGACTGCACTGCATCAAGCGACGTGCTTCATCAATTCCGCAACTGCGCGTCTAGTGGTAATCCTCGTGGCCTTCTACCTGAGCTGGATCTTGGGATCACCGCGTAGGGAAAAAGTTTTGTTTATCTCTACGTGACCCAACATCCCGTCCCCCGATCGGACCTGGCCCCACCTCGGCGTCGATCCCCACATACCCCTATATCTCCCCAAATCGTGATCCCCTCCGAGCCCCTCGCCTGTGATACCTTCGATCCGTATTATGGATGTAGTATAGCTTATTTTTCCCTAGTAGACCTAGGTTTATCGAATCCTCGGGAAGCAGATGCGTAGTAAAGTTACTTTAACGTACCTTCGGGAGTTTTAGAATTCGTTTTGTGTTTTTACCGGACCAAGAGTTTGCGTATTTTGTTGTTGTCGATGATGCAGAGAGTGCCTAGGGCGTTCGGTTTCACCTGTAGCTGTGCAAAACATCTGATGGAAATAAAAGATAGAAATAAAGTATGCATGTAATTGTTAGAGCAAGATAAGTTATATGTGGGCAGTGCATCCATAATTTCTATTGTCTCCGCAAACACTCATAGCAATAACCTACTAGTATCATCCATTGGAGAAAGAGAACTAATGATATGCATAGTGATGTCACTGTTAATCCCAAGTAAATCCCTCACATACAGCCGTACTACCCCTTCTGTCATTGGGGTTCCCAACCTGCAGATTAGTCATTACTCATACTCCCTATACCTGGCTCAATCCTTGGGGTATTGGGTACATGACAAGTCCTTAGATTGAGGCAAGATAGGATACAATAATCATCATGTCATACAAACTAATACATGATCCCATCTATTATAAGTAACATGCACAAAAAGCTACATGGCTAGGCTGAAGCCCTTAGCCCAAGGATAATTACTCACACATAGAGATGAGATCAACAATCACAAACATTGTAATGGAAATCATAAGATTGATAGCAAATAGTCTTACAATGTTGCCAATCAAAGAAGAGATCTACTATTACAAGTGGTGGAATATGACCATGGAGGTGGACAAGGGATTTGGAGATTAGATCTAAGTCTATTCTTCCGGTGGCTCTTCGGTGTGGTGGATGGAGATCTAGAGGCGGCTGATGATCTGGGGCAGGGACTCTCGAGGCTCTTTTCTCATCGCCTGAGGCTTCTTTATATAGGGGTCCCTTCACGAAAGTTGTTGTTTTTACCTAGCGGTGTCATTGGCAACTATACATCCGGAATTTTATTTCGGTCGTATAGTTGGTCGTTAAAGCGTCTGCCTCCAACCCATGACTCCTGGTTTCTTCTGATTAGTTGAAATCTCGTATCTATGACTTTAATGTAGTGATTACCATCATAAAACGTTATTATCTGCATAGGAAAAAATAGAAGGAGAGGATTGCATACCACTTTGAATATTAGGCATTAGTGGTAGGGTTTAGAGAGATATTTCATCAAAATATGAATAATATCCAGTTGAAATGTGGACGTAGATGGCTATATTTCAGAGCCATCAGCCTATGCCCTTCTCCATGTTCCGCGCTGCCGCCAAGGGTCTCCTCTGCCGTCTCGCACCGGCGTCCTGCGCCCCGCGGCCCTACCCCATTGATCATCCTGGCCTCTTCTCGAGACACCGATGTGCGCCTCTCGTCGCCTTCGCCTACTCTGCTGCCAGCACCCCATCTTTGCGTCGCCTCTCCCTGTGCCTTCTCCGTGCCTCTACAAGCCAGCATTGACCGTGTGGGCTCGACCTTGCCATTGCCCTCGTAGGCCCTCAGGTTCTTCCACCTCGTCCCAGCCATGCCCTCCACGCCCACCATCTCCACCGCTCCACGCTCCACCATTCCTGCGACCGGCCTCCTTCCCCCAGTTGTGCACCCTCGTCCCCCTTGTTTCGGACCATCGTCGCTAAACTTGAGCCAGCTCGGCCTCCTGCAGCGTAGCTCCGTCCTCTTCCGCGATGCCCCAACCACCGTCCAGGTGCCACTTCCCTCTCCCCAGCACCACCCTCGCGACCCCTCCGCCAGCCCTCTACCATCTTCCTTGTCGTCTTCGACCTTCCCCAGCTCGATCTCCGTGCCGCACTTTTGCTCCGCTCGGTCTCGAGCGAGCCCCATCTTGAGGGCATCTGGATTCAGCAATGTTTTTGGGCTTTGGGTGCTTTGTCCCCTTTTGTGCAGGTTGTTCCGCTGCTAAGCGTTGTACCTTGTGACTTGCTCACACTAAGTCTTATTCCTTTTTGGTGCATGTCCATGTGATCGCCTCGTGGAAACAGCTGCCCCCATTGATTTTTTGCCCATGTACGTCTTCCGTCTAGATCTACTGTACCACCCGGGTTACTGAGACCGATTGAAGCAAAGATGATCAACCGTGTTGAACCCGGATATCTCTCCAAGATCGTCATCGATGGCAAGTCTGAACCTGAAGACTGATGAGATGGAAACCCAAGACCTCTGAAGTCGGGACCTCAATATCTTATTCCCGGATCCGTATCGATGACCTCCACCACGGAACCAGAAGATCTTCTATGTGGATCCGAAGCCCCAATCCCGAGGATCTGAAGACCAGACTATGAAGCCCCGAACACCCTCGGACCACAAGATCGCCGAACCCCAATGTGTGACCCCTATCTAAGACCCCTATTTTATAAATTTCCATATGTATCCCTTATTGCATTAAATCATTCATGTCGCATACATATTTGGTGGTTTGGGGGCATTATGTTGATTCACCTACTAATTAAATATGGAGACTATATGCGGGCTATTCTAGTCTTATATTGGCTCCATTTAAATTGTTGTAGCAAACCGATGACATGTTTTGCCTTGTTATTACAACAATTAAATTGAAAGGTATCTAAACAACATGAACCATCTAATTAATTTTTGGGACCCCGGTTCCGCTCAATATTACCTAGTTGCACTGCATCTTTGCCATGTCATGCATCATATCATAACCATGCCGGATCTTCTGCCGTAGTATTAAATATTGCATCCGGTGTTCCTTTTAGTGCTTTGCTTCTTCACGGATTAGGCCGTTGAGTGGATGTGAGTATCGACAAGTTCTTCAAATAATATATCTTTGCCAATGTTTCACAGGCGAGCAATCTCCTCCTTTCTACCTATTTTGCTTTCATAGTCTTTATTTCCTCATGTTGATCTATTGCTATATGTGTTGTGATGCTTTAGTTTCCGTGCACCATTTATATTCCTTGCAGCCTCTATATTGCCTTGGACACATCCTATTGCCTATTTTTGATAGACAGTTGGCCTTGCGAGTCATAGTTGCTTTCTCAGGTGCCTCTTTGTGTCGTTGTCATTCCACCATTGATGGAAGGTTGGCACATGCTTAATGGTGGAGATGATCATGACTTTCATTATAACTTGTTAACTAAAATGCTGGAAATAGATATAATGTAGAGGCACTGGTGGGTAATAGTCAATATTTGGTTTTTAACTGCCCACTTGTGTCCACCTAGGACCCGAGTTCTTGGCACCTGTTCTGAGATCGAGCGTGCTAACCATAGTTGGGTGTGTGGACACTGAAGGGAATATGCCCTGAGAGGCAATAATAAAGTTGTTATTATACATATTCCAAGTATATGATAGATGTTTGTTTTGCATGCTATAATTGTATTAATTTGGAAATGTTAATACATGTGTGTTTAATAAACAAAAGGAAAGTTCCTAGTTATGCCTCTCTTATAAACTAGCTCGCTGATTAACAAGATGATCAAGGTTTCCTGATTATGGACATTAGATGTTAATAACGAGGTCACAACATTAGTGGAATGATGTGATGAACATTCATCCAAAGTATAGCATTATGATCAAAGTCATTGTGTTTATATTGCTATAACATCTAACAAAGTAATCCTAGTCCTTAGACCATGAGATCATGTTAATCACTAACACTGGAAGAGTATCTTGATAACATCAAACGTCACATCGTGAAAGGGTGATTATAAAGGTGGGTACAGTGCTAGAAAAGTGTTATGTAGAAGCTCATGGATCAAGAGTGGGATTTGTCCATCCCGATGATGGATAGATATACTCTGGGCCCTCTTGGTGATATCACATTGGTTAGCTTGCAAGTAAGTGATAAGATCACTAGAATGTTATATCACGGGAACAAGAAAAGAGTACATGTCGGTAACGAGATAAAACTAGGTATGGAGATACCAATGATCGAATCTCGGACATGTAATATATCGCGAGACAAAGGGATTTAGTTACTAATATTAAAGGTTCTCATGATCACAGAAGTCATCGCAGAATGTGTAGGAGTCAGTATGGATTTCCAAGTCCTGCTTCTGATTATTGATCTGAGAGGGGTCTCGATCATGTCTGCATTATTCATGAACCGTAGGGTGACACACTTAAGGGACACCAACACCATTTGGAGCAAATGTGTTTCAGACGAATGAATTGCAAAGCATTAGGAATTATTTCAATAGACATCGAAACTGTTTCTGGTGAAATTGCTAAACTTGGTTCTACATGTAATATTGAAATGTTGCAGGGGGTTTTATGGGAATGCTTGTTAATTAAAGTAATTAACAAAATTCTGAATAAATTTAATAAAAGAGTTTTATTAAATGAGAGAGCATTAAATTTGGAGAAATTTAATGCATTTAAAGTAAAGACTTTAAAGAGGAATGTTAAGGGACACTTTTATGTGGAGGGGGTTACCACCACATGAATAGGGGAGGTGAGGGGTCACCTCCCATGGGGCGCCGGCCATGGGGAGGGGTACCCCCTCCTCCTATAATAGGCCACCCCTCTCACCCTTCTTCCTCACACCTCCTCGTGAAGGATCTCTCTCCCTCTCTAGAATTATTCCCCTATGGTCTCAGATTAACGAGATACATGTTCCCGGTGGCATTTCGTCTAGAAGGAGTTGTTGCTTCTGCTGCATCGCTGGAGCGAGGAAGCAAAGGTTGTTCGGTGGCCTGAACGTGTGTGCGAGTGCGGATGCGCTGCTGGTTTGCGGCGCTAGGACTTCCACACGATCTTGAGATCGGCAAGTGTACGACTACATCATCCACGAGTTCCTACTCGTTAGCAAAACTTTGTTGTCTTCGAGGGTAAGTTCTCCATGGATGTATATCCACCTGTTGCTTGTATCCAGTAGATAGATCTTGGCATATAGTTCTCATCGTAGGAATTTTTTTATTTTCTATGCTGCGAACCCTTCAGACACCCCATCTACTTACTACCTGATTTCAAAGTACTGTGCTGGGGGTCACAAACTAGTTTGGGGCGTTATTACTATCATGTACTTATACCATGCTCTACTTCTTTATTTACGATTGTGCATGGAGCACCTGTACTATTTAGGGTTGCAGAGTGTTTTTGCGGTATCGACAAGCCTACTCACACTTTCGGGTTCCCAGTCGTTTACAACCATTGACGCAAACCATGGGTCCATCTCGGAGCCGGCCGACTTCGTTGCGGGTAGCTTAGTGGGGTCGCCCCCATGTACTTTCTTTGGGTGTAGGAAACATCATGTTTGAAGCCCCATCGACATACCGTTGGGTGTATGTTTAGGATCTTGCTCACATCGGATCTGACAACAAGGGTTGAAGTGCCTATGGATACTTTGGTGCACCCCTACAGGATTAAATCTTTCTTGGAGCATAATTTCTCAATCATAGACAACTATAACTAAATAATTACTGTGATAATTTGACGTGGATCTGATATGCCTAGTAAGTTGGATAACCACCATAGAATGAATGAATAAAACTGCCAACTGTGTCAGTTTCCTCAGAATGGCTTCCTTGTTTGGTCTCGAGGGGGAAATACCAGGATGGGTATGTTTGGTGTTAGTATTAGGTTGGTTCTAAATAGGTCTTCCTTATCCCTCTCATATAGCCGGCAGTTGTATCGAGTCTCTATAGGTTGTTTAGTGCATGCTTCGCTGCCGCTTCAGTCCACCATACCTATGTAGGCGAGAGCCACCGAATTCTAAACTCGTCATGTACTGGCCTCAGTACTGACCGCTCCCTTTTTTCCTTTTCCCTTTGTCGGCACCCCTTTTGTTTAACAGGTATAAGTTCGATGTCGTTAGCAGGGTTACCCTTTCGGCTTGGCCTGGGCAGGGTTATGGATGCCATTGGTTATTCTTTAGGGCTCTTAGCTCAATTTGCTTCTTATCCGTACTCGAATGTTGTATTATTTTCAAAGTGATTTGGATCTTTATGCTGTATATATATATTCCTGACTCGTTGAGTCGTTGTTATATATATATGTTCTATGGGTTCCATCATGAACTATTGTGTAATGGTATTACTTCGATTTCCACCCACATGCAAGTGCCTGAGGGCATATCTGAATCGTTTCTATGTGAGTTTGGTGGGAAGCGCTAAAATCTGCATAGGGCTGATTCAAGGATGTTACAAAGTGGTATTAGAGCCCAGCAGTTGCGATACCCCACTGGTCTATCATGTAGGATAACCTAGCTAACTGCCGTTGTAGAGTGTCAGAACTATTTTTGAAAATCGGTTGGATAGATCTGACTAGGTTTGCTTTTACTCCTTACCTATATGCTATTCTCCTCTTACCTCTGCGTGTTTTGAATCTATTCTCTTATCTTTTCTTCGAGTCTAGGAATTTCTCATGGTTGGGTTTCCGTCGTACCTTCAGGGTTTCACTTCCTCCCTTTTATAACGGTGGTGCTTCAATCATCAAACCTGCATCTCATGTGTTGTACCCTTCATCCAATCTTTTGTCCTTGAACTCTTATCTGTATGTGCACCTTGATGGATATCCGAATCGTTGAAGAACATATGAGAAGGATGAGCATTGGTGAAGTTGGAGTATACCTTGAGCATGTGTTGTTCATGTCAATAGAACCATCACGGAACCTAATCATTGTGTCTTTTCATACGATTTCTTTTGTATCTTCCGGTGGTTTCCAAAGCGATGACATCATCTACATCAGAAGAGTCTACATCAATCTTTTGTTTCTGAACTTCGCTTATAAAGATCTTCAGTCTGAATTCCGAGAGTTGGGTGCACGATTCTTTTGTTCATGTACAGAGTAATGCTTCTCCCCTGTACCATGATTTCAAGACGGAGAAAGAATCTTTGTTAGTGGTGTCGTGAATATCTACACGAAGCGTGAAGATTCAGATCGTCGGCCTTCTCCCCCGTACCATGAGGCGGATCTCGAGGGCGAGATCCCTTGTTAGTGGTGTCGAATTGTAACACTCGAGTAAAATCACTACTAGAAAATCACTTGCTGTTTTATTTTTGTGCATCATCATGATAGCATGCTTATGTCATCATGCCACATTGCATTTGAGCATCATCATGACATCATACATATGTTTGCCTAAAACTATTAAACCTATTTTTATTTCTAGATATTCCCCTCTCTATTTCAAATCGAACCCTGATCTTTCTCGAATCTATTATTTGTCTAAAAACTATTTACATAAATCTATTTAAAATAATATAATAAATAAAAACATATTTATAAAACCTCGGGAGGCCGCCAGCCTGCCGGGCCAAAAACCTCTAATCCAGCAGCATACAACCCTGTTGCCCAAACCCTAATACCTAATCTCACCTAAACCCTGGATCTACCGCTGCCACCCCACCTATCTAGCTACACGCCAGCCGCCACCTACCCTCGGTGCGCCCGTATCCAACACGTACACGTGCACGCAGCACACCACAAGCAGCTGCCACGCTCACCCCAGCCCCACCCGTCGCACACCACCCTGGTACACCAAACACGCACGCACACTTCCGTCCCCCGATCGGACCTGGCCCACCTCGGCGTCGATCCCCACCCACCCCTATCTCTCCCCAAATCGCGATCCCCTCCGAGCTCCTCGCCTGCGCCCTTCTCCGCATTCTGTGCCGCCACCAAGGGCCTCCTCTGCCATCCCGCACCAGAGCCGTGCGCCCCGCGGCCCCACCCCATCGACCGCGCGGGCCTCCACCTCGAGACGCCAACGCGCGCCCCTCGTCGCCCTCGCCTGCTCCGCTGCCAGCACCCTGTCGTCGCGCCGCCTCTCCTTGCACCTTCTCCGCTCCTCTGCAAGCCAGCGTCGACCACGCGGGCTTGACCTCGCCGTCGCCGTCGCCCTCGTAGGCCCTCAGGTGCCTCCACCCTGTCCGGGCCATGCCCTCCGCGACCACCGTCTCCACCACGCCAAGCTCCACCGTCCCTACGACCGGCCTCCTTCCGCCAGTTGTGCGCCCTCATCCTCCTCGTTTCCGAGCACCGCCGCTCTACTCGAGCCAGCTCGGCCTCCCGCAGTGTCGCGCCGTCCTCTTCCGCGACGCCCCGTCCACCGTCCAGGCGCCGCTGCCCTCTCCATAGGGCCACCCTCGTGACCCCGCCGTCGGCCCTCTGCCATCTTCCTTGTCGTCTTCGACCTTCCCCAGCTCGATCTCCGTGCCGCACTTCTGCTCCGCTCAGTCTCGAGCGAGCCCCATCTCGAGGGCATCTGGATTCAGCAATGTTTTTGGGCTTTGGGTGTTTTGTCCCCTTTCGTGCAGGTTGTTTCGCTGCTAAGCGTTGTACCTTGTGACTTGCTCATGCTAAGTCTTATTCTTTTTGGTGCACTAGTAAAATACCAAAATACCCGTGCGTTTCCACGGGCACCACAACTCTTTTCGTTGATGTCAACATAATACGGAGTAAACAAAAAAATTATATGCATGCCTATGCTTTGCTACATAATAATCTTAAGATAAATTATCTATGAGAAAAAATTAATACAATGTAATTCCAAGCACGATATCTGGAATTGATGACAACCAATTTACAAATACTAATTTCTCGTGCCATGCCTGTTTTCTAATTTCCACCGGACACACCATACCTAATCACACGTTTCGCTCTCTTTCCAGCTCCCCTATCTATACTCACTCATTTTTTGGAATTTCGGTCTACTCAAGTAATGTTCTTATCACCTAGCAACATTTGAGCTATTGTGACTATGTTTCTAAGAACTGCCATGGCCTCTCCTATAACCCTGAAGTAGATAATTCTAATTCACTAACAACTTCTTGACCACCCGGTAGTAACAAATAGAAGACGATCTAAAGAATATGGATATTAAGATAGCGGAGAAATGGTTAAGAATAAGAACAATCATCATTTCTTAATTAAAATCTGATACATCAAACATACCTTAACAATCAAAGAGTCCCACCAAAAATAAGCAGACTATAGTTTAAAAAGGTCTTCAATTAGAAAGTTGACTAATGTTGTTTCAAATCGTATATAAGCTCTATATAGTTTGCAAGATTGCAACTAATTTCGTGTCAAACCAAGGCATCTAGAAGCACACATGTGGCTGGGAAAAAAAGGTGCACATGGGACATCATCTTAATTTAATCTGGACTAACATATGTAATATTGCATTATGTAAACTAAAATTTATAGGAGCTTCCATCAAAGCATAAAACCAGAACTAAGCCTACCACATTTATATCTGCGGTAGCCATATCATAGAGCAACATATGAGAATTCACAAAGTTTCTTGTAATTAATTTCTTCCAATATTTTTTGAAATATTAGTAGACCTTCATTATATCAAATGCTACATGCCTACTTTCAAATTGAAACGTTGAACACATAGATTTTAACATACATACATACAAGATGTGGTTCAAAATAGAAAATTTGAAATATGCATTAGCCGTATAAAATAATACCCTCCCTATTAAACCTTGAGGGTAACCATTACATGAAACCACCACATCATGATCTACCTGACCCTTCAAAGAGGGCACAAAAATCTGGTAGGAAATATGTCCCGAGGGATCGCCAAGTGTAATTCGTGGCATAGACATACACAAACAACCAACTTGATAACACAAACATAATTATAGGGTACACACATGTACATATCTCCAAGATTGTAAAAAGGAGAACAACTACAATTTTGAGGGTCAGACTTTGGGAGTATAACACTAAAACCTAACATCATCCCAAAGGACTGTTGAAGCCGGCTGGTGTCTCCCTTTACAGCTTCTTGGATACCTTACAAAAAAGAATTGATACATATGTAAAAGAATGAATGGTTTAAAATAGACTTGGTCATACATCAAGTAGAGTGGTCTAGCAAATAATGCAAGCTACCAAGAGTATGAAACAAGAACATTAACACACCAACATAATGAAACCACAATAATATTGAAGTTTCGTGTAACTCTACCAATGTTCGGTGATGGACCAGGCAATGAAAAAAATGGATTGACAAATAAAATAGCAAAGGGTGGTAATCTTGTAATGTCGAGATGGCATTCGAGAAGTAATAGCTATTAAAATTAACTCCAAATCACATATGAACACAACATATCTTGACAGGTCATACTTATCTTTGTAAAACTAACATATGAACTGAAGTTCAGGCTGCAAAAAATTTACTTAGACTGATATGCAATCTCCATGCCTATGTTTTATTTTTGTTACTATAAAATTAGGTTGTTAATGCACTTTATACATGATTCAAGGCAATGGCAGAATTTAGCAAGTAATTCTCAATCTCAAAACTTAGAGGTTGACCTATTTTATCATCAGAACATTCAATACAAAATATATAACCACCTTAAATGAGTGCATACTGGCATCCATCATAATAACAACTAAGATATCACATCAAAGTGATTACCTTGCTAATCCCTCATGATAGGAGGTAGAACAACCCTGTGGTGCCCTTTATTGATGGATTGACCTTTTTTACTGAGGCACATCATCTAAAGATTGTTCCCCATCTTCTGCCTTCTACTGACACATAGAAGCAGGAAGACTGATGCATGATATGAAAATAAGATAAGTGTCATATAATAAAGAAAACAATAAGACAAACGGTAGTAGAAATAAAAGACAGAATCACTTGAACAGTAACCCGCAATGCAAACCAATAATGCAACTCAATGGTAACATTTAGCAATAGTGAGATGATATCTTTCTTTCGTTACATGGTAAAACCAATATTCATGACTGTGTATTCTAAGTTGCGGCAAAATTTTGCAATAGTGGAGAGGTGGCTATTTGGATAATCTCTATCAGTTCTTCCCTCACCGTTCTATGCCACCTCATGCTATATTATGGTGAGGAAAAAAATGCTTGCATCAATAAGTAGCTCTAGCATTGAGGGCAAGCTAAAGACCCGACAACCAAAGAAATACCCGAGAACCCAATACTTGAACCCATATAAAAAATTATAGCGATGTTCTTTAAAATCTTAATTTCATGAAGCCCATGGGAAAGAAACTTAATTCATGTTAATATCATATAAGATAAATATCGGTTAGTAGAAGATAAAAGGAAAAATCAATGTGTACTGTCCCAGTTGCACGATCTAGTCCTCATCTTTTTATAGATCCCTAATATTTTCAATGCTTCTTGTTTAGTCATGGCATTGTCAGCACTTCGAATATCATTCTCAACTTCCTAGGAATCTCCAGTTCTATTTACATCTACTATAAGCCAAAATCAGTTATAGTTGAATAAGGAGAAGTGCGTGTTCCACGAGCTGGTCCAAATGTTTCTATGCGTCTAAGAAATGATAAGAAGAACCAACCTCCACGTATCATTTAAAATTACATCAGAACTGTGCCACATTTAGGATATGGTCAATTCACTTCAAATTAGTAACTATCAAAGTTTTCAAGGAGATCCTAAACTAATGTATGACGCGGGTAGGAAAATAAACAAGGGTCTTGACTTTTAATGAGAATACACATGCCAAATATAAGTATATGCAAAAGGAAGATGGATGTTGTATGGTACTAATGTATTGATCAAAAGTAGAGAAAAAACGGCTATGTAGGTAAGATGGCAGTGTAGTAATCTATTTTTTGCATCTTAATAGTAGTTGCATCAATACCAATAATATGCATTGATCAATAGTAGTTTATGTGCCTAGTAGTTAAGATAGCACACACACGTATTCTTCTTAAGGAAATGTTTGTACAAGATGTATTTCAGTATACTCGTCTTTAGTTCAAACTCTCAACCTCAGCTTCCATCTGCATAATAAATTAACATCCACACTGTAAACAAAATGGTTAAGGTCAGCAACCGACAACATATTAAAGAACAATAAAAATGCGATCTGGTAAAATCTTCTTGACCATCTCATGTGAGAGAACACCAACAGTTGTGATTCCTTCTTCGGGTGTTATAAAAATGTTGATTACTTTGATAAATTGTCCCTTCTTCTTTTCAAAAGAGTCCATTAACTTCTATAGATTACATAATGACTCCAGTATGCCTCTCCTCTATACGGAATTGGTTTTATGAGAATCTATAATGCAGAACTATTATCCACCTAACATAAATCGAAGCTGAGATATAAAAAACGGTGGCATACAGAGGTTGCACTTTACACATTGATATCAATGTAGACCCCTTTTTCCTAAATGTTATGTGGAAGTATCAATGTAACCATGTGTCAGATAAAAACCTGCACACATATGCCAAAAATTCTAATATGTAAGCCTCTGTCCACATTTTCCTTCACTTCAAACCAAATAATAAAGTCGACACATATGAATACATAGGAATGATGGTTACACAATTGTTACGGAAATACATAGGAATATTTAACCACTCAACAAATCATGTTTCCTTCTGTAGAGGATTTAACACCCCAAATAAAATCACATGAATGATGAAACAGCAAGCACTTTTGTAATCTGATTAGAGGCGTCAGGAACAGATGAACAATGAAACAATGCTTACCTTAACCAATGATGATGTGTAATCAAACCCACCAAGTGAATCTCAAAAAAACGACAGTCAGCTCCTAGTGGTTAACTGCAGACTATGCAACCACAAGCAACAATCTCTGATGTAGCACCTGAAAACTAAAATAAGGTAGATAAATCTATTGCTTCCTAAATGTCTTTCCTAAACCATAAGAGAAGTATAATTGTAAGATTTGGTCATGCATACATGCATCATAGTTTATCAGTATGATTATCTATCCACAATGGCAAGTCACTATATTGTATTATCTTAGGATCATGTAGTATCTCTACATTTGGTACATGGAACTTTCCAATCAGTGTGTCCTACAAGTACCTTGCATCCAAAACCCCAATGCTCCCACCATGATCTGACACCAACATATTGCCATGCTTCCCTCAATGTCAGCTCCCACCCCCCCAACATGCCACAACTCCTGCAAATCTCCTATCCCCGGGCTATCTGCTGCTCCTACATAGATTCATCCGAGCTACATACTTTAGGTATATTAATTATAGTTGAAACAATAGAAAGATATTCTACAACTATCTACTTCAACAAAACAAATTATCTAGTCGGATGAAGTACATAACATGTTGACAACCATGATAGCATGTTCAACCAACTCACCATGGACAATCAATAACCTCCAGGCCATTACAGCAATAGAAAACTCAGAAGCTCACATGGCTCCACATTTATTATACAAGCTTCATACAAAAATCCTATGCACAAGAGTTCATATAAAAACATCAAACCAAGGAATTATACGAAACATACAACACCAGGGTATAATAATCATATAAGTCACCGCATGAGGGTAGATGCATACTATTTCAATGTGTTTGGTGCACTTCAAATGATGCTTTGTCTGATATCGCCATCAATACATCTAAGCTCAATTATTCATCTCTCATTCCTTCATTGCAATATAAAGTAAGGTACAAGATCATGAGAATAACTAATTTAGTTACATGCTTTTCACTTGTCGCCCCTATGGACCTCTTTTCCAAGAGGGACATGTGTATACAAACTACTTTACTGCAGAAGTGGTGCCATATTCAATCTAATCAAAACACGTAGATAATCTAAGTTGAGTGGTCACTTGGTATGGTGGTGACGGAGGTCAATGTACATATCATAGACCTCCTGATATTCTTATGTTATGAGTACTACATTGATACACCTAGTCGGACTGCTTGGCCTTGATAGAAAACTTGACAAAGGGGTCAACTGCCATATTTGTAATCAAGCACCATAGAAGAATTACCGATTTCTCTATCAGGGACAAAGACTTTGCTATCATTCTAGATAAAACTTCAGCTTTGCATTCCGCACTGAAAGATGTCCAATAATGTGAGTGCTAAACACAATAAATAACCTGCAAAATCGTGTATGGCATAAAGTAGATTATAGATATATGAATGTATACACATGAAAATGGTACTTAAACAGTGCTGCCAAGGTGATGGTACCCAAAGATCTTGGGGACTAACATCATGTTCGGTTGGAGGGAGTTGGGCTTAGGGAATGGGAGTTAGAGAAACATGGAACTAAAAATCCATTGATTGTTTTGTGGACATGGGAGTTTAGGGGGTAAGGGGAAAGGGAATTAAGGACGTCAACTCCCGCTTATCTGTTACCTGGGAGGGGCCAAGTAATTCTGCCGGGTCCTGGGAGTTTCTGTAACTGACCACCGATTTGTGTGCTACCAAAGTTTGACCTCTCCCACCTCCAAGACAACGTCTGCCAAGTCTTCATCGTGAGCTTGGCCTGCAGTGCAGCATGTCATCCCAGTCCATTAGCTTTGTAACTGTCGGTCTAGCTCATCCCGCCAATGAACGCGTCACCCTTCCAAAATGTGATCAGCAGTAGATCCAACTACATGACATGTGGTGCGAGCACCCAGCCATCAAATAGTGAAGTCGCACAAGAACTTTGGCAGCCTCGCGTGTAAGTCTATAGAAGTTTGTATTATGGAGTACTAAAATCCAGCGAGAGAGGGACGATGTGATGTAAAGAATTCATGTTAGATTAGAGAAACAATCAGCTTCAAAACAACCGGAATCGATACCGCGTATCAGCATATGTGCTTCTACCTGAGGAATCAATGCAAAAGCGAAAATATACAAAGATTTCTGTGAGCATGGTCGATGTATGCGGTCATCCGGCCTCGGTGAGTAGCACTTTGTCAATTCCCACCCTATACTAGTCGTGGGAGTGGGACTAATAGTCAACTTACCAAGCCTAATCCCTCAATTAACTCCCCCTCCTAACTCCCAATCCCTTTCCCCAAAGTTGCCAAACACGTTGTAATGGTTTGAAAACGATCCAAAAGATTCAAACGAAACTTGAAATAAAATGAACAATCAAAAAGAAGTCACAAAAAAGGAAGAGCAAACAGGTGTCCGGATCCGGACCTCTATGCCCAGATCCAAGCCTCCATGCCTCGAGTCACACCTCTGTGTTGCTTCTCTTGCTCGCGGTCTGGTGATGGCGTCGATGGAGGACAGGGACAATCGAGTTGGAGGGGATGACTATCGGATCCGTCCTATGCATCCTATGATGGCCGGGGCGAGGAGGAGCTTGTGATATCCTCATCCAGTTGCCGGTGTGAGAAGGAGATGGAAGGGAAGGGGGAGGTGTTAGGGCCGCCTGATGTGGGGGGGAGAGCGAGAGGATCACGTCTAATGCGAGAGGAGAGTGGAGAGTCGTGTGCGAGAGGGTAGACGATAGAGACGCGCTCCGTAAGTTGTGGGGCCAAAGCGGGCGCGACAAAGGAAGAGCAGAAGCGTGACGAAGGAAGCAACGTAGTGCGAGGCGGCAGAAAAAGGAACGCCTCCGTTTGTTTTAGATAGTAGAGATAGAGATGTCTGTGTGATCAACCGCCCCCTCGATTCGTTGCCCATGTATCTCTTTCGTCAAGATCTATAGTACCACGGGAGTTACCAAGACCGATGGTTGAAGCGAAGACGAAGAACCATGTTGAACCCGGATATCTCTCCAAGACCGTCATCGACGTCAAGTCCGAACCCAGAGACCGTTGAGATGGAAACCCAAGACCTCCAAAGTTGGGACCTCAATATCTTCTTCTTGGATCTGTTTCGACGACCTCCACCACGAAACCTGAAGATCTTCTATGCAGGCGTGAAGCCCCAATCCCGAGGATCCAAAGACTAGACCCTAAAGCCCCGAACACCCTCGGACCCCATGATCGCTAAACCCCAATGTGTGACCCCTATCCGAGACCCCTATTTTATAAATTGCCATCTATATCCCTTATTGCATTAAATCATTCATGTCTCATAGATATTTGGTGGTTTGGGGGCATTATGCCAATTCACCTAATAATTAAATATAGAGACTATATGTGGGCTATTATAGTCTTCTACTAGCTCCATTTAAATTGGTGTAGCGAACCGATGCCATGTTTTGCTTGTTATTACAACATTTAAATTGCAGGGTATCTAAACAACATTGAACCATCTAATTAATTGTCGGAACCCTGGTTCCGCTTAATATTGCCTAATTGCACGCATCTTTCCCATGCCATGCATCATATAATAATTATGCCAGATCTTCTGCTGTAGTATTAAATAGTGCATGCGGTGTTTCTTTTAGTGCTTTGCTTCTTCACGGATTAGGACGTTGAGTGGATGCGAGTATCGACAAGTTCTTCAGATAATATATCTTTGGCAATGTTTCCCAGGCAAGCAATCTCCCCTTTCTACCTATTTTGCTTTTATAGTCTTTATTTCGCTCTATTGATCTATTGCTATTCGTGTCGTGATGCTTTAGTTTCCATGCACCATTTATATTCCTTGCAGCCTCTATATTTCCTTGGACACATCATATTTCCTATTGTTTGATAGACAGTCGGCCTTGCGAGTCATAGTTGCTTGCTCAGGTGCTCCTTCGCGTTGTTGTCGTTCCACCATTGATGGAAGGTTGGCACATGCTTAATGGTGGAGATGATCATGACTTTTATTATAACTTGTTAACTAAAATGCTAGAAATAGATATAATGTAGAGGCACCGGTGGGTAATACTCAATATTTGGTTTTTAAACGCCCACTTGTGTCCACCTAGGACCCGAGTTCTTGACACTTGTTCTGAGATCGAGCGTGCTAACCACAGGTGGGTGTGTGGACACCCCATTGACTTACTACCTGATTTCAAAGTACTATGTTGGGGGTCACAAACTAGTTTGGGGCGTTATTACTATCCTATACTTATACCATGCTTTACTGCTTTATTTACAATTGCGCATGGATCGCCTATACTATTTAGGGTTGCGGAGTGTTTTCGCGATATCGACTAGCCGAGTCACACTTTCGGGTTCTCAGTCATTTGCAGCCATTGACGCAAACCATGGGTCCGTCTCGGAGCCAGCCGACTTTGTTGCGGGTAGCTTATTGGGGTGGCCCCCATGTACTTGCTTTGGGTCTGGGAAACGTCGTGTCTAAAGCCCCGTTGACATACCGTTGGGTGTATGTTCAGGATCTTGATCATATCGGATCTGGCAACAAGGGTTGAAGTGCGTGTGGATACTTTGGTGCACCCCTGCAGGGTTAAATATTTCTTGGAGCACAGTTTCTCAATGATAGACAACTATAACTAAATAATTACTGTGATAATTTGACGTGGATCTGGTATGCCTAGTAAGTTGGATAACCACCATAGAATGACTGAATAAAACTGCCAACTGTGTCAGTTTCCTCAGAATGGCTTCCTCGTTTGGTCTCGAGGGGGAAATACCAAGATGGGTATGTTTGGTGTTAGTATTAGGTTGGTTCTAAATAGATCTTCCTTATCCCTCTCGTATAGCCGACAGTTCTATCGAGTCTCTATAGGTTGGTTAGTGCATGCTTCGATGCCGCTTCAGTCCACCATAGCTATGTAGGCAAGAACCACCGAATTCTAGACTCGCAGTGTACTGGCCTCAATACTGACCGCTCCCTTTTTCCTTCGCCCTTTGTCGGCACCATTTTTTTAACAGGTATAAGTTTGATGTCGTTAGCAGGGTTACTCTTTTGGCTTGGCCTGGGTAGGGTTATGGATGGCATTGGTTATTCTTCAGGCTCTTAGCTCAATTTGCTTCTTATCCGTACTCGAATGTTGTATTATTTTCAAAGTGATTTGGATCTTTATACTGTATATCTGTATTCCTGACTCATTGAGTCGTTGTTATATATATATATATGTTCTGTGGGTTCCATCAAGAACTACTGTGTAATGGTATTACTTCGATTTCCACCCACACGCAAGTGCCTGGATGGCATATTTGAATCGTTTCTATGTGGGTTTGGTGGGAACCGCTAAAATCTGCATAGGGGTGATTCGAGGGTGTTACATAGTGGTATTAGAGCCCAGCAGTTGTGATACCCCACTGGTCTATCCTGTAGGATAACCTAGCTAACTGCTATTGTAGAGTGTCAAAACTATTTTTGAAAATCGGTTGGATAGATCTAACTAGGTTTGCTTTTACTCCTTACCTATATGCTATTCTCCTCTTACCTCTGCGTGTTTTGAATCTGTTCTCTTATCCTTTCTTCGAGTCTAGGAATTTCTCATTGTTGGTTTTCCGTCATACCTTCAGGGAATACATAGGAATGATGGTTAGACAATTGTTACATAAATACATAGGAATATTTAACCACTCAACAAATCATGTTTCCTTCTGTATAGGATTTAACACACCAAATAAAATCACATGAATGATGAAACAACAAGCACTTTTGTAATCTGATTAGAGGCGTCAGGAACAGATGAACAATGAAACAATGCTTACCTTAACCAATGATGATGTGTAATCAAACCCACCAAGTGAATCTCAAAAAAACGACAGTCAGCTCCTAGTGGTTAACTGCAGACTATGCAACCACAAGCAACAATCTCTGATGTAGCACCTGAAAACTAAAATAAGGTAGATAAATCTATTGCTTCCTAAATGTCTTTCCTAAACCATAAGAGAAGTATAATTGTAAGATTTGGTCATGCATACATGCATCATAGTTTATCAGTATGATTATCTATCCACAATGGCAAGTCACTATATTGTATTATATTAGGATCATGTAGCATCTCTACGTTTGGTACATGGAACTTTCCAATCAGTGTCTCCTACAGGTACCTTGCATCCAAAACCCCAATGCTCCCACCATGATCTGACACCAACGGATTGCCATGCTTCCCTCAATGTCGGCTCCCACCCCCAGCATGCCACAACTCCCACAAATCTCCTATCCCCGGGCTATCTATTGCTCCTACATCAGGTTCATACGAGCTACATCCTTTAGTTATATTAATTATAGTGGAAATAATAGAAAGATATTCCATAACTGGTTACTTAAAAAAACAAATTATCTAGTCGGATGAAGTACATAACATGTTGACAACCATGATAGCATGTTCAACCAACTCACCATGGACAATCAATAACCTCTAGGCAATTAGAGCAATAGAAAACTCAGAAGCTCATAGGGCTCCACATTTATTATACCAGCTTTATACAAAAATCCTATGCACAAGAGTTCATATAAAAACATCAAACCAAGGAATTATACCAAACATACAACACCAGGGTATAATAATCATATAAGTCACCGCATGAGGGTAGATGCATACTGTTTCAATGTGTTTGGTGCACTTCAAATGATGATTTGTCTGATATAGCCATCAATACAACCAAGCTCAATTATTTATCTCACGTTCCTTCATTGCAATCTATAGTAAGGTAGAAGATCATGAGAATAAATAATTTAGTTACACGCTTTTCACTTGTCGCCTCTATGGACCTCTTTTCGAAGAGATACATTTGTATACAAACTACTTTACTGCAGAAGTGATGCCATATTTAATATAATCAAAACACATAGATAATCTAAGTTGAGTGGTCACTTCGTATGGTGGTGACGGAGGTCAATGTACATATCATAGACCTCTTGATATTCTTATGTTATGAGTACTACATTGATACACCTAGTCAGACTGCTTGGCCTTGATAGAAAACTTGACAAAGGGGTCAACTGCCATATTTGTAATCAAACACCATAGAAGAATTACCGATTTCTCTATCAGAGACAGAGACTTTGCTATCATTCTAGATAAAAGTTTAGGTTTGCAGTCCGCACTGAAAGATGTCCAATAATGTGAGTGCTAAACATAATAAATAACCCGCAAAATCGTGTATGGCATAAAGTAGATTATAGATATATGAATGTATACACATGACAACGGTACTTAAATAGTGTTGCCAACATGATGGTATCCAAAGATCTTGGGGAGTAACATCATGTTCGGTTGGAGGGAGTTGGGCTTAGGGAATGAGAGTTAGAGAAACATGGAACTAAAAATCCATTGATTGTTTTGTGGACATGGGAGTTTAGGGGGTAAGGGGAAAGGGAATTAAGGATGTCAACTCCCGCTTATCTGTTACCTGGGAGGGGCCAAGTAATTCTACTGGTCTTGGGAGTTTGTGTAACTGACCACCGATTTGTGTGCTACCAAAGTTCGACGTCTCCTACGTCCAATACAAGGTCTGCCCAGTCTTCATCGTGATCTTGGCCTGCAGTGCGGCATGTCATCCTAGTCCATTAGCTTTGTTGCTGCCGGTCTAGCTCGTCCCGCCAGTGAACACGTCACCCTGCCAAAATGTGATCAGCGGTGGATCCAACTACATGACATGCGGTGCGAGCACCCAGCCATCAAATGGTGAAGTCGCACAAGAACTTTGGCAGCCTCGCGTGCAAGTCTATATAAGGTTGTATTATGGAGTACTAAAATCCAGCGAGAGAGGGACGATGTGATGTAAATAATTCACGTTAGATTAGAGAAACAATCAGCTTCAAAACAACCAGAATCGATACCGTGTATCAGCGTATGTGCTTCTACCTGAGGAATCAATGCAAAAGCGAAAACATACAAAGATTTATGTGAGCATGCATGCGGTCGTCCAGCCTCGGTGAGTAGCACTTTGTCAATTCCCACCCTATACCAATCGTGGGAGTGGGACTAATAGTCAACTTACCAAGCCTAATCCCTCAATTAACTCCTCCTCCTAAATCCCAACCCCTTTCCCCAAAGTTGCTAAACACATTTTAATGGTTTGAACATGATCCAAAAGATTCAAATGAAACTTGAAATAAAACAAACAATCAAAAAGAAGTCACAAAAAGGAAGAAAACGGGTGTCCGGATCTGGACCTCTATGCCCAAAACCAGGCCTCCATGCCTTGAGTCACACCTCTGTGTTGCTTCTCTTGCTCGTGGTCTGGTGATGGTGTCGGTGGAGGACAGGGACAGTCGAGTTGGAGGGGATGACTGTCGGATCCGTCCTATGCATCCGATGATGGAGGGGGCGAGGAGGAGCTTGTGGCGTCATGATCCAGTTGCCGGTGTGAGAAGGAGATGGAAGGGAAGGGGGAGGTGTTAGGGCTGCCTGAGGCAGGAGGGAGAGTGAGAGGATCGCATCTAGTGCGAGAGGAGAGTGGAGAGTCGTGTGCGAGAGGGTAGACGGTAGAGACGCGCTTGGTAAGTTGTGGCGCCAGAGCGGGCGCGACAAAGGAAGAGAAGAAGGGTGACGAAGGAAGCAACGTAGTGTGAGGCGGCAGAGAATGGAACGCCTTCGTATGTTTTAGATAGGAGAGATAGAGATGTCCGTGTGATCGCCTTGCGGAAACATCCGCCCCCTCGATTCGTTGCCCATGTATCTCTTTCGTCAAGATCTAAGGTACCACAAGGGTTACCAAAACCGATGGTTGAAGCGAAGACGAAGAACCATGTTGAACCCAGATATCTCTCCAAGACTGTCATCGATGGCAAGTCCGAACCCGAAGACTGTTGAGATAGAAACCCAAGACCTCCAAAGCTGGGACCTCAATATCTTCTTCCTAGATCTGTATCGATGACCTCCACCACGAAACCCGAAGATCTTCGATGTGGATGTGAAGCCCCAATCCCGAGGATCCGAAGACTAGACCCTAAAGCCTCGAACACCCTCGGACCCCAAGATCGCCGAACTCCAATGTGTGACCCCTATCCGAGACCCCTATTTTATAAATTGCCATCTATATCCCTTATTGCATTAAATCATTCATGTCTCGTAGATATTTGGTGGTTTGGGGGCATTATGCCGATTCACCTAATAATTAAATATGGAGACTATGTGCGGGCTATTATAGTCTTATATTGGCTCCATTTAAATTGGTGTAGCGAACCGATGCCATGTTTTGATTGTTATTACAACATTTAAATTGCAGGGTATCTAAACAAAATGAACCATCTCATTAATTGTCGGGACCCCGGTTCCGCTTAATATTGCCTAATTGCACTGAATCTTTCCCATGCCATGCGTCATATCATAATTATGCCAGATCTTCTACTGTAGTATTAAATAGTGCATCTAGTGTTTCTTTTAGTGCTTTGCTTCTTCACGGATTAGGCCGTTGAGTGGATGCGATTATCGACAAGTTCTTCCGATAATATATCTTTGGCAATGTTTCCCAGGCAAGCAATCTCCCCTTTCTACCTATTTTGCTTTTATAGTCTTTATTTCCCTCTATTGATCTATTGCCATTCGTGTTGTGATGCTTTAGTTTCCGTGCACCATTTATATTCCATGTAGCCTCTATATTTCCTTGGACACATCATATTTCCTATTGTTTGATAGACAGTCGGCTTTGCGAGTCATAGTTGCTTGCTCAGGTGCTCCTTCACGTCGTTGTCGTTCCACTGTTGATGGAAGGATGGCACATGCTTAATGGTGGAGATGATCATGACTTTCATTATAACTTGTTAACTAAAATGCCGGAAATAGATATAATGTAGAGGCATCGGTGGGTAATAGTCAATATTTGGATTTTAACCGCCCACTTGTGTCCACCTAGGACCCGAGTTCTTGACACCTGTTCGAGATCGAGCGCGCTAACCACTGGTGGGTGTGTGGGCACCCCATTGGCTTACTACCTGATTTCAAAGTACTATGCTGGGTGCCAAAAACTAGTTTGGGGTGTTATTACTATCATGTACTTATGCCATGCTTTACTGCTTAATTTATGATTGCGCGTGAGCGCTTGTACTATTTAGGATTGCAGAGTTTTTTCGTGGTATCGACAAGCCTAGTCACACTTTCGGGTTCCCAATCGTTTACATCCATTGACATAAACTCTGGGTCCGTCTCAGAGCCGGCAGACTTCGTTGCGGGTAGCTTAGTGGGGTGGCCCCCATGTACTTGCTTTGGGTCTGGGAAACGTCGTGTTCGAAGCCCTGTCGACATACCGTTGGGTGTATGTTTAGAATCTTGCTCAAATCGGATCTAACAACAAGGGTTGAAGTGCGTGTGGATACTTTGGTGCACCCCTGCAAGGTTAAATCTTTTAGAAATTCCGTGTCCACGGTTATGGACAACTTGGAGCATAGTTTCTCGATCATAGACAACTATAACTAAAGAATTACTATTATAATTTGACATGGATCTGATATGACTAGCAAGTTGGATAACCACCATGGAATGAATGAATAAAACTTCCAACTATGTGAGTTTCCTCAGAATGACTTCCTCGTTTGGTCTCGAGGGGGAAATACTAGGATGGGTATGTTTGGTGTTAGTATCAGGTTGGTTCAAATAGGTCTTCCTTATCCCTCTCTGATAACCAATAGTTGTATCGAGTATCTATAGGTTGTTTAGTGCATGCTTCGCTGCCACTTCAGTCCACCATACCTATGTAGGCGAGAGCTACCAAATTCTAGACTCGCCGTGTACTGGCATTAGTAATGGCCACTCCCTTTTCCCTTTGCCCTTTGTCAGCACCCCTTTTGTTTAATAGGTATAAGTTCGATGTCGTTAGGAGGGTCACCCTTTCGGCTTGGCCTGGGCAGTGTTATGGATACCATTGGTTATTCTTCAAGGCTCTTAGGTCAATTTGCTTCTTATCCATACTTGGATGTTGCATCATTTTCAAAGTGATTTGGATCTTTATACTGTATATCTGTATTCCTGACTCATGGAGTCGTTGTTATATATATATATATATGTTCTGTGGGTTCCATCGTAAACTATTGTGTAATGGTATTACTTCGTTTTCCACCCGCATGCATGTGACTGGTGGGCATCTTTGAATCGTTTATATGTGGGTTTGGCAGGAAGCGCTAAAATCTGCATAGGGTCGATTCGAGGGTGTTACATCGGTAGCAGGAGTGCTAAGTACTACTCCCTCCATTTCAAAATATAAGATGTTTTAGATTTGTGAAGATAATGTATCTATACGTCTTTTAGTGTGTAGGTTCGGAGAGGTTTACTTTGAATCTACACACTAAAAGGTGTCTAGATACGTTACCTTCACAAAGCTAAAACATCTTATATTATTAAACGGAGGAAGTACTCACCAATTCATACTAGTTGTAGCAAATCAAATGTTCAAACTTGTCCAGTTTTGAAATTAATTTCACACCTCGCGATAATCTGTTCAGTGGACCCACCAGGCAGTCAATGTATCGAGAACCGGTGATAGTCTGGAAAGATTTAACTTCTTGCTAAGAATATGCATGCCTTGAAATTTGACCGTGTTTTCAAAACAATCAAAGAGACTATGACTCACTATGTTTTGAAATATTGGCTGTATTTCGAAATTAACTTCACACATTGCGATAATCTGTTCAACGGACCCACCAGGAAGTCAATGTATCGAGAATGAGTGAGAGTTTGGAAATATTCAACTTCTTGCTAAGAATATCCATACCTATAAATTTGACCGTGTTTTGAAAACAATCAAAGAGACTATGCGTGTTTTGAAATTTTGGCTATGCTTCGAAATTAACTTTACACCTTGCAATAATCTTTTCAATGGACCCACCAGGCAGTCAATGTATCGAGAACGAGTGATAGTTTGGAATGATTCAACTTCTTGCTAAGAATATGCATGCCTAGAAATTTGACTATGTTTTGAAAACAATCAAAGAGACTATGAATCACCATGTTTTGAAAACAATCAAAGAGACTATGACTCACCGTGTTTTGAAATTTTGGTTGTGTTTCGAAATTAACTTCACACCTTGCGACAATCTGTTCAATGGACCCACTAGGAAGTCAATGTATCATGAAAAAGTGGTAGTTTGGAAATATTCACACTTCTCGCTAAGAATATGCATGCCTAGAGAAATTTGAACGTGTTTGAAACATTTGAAAACAACCAAAGAGACTACGACTAACCGTTTTTTAAAATTTTGGTTCTGTTATGAAATTAACTTCACACCTTGCGATAATCTGTTTAGTGGACCCACCAGGCAGTCAATGTATCAAGAACGAGTGAGAGTTTGGAAAGATTCAACTTCTTGCTCAAAATATGCATGCCTAGAAATTTGATCGTGTTTTGAAAACAATCAAAGAGGCTATGACTCACCGTGTTTTCAAATTTTGGTTGTGTTTTGAAATTAACTTCACACCTTGCGATAATCTGTTCGATGGACCCACCAGACAGTCAATGTATCGAGAACGAGTGAGAGTTTGGAAAGATTCAACTTCTTGCAAATAATATGCATGCATAGCAGAAACTTGATGACCCACAAGTATAGGGGGTGTATCGCAGTATTTTCAATAAGTAAAAGTGTCGAACCCAACGAGTAGAAGGTGCTGGCTAATGGTATGGATGAGGAATTCTCTGCAAATACTTAGCAAACGGATTTTTAGGGGTTTTTGATAATGCAAGTAAATAAAGTACAAATAAACAAAAGACAATAAGAATAAATGCAGCAAGTGGCCCAATCCTTTATTCAGCAAAGGACAAGTTGGTTGTCTTACTTAAGATGACCAAACGTTCTTGAGCACACACGGGAAGACTGTCAAGTGCTTTCACTTCATATAGTTGATTAATCTTCTTTAGTTTGCTAAGTGTTGTGTGGTTGAACCTGTGCTAATGTACCGACCTTCCTAGGACTAATAAATACTTGTGATTATACCCCTTGCAAACATCCGTAAGTACAAGAAAGTAATTAAGGTAGAAACCTAACCACAACTTTAAACTCTAAGACCCTGACGTCCCTTGTGCAATGGTTTCCTAACGGGGGTTCAGGTTTCTGTCACTCCGGCAACCCCTACTATTAGTAGCCAAATACACAATGCATTCCCCTAGGCCCATGTAGGTGAATTTTCATGTAGTCGACGTTCACATGACACCACTAGAAGAAGTACACCACAACTTAAATATCAAACCATTGAATCTTTCTCAACACAACTCCACTACTAACAACATGATTTCTCCCATGTCCTCAAGAACAAAACGAACTACTCACAAGACATGATATGGATCATGATTAGAGATGGAATAATGATGTATAACAATCTGAACATAAACAATAATTGAATGGTTCACTCAATAGCATCAACTACAAGGAGTAATCAACACCGGGAAAGTTTCCCCTAAGAACTATGCAAGATTCAACCCAATTGTTACAGCAATATGGAGATGGTGATGAGGGTGCTGGTGGTGATGATGGTGGTGATGATGATGATCCCGATGAAGTCTAGCTTGATGGTGGTGTTGATGGCGACGATCTCCCCTCTCCGAGAAGGAATTCCCCCAGCAAAAATCTATCTGCCGGAGAGATCTTTCTCTCCCGGTGTTTTCCGCCCCACAGAGGCGGTGGAATCTTTCTGTGGTTGCTCCCCGAGTATTAGGGTTTTGGGAGGATTATATACGCCAGAGGGGAGAGCCAGAGGTGGACCAGGGCGGCCACACCACCTAGTGGCGTGACCTAGGGTGGCCCATGCCAGGGGGTGGTATGGGCCCCCTGTGGCCCATCTCCACTCCTCCTTCTGGCAGTCTTCGTCTTCTGGAATATAGGATTTTCTGTATATTTTCCCAGATTTTCTGATCTTCGCGAATTTTGCCTCCAAACAACACCTTTTCCATCAGAATCCTGACTGCAGCGGTCCATGCTCCAAAAGACATCAACCATGCAAAAATAGATGAAATAACATAAGTATCAACACTTAATATTAAATATATCAATGAATAATAGTAAATTATGATATAGAATAGTGATGCAAAATGGTCGTATCAACTCCCCCCAAGCTTAGACTTAGCTTGTCCCCAAGCGAAACTGAGCTCAATAAACATGTCCTCAGGTTTATGGAGTGAAGAGTCGATAAAAAGAATACGGACAAGAAGCATCACATTCATCAATACATAGCTCATAATAGAAGACAACTCACTATTATATAACTTAACTTGCAATAAGTAAAGGAAACACAATAAAGATACATAAAGTAAATCATAATTGGTAATGGCAAACTTAGCTCTTGGTCGAAGAATAGTTGACAATTTGCTGGAGTTCACAAATAATTGATTTTTCAATGATAGCTTTCAAAGTAGTAAACACCAAGATAAGAGCAAAGTGCAAAACAAGGAACATAAGAAACACGATTGAATAAATCATCATATGAATGAATGAAACACAACAACTCAAAATACTTGCTGAGATAGAAGGTAATAGGTTTACTGACTCAACTAAAAAGTAAAAGAAAGGCCCTTCGCAGAGGGAAGCAGGGATTTCAAGTTTCATAAAGAGCTTCCAAAAATTATTATACTTATTAGCTTTCAGCTCTCATTGCCCCTATCATAGTCATCTTTTGGTGATTAAGGTTAAAGTGACACAACTAAGAGGATATGCTTGACAAGTTATAAGTTGAAATCTCATGCCCCTTACTTACGAGTACCGAACCTCATGCTACTGAACTTCAGTCACAAGTAAGTTCTTGTTATTGTAAATACATGTGTATCATCGAGAACCGCCAACGGGGTACCCCTTGCACATGACACATGAGCTATCCCATAATCAAAATGACAAGGCAAGCAGACAATGAGCATCTCAACGATCTTTTTATTTGCTATTTGCATAGGTTTTTATTGAGGATGCTTCATAGAATGCTCACTATAGTTATGTTGCAAGTTTCCACCATGATTAAGCATGGCTTAGGCTATCGACCCAGGCATTTCTCTAACACACATATAAACTCCATGATCCTACAAGTTCCCCTTTTATTTCACACCGCCGGGATCCATAGGCAAAAGAACCATGATATCAACAAGGTACAAAGTACTAGTGCAGTGTTGAAAGTGTTCCCCATGATACATGGTTCTGCTAACTTCAACTCATAAAGCGCAAGCATATACGCAACAAAGAAGGACCCAGTGGGTCAAGTTTATTAAATGCAAGAAAGTAAAGTGTGCCATCAAGTTTGTGAGAGCTTTAATCACTGGTTTTCTCATAACAAGTTTAATTTGGAAGGTAGATAAAAAGTAGAATTTACTTGGAATAGCAATAATGCTAATAGGTAGGTATGGTGGACACAAATGGCATAGGTTTTGGTTTAAGGAATGGATGCATGAGAATAATTCCCTCTCAGTACAGGTTTTTGGCTAGCAAGGCTGGGTAGCAAGTATAAGATTTGAAGGAAACAAACAATCATACAAGTGATAAAATAAACATGCAATCTTCCTTGGAAGTACAAAAGATCTTAACTAGAGAATACTAAACTTATGAGAAAATCAAGAAAGAAAGATGATGAAATTATATTTCTTTAAGAGTACTTTTATATTTTTCATTCAACTCTCAAAACTAGTGTTGCTACTGACCAAGCCAGGTTTGCCAAAACCAACTAAATTAACTCAATGATCCCAAAGTGATACCAATACTAACAACAAGATCAATCATATAACCACGAATTGAAAACTAAAATAAGATATGCAAAAGAGTAAATGATAGAACTTCTCATTAATATTCCATAACGGCAACTCACACCAAGGGACACATATCCAATGAGAGAGGGGACACTTCCATAATGCAAACCATCCTACATGATAACTTCTCTATTCATGATATGACTCTAATAAAAAGGTAAAAAGATAGAAGATAGTGATGCGATACCGCAGCACTCCCCCAAGCTTGGAACAAACCAAGGGGATGCCAAACCTGATGACGAATTAGTCCTTTGGTGGTGGTGGTATTCTCTTGTCATCGTCCGACTTCCAGGGTAAGGGCTCCCCATCAACAAAGGACATCGTGGTCTCCAGCATCCTGAAACTTGCAGCAGCACTTATGCGTTTAAAGCTGACCTCGTACTCACAGTTTTCATTTGAACGTCATATAGATGTGCTTGCAGTTTGTTGGTTGTTTGGCGGAGTGAGAGGACTTCATCCTTGAGCTCAGTAGTATCCTTTTGGTGCTCGGCGATGAGTTCGGAACAAATCTTATGGATGATATCCACTTCGCGTTCCGCCATATTCTTGTACTTAAAGACTTCTTGTTCCAATGCTTCCATCCTGTCTTCTAGGCTTCCTTCACCTTTAGGGCCTTGAACCTCCTTTATCCGTACCTCTCCATCTTCAAGAAACAACTCCTTGGGATGAATCTTCAACTCTCTCATGTAGGGGTTGATGATATCCGTAGAGGAATCTTCCTTGTCTGACCCAGAGGAAGACATTGTAGCTCCAACTCTAGGACTCTACCTGTCAAAGAAATAGATCGAAACAAAAACACGATGGGAACACGATATACGAACCTTAGGAGATCCGGGGGATTATATCTTACGAAGTTTCAAAACAAAAGGAAGGTATTGGGAGAAAACGAGTCGGAGACAGAGTCCGAGGTGGCCACACCACCTGGTGGCGCGGCCAGGGGTGGGCCCGCGCCGCAGGGTGGTGTGAGCCACCCTGGCTCTGTTTCCATCCCTCTTTCGCTTTGTAGCTTTCCTTGTTGGCTAAAAACTGCAAAAATATAACTGGAGAGATCATTCGCGGAACTTTTCTTAACAAAATTTTTACCTATTTGAAAACAGACTCTTCAGGACTCTGAATTTGGTATTTAGTAGATTCTTCCGGAGTCACCACTTGAATAACATCAATATCTTCATCTTCATACACTTATTAGTTGGGTCATGAAACCTTTCGCTTCCTTAGTACACCATTATCTCCACTAACCTGGAAATTTCTTTCACACAAAACTTCACACATTTCTCATTAGCAACATTAGTATAAGTGAAGTGATAAAACCTTTTGAGTCCAATTTCAACTGAAAACCATCAAAACATAAGCTACGGTAGCAACTCCTTTCGAAAACCCTGAAAAGAAATAAAAAAGGAAATCGAATAAAGAAGCAAATGCAAGAGTGGCAAAATCTATCAAAACAGACCAGCAGGTAAAGATCAATTTTTTTCAAAAATCTTCTGTTGCTAAAATCAAAAAGTGCAAAACTAACGGAAGTTAAATAACAACCTGGGGCAAAAGCACAAAAAATTACAGCTCAATCCGACATACAGAGATCTCCTTCATATAAGGTAATGGTGGTGATCAAGATGCAGCGGTTAACGATGAAGGGGATGATGTGTTGCCCTCCAATGATCCGCGGATCAGTAGGGATTTTACCCCGGCCAAGTTCCTCCTTCATATCCCTCTTAGATCTGGTGTTTCGTGGTTTCTGGTGGCTGCAAATGTCGGGTGTTTCTCCCGTATTTGCCAGGAAGAAGTATTTGACGAGGAGGTCGCGATAGCGCCTGGTATGGGAAGACGGTACGGGCGGGCTCCACCTATACCAGTGGTCCTTTACCGTGCTGATTCCTCCTCTGTGATTGGTATTCTTCGAGGAGCGAAGGAAAATTCATAAAATGACTTTTATCGCTTAGAAATATCATATAATTACACAATATGATAGCTTTAATTGATATGTTCATATATCACTCTATGATTTGGGATCCTGTTGAAACAAGAATGAAATAGCGCGCGTAGGCGCGGTGAAATACAAAAATGCCTACTCTATTGATACAAAAACAAAATGTAAATATGCTTCAATTTTGGACGCATCAAGAAACTAGGGAGAAGATTCTAGTATGATGGAGAAGCAGTGTGTTTTGAGGTTTGTACATAACATTCATTATGTTGAAGACTATCAGTAGGATCTGCTAGATGCTAGAATGGAAAAGAAGATCCAACATCTAGAAATGTTGGGATTCACGAGTCTTGATCCAACAGTCAATATTCAAAGTTATTCGTACACAATATAGTGGTAAGATATAGTGTACGAATAACTTTGAATATTATAGTGTACGAATAAGTTTGAATATTGAACATTGGACCAAGACTCGTGAATCCCACCATTTCCATCCATTGGATCTTCTTTTCCATTCTAACATCTAGAATATTCTATTGATAGTCTTCATCACAATGAATGTTATGCACAAAACTCAAAATATACTTCTCCATCATTCTAGAATCTGCTCCCTCGTTTCTATAGACCATGTTACTAAAATTTTCAAGTTTTAGATAGCTAATAATTGTTGACTTCTACATGATCTTACCACTATATAGTGTACAAATACCTTTGAATGTTTACTGTTGGATCAAGACTCGCGAATCCCAGCATTTCTAGCTGTTGGATCTTCTTTTCCATTCTAGCATCTAGAAGATTCTATTGATAGTCTTTAGCATAATGAATGTTATGCACAAACCTCAAAACACACTTCTCCATCGTACTAGAATCTTTTCTCTCATTTCTCTAGACCATGTTATCAAAAATTTCATGTGTTAGGTAACTAATAATCTTTGACTTCTACATGATGATACAAAGTACAAGAACCAAATATACACACATACTTTATAGACGTTGATCAAATTTATAATTTTTTATGCTTTACCAATTATACTTTTATATAGTGATGATATGTCATACGTCTACTATCTGAGTCTCACGTGCAAGGGACATGTTACATCCCAATTTCAGCAACCCTGATTAGTTGTCCAGAATGCAAAAATCAGGGGGAACAAAAACTTTTTCTTGTTTAATGATGAAGTGTTTTCCTGTTGTTTGAATATGTTTATTCTTATGATTGTGTATTAGAAGATATACTCCTTACCTCAACACCAGTTCAAAAAAGCTACTTCCCAAAACTGTCTTGGCTTAATTTCCATATTCTCAAATGTTCCGGCATTTCAAAACCTGAGCCAAGAAGCCTTTGTAAACCAACTATTTTAGTAGCTTCTATTGATCAAACTATGGAGAGCTATAGAATACTATCTCCTTATGTTTTCAAGACAAAACCTTCAACTGCTCTTCTCTCTAGGTTTCCCAAGACACCTTTATTAAGCTTTTGAATCCTACTCTTGGTAGAAATACCATGTACTCTCACCTTATTCAAATCCAACACTTCAAAATACCCATACTTCAATCTAGGCTTGATGGTAACCCTAGTAGTAGGTTTTCTTAGTTTCTAAGATGAATTGCCTTGATCTGCTGCTTGATTTGTCTGCTTAGGATATAGTATGAGCTACTCTAGGAGCTCATCACTAGGATCAATATGTTTCCAAATCATCACACCCTAAGCAAGAATTCAAATCTGGATCTGATCTCTAGCTACTAGGTGGTCATCTAAAACCCCTAACCAGACTCCTTCCGAAGTGATCCCTCTTAGGAGCTTCCAAGTCAATGAAGACCAGTATGAAGCAAGGATCCTTCCTACTCAATCTACACTTCAACATAATCCACTTTATGATGCTTTGGTACCTTGCAACCCATCAAAATCATCACCACCCACATTATAGTCAAAAACCCTGAGTCTGGAAAACTATTTCCAACATCACCTTTTTGAATGCCTCCTTTTCTCAACCCTTGGGCATTTTTGAAAATGCATTTTAACCATATATATAAACATCTTAAGGACTACCAAGGACCACTCTTTCCCTTGGTTAGATCATCTTCTAAGCCACTTGTTCCTAATGGTTTTGCAGGCAAGAAAATAACTATACCTGCCAATCTAGTCAAGTTTCCTACTTTGACAGAAGCTCACACCACCATCCAACCTTCTATGGACCAACTATTTGCATGGTTGTGTTCTACTCATATAGGTCTATAAATACGTACTTCACATGTTCCAAGTGGATCTTTGTGCTTCTTAAACCCACAAGGTTTTGAAGGCTAGTTGATAATCTGCTTTGGTAGGCTTATTTTATTCAAAGTTTGAAAGCCTCTCTTGGTGAGCTCAAGCAGGATCAAGCTCAAACCTCTACACCATTGCGGTCTACATAACTTGGTCTATCCATCCATATATCCCATTCCCCAAGGGGAGCCTTGAGCTCCAAGATCCAACAAGGTTTTGGAGGCGTGAAAACAATCTTAGCCAAGATCCTTAAATCTCCAGTTTTCACCAAAATCAACTTGGATTCCCCAATCCCAAGGTTGCAAATGCTTGTTACACCTTTTCTACATCATCTACCTTGATCATCAAGATTTATCAAATATTATCCATAATTACTATGGCTCCAAATCTAATTAATCTCTTTAATAGACAAAATCTCCAAAACTCGTTTCCCGGGGAAAAGCTTGGTTTTTGCCAAAGCACTTCCTCAACTTTTAGCTCAATTAAGATCCATATATCATACTCTATCTTCCCACCTCAAAAGTAAATATTTGTGAAGAGTCTTCATAATTCTTTTTGCCCATTTTCTTAAATGGCAGAAACAAGAAATTAAATATATTAAATACTTTTATTCATCAATAAATCATGGGAAAATTCCCTAAAGTGTGAAATGGTATTCAGGACCTTTCCAAGCCAAAAAATCACCTTTTCCAATAGAAAAATATCAAATGAAAAGAGCTTCAAGAATCTACTTCTGCAAATTCTGCATAAATGGATTTAAGAGGACTTTTAAATCATGGAAAAATCTCAAATAAATTCCTGGAGGTGTATCTTGACCTCATCTACCTACCAGTACCATCTTCCCACCTTGTCCTATGCAAAATTTTGAACTTCCTTGACAAGCACCATTTTGATCAAATAGTGCAAACAAATCAAACATGAGCTAAAATGAAGCAAATCTTTATCAAAGTATTACCACCACTCACCACAACAACCCTCATAGCCTCCCTTAGTTGTGGTGACCAATGTAGCAAGCAGTGGCATCCCGCTAAAACCACTACTAGAAAATCACTGTTTTTTTTGTGCATTGCATCCTCATGACCGCATGCTCATGTCATCATGCCACATTGCATTTGAGCATCGTCATGTCATCATGCATTTGTTTGTCTAAAACTATTTTCGAAACGCCTAGTTTTGTATTCTAAATATTCCCGTCTTTTATTCAAATTAAAAACTCCGGCCTCTTCCGAATATTTTCTTTTGTCTACAAAATATCTACAAAAGTCTATTTCAGACAAAAAATAACTAAAACTATTTATTTTCGGACCGGGGAGGCAGCCCAGCCATTAGGCCAGGCCACCTACTACCCGGCCCGTACAAAACAAAAACCTAATCTAACCCCACCTACTCCTAACCCTAATCCTTCCCCTCTCCACACAGCCACTTACCCCAGCCTCACCACTCCCTCCACCCCGCCGCCACCTTCTCCTCACACCCCCACCGCCAGCCGCCTGCACCTGGCCCCACCAGGCGCACATCTCCCGCTCTCCTTCCCGCCTCTTTTTCCGCCCCAGTCCCACCACCCGAACCAGCCGTCCACCCCCACCTTGTCTGCACGCCACCACGTCTCCCACCTGGGCACGCCACCCACCGCCCCTGGTTCAACCGCTCTCCACCCAACCCGCCTGACCCACCACCTGCCCAACCTCCCACGCACACACACGCGGTACACACACCACCCAGCCCCGATCCCCACGCCACCACCTCGCTCCAGGCCCACCCCACTGACGCCCTTGTTTCTCCTTCTCCCCTCGATCCCCTCGCCTCTCTCTCCCTTGCTCTCATCACCACCCACCCCCGTGGCGCCACCCCTGCCTCGCCGACCTCGCGTCGCCCCGGCCTCGTCCGTCCACCGCCGCCGCTGTGGTCTTCCTTGACAGTGACATCGTCCAGCACCGGAATCCTTCTCACGGATCCCCGCCGCTACCATGGGTCCCTGCCTCCCTCGATGCTCGACCGAGCTCGCCGCCTCTGCTTCCCTGCGGCCCAGCCACCGCTCCTCCCTGCGCAGCAGCGGCGCCACCTCGTCGACCTCCCTGTGTGGAACTGCCAGCCGTCACGGCCTCCGCGCCTGTAGCTGTCAAGCGCCGCCGTGGCCGCCCTCTCTCTGCTCCACGTCAAGTTCGGTGCCGCCTCCTTGTTCCCCAGTGCTGGCCGCCGACCTCGCGACCCCGAGCCCTGCAGCGCCGCTTGGGCTTCGTCTTAGTCTAGCCGTCATCCCGCGCCAGAGCCAGCGGACTCCCCGGTCTTCCCCGACACTGTCCTCCTCGCCTCCATGTCCTGTAGCGGTGTCGCCGCCTGCCACGGCCTCCGACCACCGCCGCTCCTCTCCACGCTGCTCCGACGCCACCTCGAGCCCTTGTCCTCTTCTGTCGACCATGCCAGGAGGCAACCGTAACCTTTGATACCATCAGCAAAGCTACATAGAGAATCGTCTGTCTGTTGGTTTGGTACACGCGTGTGTGCCCATGTTTTTGTCTTTGGTCGTGATCTGCTACCGATGTTGAAGACCATCCCGACGATTCGAATCCAAAGGTCCCATGTCTGCTATCGGAAAACGAAGCCGCATCGAGTTCTTCTTCCAAGAAATCAACAAGGTCGACGCAGAAGGTTGACACCGAAGAAGTGCCAAACCCGAAGAATCACCGACAAGGACCGTCCCTACACCAAGATCTGCTTCCGAACACTTCGACAGAGGCCGAACCAAGATCTCCACAGATGCGACAAGTACTCCTCCCCGGATGCGAGAACCGGATCTGAAGACCGCCAAGATCGCCACCGAAATGCCAAGTTCTTCACCCCGAACGCCAAGACTGACCCGATATGCAGACTCGACAAGATCTTCGTGATGACAAGATCGACACCGACCAGGGCTAATCCAATGAGCCCCCGACGCCAAACCAAGTCCTTCTTCCCGGATTCCGAACCCGATCCCCGTCGAACCCTAAGACCGAACCCCGGACCCCCGGAACCCAAGATCTTCCGAACCCAAATGTGTGAACCCTTTTCCCAAGCCCATATTTTATAAAATGCTATATATTAAACTTGTTGCATTTAAATTTTCATGCTTGCATACATGTTGTGGTTTGGGGGCATTATGCCGATTCACCTCATAATTAAATATGGAGCGTTTATGCGGGATACCTTTGTCTTATTCCGGACTCCATTTAAATTGGTGTAGCGAACCGATGCCATGTTTTGTCTTGCTAGTCCAACATTTAAATTGCGGGGGTGCTAAATAACTTGAACCGTGTAATTAATTGTCGGGACCACGGTTTCGCTTAATACTGCCTAATTGCACCGCATCTGTATCATATCATAATCATGCCGGATCTTCTGCCATAGTATTAAATATTGCATCCGGTGTTTATTTTAGTGCTTTGCTTCTTCGCGGATTAGGCCGATGAGTTGATGCGAGTATCGACAAGTTCTCCGGATATGAACCTTCGGCAGTGTTTCCCAGGCGAGCATCTCTCCCCCTTCTACCTATTTTGCTTTTATCGTCTTTATTTCCTCCTGTTGATCTATTGCTACCCTTATTGCGATGCTGTAGTTTTCATGTACCATTTATATTCCCTGCAGCCTTTATATTGCCTTGGACACATCCTATTGCCTGTTGTTTGATAGACAGTCGGCCTTGCGAGTCGTAGTTGCTTGCTCAGGTGCTGCTTTGCGGCGTTGTTGTTCCACCGTTGTTGGAAGGTTGGCACATGATTAATGGTGGAGATGCTTAATGCTGGAGATGATCATGACTTTAAATACAACTATTAAATTTCTAGATATAACTAATGCATAGGCATCGGTGGGCAATAGATGTTATTTGGTTCTTCCACGCTCACTTGTGTCCTGTAGGACCCCGAGTACTTGATACCTATTCCTTGACTATTCGCACTATCCACATCCGGGAGGCCTTATGGACCCCCGTGAGCCAGAGCTTGATTCATTTCTATTTCTTGGGGCCACAAAGTAGTTTGGGGCATTATTACTATCCTGTACCTATGCCATGTTTTACTGCTTTATTTAAGATTGTGCGTGGAGCACCTGCACTGTTTTGGATGCGGAGTGTTTTCGCAGTATCGACAAGCCCAGTCACACTTTCGGGTTCCCAGTCGTTTACAGCCATTGACGCAAACCCTGGGTCCGTTCCGGAGCCGGCCAACTTCGTTGTGGGTAGCTTAGTGGGGTGGCCCCCTGAAATATTTTATGAATCTTGTGATCGCTTTGTCGTGAATGTCTCGTTGGGTTTTGAGTTGGTTTTTCCGAGGTTGATCGAGTGTGTGTTGCTATTTGTGCACCCCTGCAGGGTAAAACTTTCTGAAAGCCGTGTCCGCGGTTATGGATGACTTGGAGCACAGTATCTCGATCATAGACAAGCATAACTAAAGTAGTGCTATAAGTTTGACTTAATATATCTGACTAGTAATCAGCTTCACTATAACGTAATGGATATTAAAAATGCCAACCACTGGTGGACCTGGGTTGTTTTGTTGTATCTGCCTAGTAAGTATTGCAACTCCAATGGAATGGGATAAAAGTGCCAACAATTGCTGGGTTTTGGGATTCCTCGGGACAATTATATCTGACTAGTAAATGTTCCACCTACAACGGAATGTTAACTAAAACTGCCCACTACTCATGCTTCAGGATGACTCATGCTATCTATATCTGACTAGTAAGTGCTTCAACTATAACAGAATGGATAAAACTGCCAACTGTGTGAGTTCCTCGGTTTGACTTCCTCGGTTGTTCTCGAGGGGGAAATGCCAGGATGGGTATGATTAGTGTTAGTATCAGGTCGGATCCGAATAGGTCTTTCTTATCCCTCTCTAATAGCCGCCAGTTTTACTGAGTCTCTATAGGTTGTTTAGTGTTGCTTCGCTGCCGCTTCAGTCCATCATACCTATGTAGGCGAGGACCACCGAATTCTAGCCTCACCGTGTACTGGCCTCAGTACTGACGCTCCTATTTTTCTTTTGCGCTTTGTCGGCATCCCTTTTGTTTTAGCAGGTTTGAGATCGACGTCGTTAGCAGGGTTACCCTTCCGGCTTGGCCTGGGCAGGGTTATGGACGCCATTGGTTATTCTTCAGGGTTCTTAGCCCAATTTGCTTCTTGTCCGTACTCTGACGTTGTATCGATTTCAAGGTGATTTGGATCTTTGTATTGTATATCTATATTCTTGACTCGTTGAGTCACTATTGTATATATATCTTTTCTGTGGGTCCCATCGAGGACTGTTGTGTAATGGTATTACTTCATTTTCCACCTGCACGAAAGTGCCTGGTGGGCGTCCTTGAATCGTTTCTATGCGGGTTTGGCGGAAAGGGCTAAAACTTGCATAGGGCCGATTCGAGGGTGTTACACAAGCCCCCTCCCTTGCCCTTAGCTAGTGAAGCATGTGAGGAGAGAAATAAGCCATATCTTGCAATATCTTGGGATTTAATGCCACAGCAGCTGCAGCACGCCTCACTCCCTCTCTGGTCAAACCATGGCCCCACTCCCCTCCCCTCTGCACCACTGAAAGCTACCCTAGCTCTCCCTAGCCCCCTCTCCCTCCCCTCCTTTCTTTTCACCCGAGCTGAAAAAGGTGAAGCACCCAAGGCTCTTGGGATAGATACGCCTCCCCCTCTGGTCTCTGGCACAACACCCCCCTCCACCGCCCACTCGACCAACCAGAGGATCCCTACCTCTCCCCCTTGCTCCCATGGACTTTGTCCACCATATACCATCCCAACTCGGGATAAGTACCCACGGGCCAACCCAGCACCCCTCCTCTGGCTCATTTGCTCCTCCCTACTCCCACCTACCACCCCCAAGCCCCATTCATCCTCCCCTATTCTGCTCTATCCGGGAGAAGAAGAAAAAGGAGCTCGACCTGCTCCAAGAACTCGAGCCTGGCTCCTCCCTCGCCTTCTCTCACCCTCTGCATGTCACCCTATCATGCTCCCCTACTTCCCCTGACTTCCCCCATGTTTTTGTTTGGCCTAGGATGGCCCCTGGAAGCATCTCCGATGAGGTCCGCCGCATGCGTCGCCGTGGTTCTCGCGCGAGCCACCCCTGGGAAGCAAACACTCACGTGCCGCCAGTCGCCGGAGACGTCACGGTGCGCCACCCCCGCTAGCATCCCTCCTAGTGCCTCCCCGCTGCTCAGGTGAGCTTCCCCGCGCCACCCGAACCCCGTTAGGGTTTCCACTGCCGCCAGTTCCCTTCGTTGAAGACGACGATGCCCCGCCGTCCAATCTGTCCTAATCCAACGGTCTGCCCGCGCTGATACCCCTTCGCTTCAATGCACCGCTGACCAATGGGCCCCCTTTCTAGGGATTCGAATCCCCTCACACGCATGCTCACCTGCGAGTGGGCCGGCCAGCGCTGGTGCAGCCCATTTCCCCTCCGAATCTAGCCCGTGTGACTCCCTTTTCTTTTTATGTCTTTGTTTTTTAGATCTGAAAGGTATTGGTGAGGTTTAATTCAAAATAAAATTTAAAACTAACCAAAAGTGGCAAAATATAAATTCATAAATGTTCCCTAGAGTTTTACTAAACATGCAGAGCCGACCGTTTTTCCAAAAATAAATCTCACCTTTTACTGGCATTAAATCTGCCAAAATGTACCTTTTTTCACTAATTAAATTCCACAGTGATATGTACATACCCAAATGGTATGAAACAAAGTGCCTATGAAAGTTAGTTGACATACCTATCTAATAGCCCTTGTCTCTAGCTAAGTGGAGCTATAGATATGAAGATATAAAAATGAAAAGATTGATTATTTTCTGTCTTTAGAAAATTCTCTAGGCCAATATATGAAATGTATTTACATAATTCCAACTCTCTATGATGTGGTACCCCAGGGTCTACCAAAATTCTGGAGATCAAATTTTATTGAGGCTCTGTATAATTTTGGTGAATTAATCATCTATGGCTAGGATAGTTTCAGTAGAAAAATCACTACTGGTGTTTTAGCACTCCAAAGAGGTTGATTTCAATTTCTATAGAACTGTATTCAATGTACCTACCATTTGTCTTTGGAATCATGTCAAACGCTTTTGTAGATTTAATTTGGTGAAAAAGACAAAACAGCTCTAGAACTGCCTTTGGGAATTTCCTAAGGGCATTCTTGTAATTATTTGGAGTGATTCCAACTCTCAGCTATTCAGTACATCAAACCCTACAAAATCATCCAAGGAAATAATTTTTGGAGCTCCGGAACTTTTCTGGTGAATTATTTCCTAAAACTAGAGGTTTTATCACTAGAAAATTCATAAGAAATTAATGAAAAGTGATAAAATAATGAAACCACTTTTTTTGGTCTTGTTTTTCCTCTACCTACATGTTGATATCATTTTTGTACATTGATATCATACAGACCCAAGCCTGAGTTCAAAACCCCTTTATTAGGTGGTATTTGGCAACTAAATCCTTAAACAAGTTCCACAAATGCCTTTCCATTTTCTTCCAATTGCAACACACTCAATCTATCAAAACCTACTGTTTTGAATAATGTGTGTATGTTAGTTTGCTGTATTGTCTTGTTGAATGTAGGCCTTATATTGATTGTGCCTTTTTGCTTTTTTCATGTGTTCCCTATCGACGCTAGATGCGATTAACTCGGAGATCAGAAGATGGTTCTCATTATTGGTATTATTGGGTATTCTAAGAAGAAGTCCAGGGACATATTGCTGATCATCAGGCAAGCCACCTTCTTGCTCATAAGCCTTGTCCTACTGTTTTACTTATGCATCTTTTATCTACCGTTTATGAAACTGCACAGTTTTGTTATATGACGAGTTACTCCTCCAAACCATTACACAATGGTACTACTGAGTACAAGCCCCTCGATGATACCTACTTTTCCCTAGTATGGTAGATGGTGTAATACACCATATCCCTTTGGAGACCCCGTTTTAGCCGAAGAAAAACTAGAGGATGGGAAGACCCCCGAAAAAGCTTTACCAAATGTTTTATGATGAAACCTTGGTGAGGTGGGACCTCCCAAGAGATGTTGAGAAAGAAAAAGGTTTTGTTTTTACAAAATGCTGAAGGAAAAACTGGAGGAAAAAGGTTTACAAAAACGCACCTGGTTCTTTGCAGTTTAGCTATAACAACTTAACCCGTGCAACCACATTACTCTGGAATGGGACAGGGCTAGATTTGATGTTTGTTTATTCTGGTATAAGATGCCTCGCAAAGACTATGGGGGATAAAAATCCCTGGAGGGTGGGCCTTCTCTGGGCAATGGTCCATGTGAAACATCAACCGGGAGAAGGAACGAAGGGTCTACGGACCTCCACGCATTACTATGAGCCCCTCATTGAAAGCGCACACTCATGAAGTGGAAAAAGCGCTCCGGTTGTCTGTGAACTATATAGGGCATCCCGGTGTTGAGGGGAACAACACTCATAGGGTGTGCAATTATATTGGAGTGTCCGGAGAGTCTTGATCGGTTACTCGACCCACGATCGGTGTAGATCAGGGTAGTGTACCTGGATATTGTGGGTAAAGTGTGCAACCTCTGCAGAGCGTAAATCTATTCGAATAGCCATGTCTACATTTATGGACGGCTTGGACATTCTGTAGAGTGGTGCATGTTTTGTTTTCAAAATGGTTTTCAGAAAAGAAATGGCTTTGGAAATGTTTTGAGCATGGTATGGTCGTAAAGGAGAAATGTTTTGACCATGGGATGGTCAGAAGGAGGAAAAAGGAGTTTGGTCGTGGGACGACCTGAAGACGGGAACAAATGGGTACCCCAATCCTAGTGTTTACAAAACTTTTCAAAAGTTTTCCAAAATGTTTACAAAGGTTTTCAACAAAGATATGTAGAGGCTATATCTACGAGAGAAACTAATTGAGAAAAGAACCTCTCTTGGAGCCCTCCTACTACCACAGCCATAATGCATATCCTATTGTTATTATTGTTATCTTAAGGTAGTTTACGAGTACATTCAAAGTACTCACTGGCATTGTCCCTGGCTATTAACTTGGTTAGATATCAATAAGAAGGTGGTGTTGGCGACTATGCGAGCTAGGACGTTCTCCTAGTCAGTTACCTGTAGGTTAAGGCATGGCTCGGGCTCTACGCTTGATGAAGTTCTGCTGATGTTGATCGATGTAGCCATAACGGCAACTAAGGTAAGACATGTATTCGTTAAGTATGGGATGTTTACTTTGATACTTGTCGGTTATGTGCCACGACTAACTGATCATGGGATCGTGGTTGTAGGCATAACAGGGATTTCCGGAGGATTAATCCGGGGGGCCACAACACATGCAACTTACTAGTATACAAAGTACAAAAACAAAATATACACCCATATTTTATAGATGTTAATCAAATTTATATTTTTTCTGTTTTACCTATTATAATTTTATATAGTGACGATATGTCAGACGTCTATTATCTCAGTCTCACGTGTAGTGTGCGTGCAACTTGCTAGTAGTGGTAAGAGGTAAGATAAGATAAGACATGCATAGAAAACAAATTGGGTTTTCTCTCTCATTCCATGCCCCGCCCCGGCCGACTCATCACTCCCTCGTCCACAATGGGCCGATGCTCATGTTGGGTCGACCTCCCTTGTGTCGGTGGCTCTGTGTGTTTGCCTCTGGCCGTCTTGCTTGTTCACCACTTGCGTTGGTGTGTATAGGAAGCAGTAGTAGCAATTCAAACATTCATCTTTTCCCGTTTTTGTATTTTCACTTCCTTCCTTTACCAAACGGCTCAACCGCTCAGTGGAAGGAGCTTTACCCAACTATCGTGCCTTGCTTCATAGCGCTCTTTTTGATTCAAAGGATTATTCCCATAGAAATCCAAGAGGATTTTGATCCACTCAAGCCTCACATATTTAAAATTATAAAGAGCATCCTAAATTTTGTAAATATTCTAACAATTTTCAAATTATAAAGCATCGCATAGTTGTAAGCAGTCTAACAAAACGCCCCACATATTTCAAATTATAAAAACCATCATAAATTTTGAAATAGCCTCACAAGTTTCCAATTCTAGAAAGCAACATGGATTGATAAACAGCCTCACAAATTTCAAATTATAAAAAGCAACACAAAGAGCCTCACAAATTTCAAAATATAAAAAGGTCATATATTTATAAACATCCTCACAAATTTCAACTTATAAAAAGGATCAAAAAATCCTCACAAAATTCAAATTATAAAAGGAATCCTATATTTGTAAACATCTCATAAATCTTAGCTTAGAAAAAGGATCACAAAAATACTCGCGGATTTAAAATTATAAAAAGCATCATAAAAAGCCTCACATATTTCAAATTACAAAGGGAAAGATTCCCAAAAAGCCGCACAAATTTCAAATTATAAAAAACATCACCAGAAAAAGTCTAGGGTTTTTCGAACAACTTTTTTATGACTTTGGTGTCAAACTAGTGCTCTGGTGCCAAATTTGAATAAAAAAGGAGATACCAAGGAGATATCAATCTCGTTGGATCGTAGAGGATCCTAAAGTGGGTGGTCATGATCCGTGTGAGGTAGGTCTCGACCAATCAGGGCCCGGACCTACGACACATAGAAGAACACCTTGTGCACCGAAAAAGGTGTTTCGTGAATCATTTTTTGGGAAATTTTGATGAAATGACATATTGTGGAGTTACCAATGTTAAAGAAACATGAGCAAAACCATGCGACACTTGTAGTGAAAATAGAGGATGTTTCTAGTGAAAATCGACATGAAATCAGAAAATGTAAGAGACGGGAGAGAGAGAAAATCAATTTTCAATTCCTTGTGGGCAACCCACAAGCTTGAGGTGCATCTTAATGCTTATGTAATCGCAGGTGCCTCACGCATGAGCATCAAAGGGACAAAGGCTAGCTAGGGCTATGATTCTGATGTTTGCATGTCAGCTAGATTCTTCGGGCGTATATACCGATGTTTCATGCTTGCTTGATTTTGCTGGCGTCGCAGCCTTTTGACGTGTCGCGGTGATGGCCAGGGGATGAGGGAGAGCACGTGGCACGTTGGGCACAGTTGAGTTTTCAAATCAATGTGACATTAAATAATTTTAAATTAATGCCGCGCGAGGAGATGATTTACGTGAACTGTATAGAGGTTATTTTTTATCCATGGCTTTGATATACTACTACTCCGTATTTCACTTATAATGATTGATATTAGTAATTAAAGGAGCACTACGAATACATGTGGTTTCCCGGGCTTCTTCCTTTTAGTATTAATTACATGAATTCACGTGAGTAATTAACATGGGTTTCTCTTTATTGGCACCCTTTTTTCCTCGAACGCATGCAGAAATTAAGGGGAGGAAGTAATTTCACCTTCCTCGGTAATACAAGAGGTTTTATTACATCGTAGTGGGAGATGAAATGAAAAACAGAGTACTTATGCTAGATCGCAACCACCGTTCCAATTAGCACTTGATAATAATATTCAATCTTTGAACATTATTACAGAAAGGAAGTAGAGGTGAAATTCAACAAAATTAATCCCAAGACTTCTTCTTCTTGGACCTAGATCCTTCTGCTGTCATCATCATGCTGGCGTCGTCCTTCCGCTTCCCGTGGCATCCCCCAGCTCTTGCTGTCTTCTTCTTCTTCAAGCCTCCTGCCTCCTTCTCCTTCCTCTTCTCATTGCTGATGAAGGCGGGATCAAGTGCCCTCTTCTTGGAGACGAAGTCTCATACCTAGAGAAATGGCCATAAATCTTCCAACCCCTCATCCTCCTGCTTCCTCTTCTTCTTGTCGATGAAGGATGGATCGAGTGAACTCTTCTTGAAGACGACGTCCCCTTCATAGAGGAAAGACCAATCATCCTCCTTCCCCTCCCCCTCCACCAACTCCTCCCCTCCTCCTCATCTTTGCTCTCTGCCGGCGGCGTCCCCTCCATCTGATGACGGTAAGAAGGGTCCTCATCGAAAAAATTACCTTCCGGTGTGTCGGAGTAGTATGGACCGTCAATAAACTCCCCTCTATCACCATGGTAGGGACTAATATCCCTGTTTGCCCGTGCATTGGACTTGTCAATGGAGGTGCACTGATCGGAGCAGCTGCGTAGTATTTTTGTGTGTGCGGTGGCTTGGCCGGCCTAAAGGGATAGGGAGAGACAGAGAGAGTTCTTTGCTGTGTGCGTCGTGCCTGGATGGGAGAGGTGGTCGTTGTTGATGGCCGCTTAAAAAGGCTTGCTCGGGACATCCAGCAGTTTCCACGTGTCGTAGGAGCAACCTGGCAGTTCCCTTCCATCGTTTTTTACAGGAGTTCCCTTCCATCATTTTTTAAAAGAGTTCCCTTCCATCATTGAAACAAGATCGAACGGTTAGTACTCCTTCGCCCCAAGAGCATTAGCAGCGAGGATATTGAAAGTACCACCACATGTTGGGGAGGTTTTTTGTAGGGATTTAGCGCTTGGAAACAATATTTTTTCCTACACAGACAACCCTAATGCCAGGATATATCTATTAGTAATGTAGTAACAGGAAGGGCTTTTCGAAACTTACCCTTGAGGACTGAAAAGCCTTACCAACATTGAGGAGAACATGGTTGATGTAGTCGCACCGACGCCGACCTCAAGGTCATGGATGGCTCCACCAGCTCCAATGACTTGACGACACGAACTACTTGAGAACCACTAGTGTAGTGCCTTGTGGGGAGTCACACACATACGATGTTTGACGACGACTCCCGGTCCCTGGTCCAGTAGAGGTTGTGGAAGTAGATCTCCTGGATCTAGAATCGCCGTACCACGATGGCGCTCCACAGTGAAGAACACTCTCGTTCACGCAGCCCTTACAGCGGGGCTGCACTCATAAGAGAGAGAGGGAGAGGAGAGCACTTGGAGGGAGAATCGTCAAGCTTAGGATTTATTGTTGACTTTAAATCCCTCCATATGGCCTCCTTTATATAGGGGAAAGGGAGGTACTCCATCCCTCAAAGTCCCGGGGTGGGTCTAATAAAAAGGGAGAGGTAGGGGGAAGGCACCGCCGGCCATCCCCGCCATGGGACCCACGTGGATAGCAAGCCCACTAGGGCAACCGACCCTCCATTGGCCCCTCCTAAGGTGGCGGACCCCTCTTGGGCCCTTTTACCTCCGGGAATTGGCCCATTAGGTGGGCTTCCCCATTAAATCATATTTAAATTATTAAATAAATATAAATAAATGTATAATTCAATAATTAACATATATTTACATATTATTTAATCCCCATTGCATCGGAACTACTTCTGGACACCCGCCGGGCTTTCCCGGAACCCTTCCAGTTTTACCTTCTCGCTTCTTCGTTGATTCCTATGATACCAAAACCATATCCGAGCATTGTCAAACCCTTAAGCGTGTTACCCTATGGTTCGGGAACACTCTAGACATGGTCAAGATCTCTCTCAGACCAATGATCATCAGAGGGACCTGGATGGCCCTAATGACCCCTGTGCATTCCATGAGAAACTGCATCATTGAATCGTGAAAGATAGTGTCCAATTCCCTTGTTACTTCGATACTTTACATGTTAGAGATTTGATCAATGACATCGCTATGCCGTGTTCAATCTTGTTATCGACGAGTATAACTTTACCCATTCCGAGCTATGCCATCCCCGTGACCTAGTCACACGCTGCATCTTTATGGATGCCAGGTCTCCGAGTGGGGCCTAGAGTATCTTTCCGTCACGCGGATGAAAAAATCCTGCTCTTGACACATAATGCCTCTATGTGCCCCTCCAAAACCTGAACCCACCTTTATGATCACCGTGTCACTGAGTGACACTTGATGCTATCTAAGTATCACGGTCTAAGGAATTGGTTACTATGTTTTTAGTCATTGTAACAGTGAACTTCGTGACTTGAGCGTGTTACAATTCCTGTGTTGCGTATGTCCATCACTTTCATTCACTTAATTAAATTACCTCATTGTCAGTTGACATAAATGTCCATGATTAGGAAACCTCGATCATCGATTGACCAATGAACCAGTGTCTAGAGGATCACTAGGGACTTTGGTGGTTTACATATCACACGTGTATTGACGTTCCTATCAATACAGTTATAGCATGATATACAAACTATTATGAACATAATGAAATAAGTCAATAATCTATATTATTATTTGTCTCTAGGGCATATTTCCAACAGTCTCACACTTGCACTAGAGTACAAATAAACTAGTTGCATTTGAATGAATCATTACACCATAACTTTTGGTGTTATGATCATGCTTGCTCATGGAAGAGGTTTCGTCTATGGACTGTACTATATAGATCCGTATGTCTTTGTGAATTTGTTAATGTCACCTAATTTAACATTTCCCTTTATCATCACATGATAACCTTGCGGTAAAAATTTATGTTTTGGCGATAGAGTGTTGTTTTTGTTCCTTCTGCCATGACATCCGATTAGTCAATCAAAAGATAACGTTTTCATTGTCATGAGCATTGGGAACACACTCTGTGAGAATATGGATTTCCCCAGCCACAACATTACATATTTTACCTTTGAAGTACTCATATACTTCTTTGTCAATGTAAATCTAATCGACGTTGTACTAAATGACACTTCGGTGTTGAACCACGCTTCTCTTATTCTAAGGCACTCAATGTTGTGAGAATTCCAATCATCTAGGTTGGGTAGAACTTCCTAGTGTAATCCTTTGCAATCAAGTTCACCATCCTTTATAGATCAGATGTATACCTTTAGTTCTCTCTAGACACCGAAGATTGTACTTAACTTCTTGTCCAGTGATTCACTCGGGTATCACTTCGGAACATGTTCTTCAGATTAAGAACTTAGGTCATATTATGTCGACTATACAACATGGTTTTACAAGATGGAACCTATGACTGAGGCATAGTAGATGTTACACATCTTTTCCTCCTTTCAACCATCATCGTACCGAGACAATCTCAATGCTTCACCTAGTTATACAAGGAAGAACTTCCTTCTTAACTTGATCCATTTTGAACTTCTTCAGAATCCAATCTAGGAAAACACTCCAACTTAATGCTATTAAACACATCAATCTATCTTGATAGATTTCAATGTTCAATATTCATCCAACTTCATATACTTAATATTCTCTAGTATCTACTAGTACCAACTATACCATTCACAATATGTTAATCACATATATGAATGCTTCATCAAGATCCCACTCAAATATGTCAGTTACATATAAGAGCATGGAACTCTCTTAGCTCCCACTCAGTTTATTGTAAATGCAGGTCTTCTCAATATTCTAGGCACAAACCCAAAATCCTTTTATCATTCATCAAATTTAGAATTCTAGCTACGAGATTCCATTTGTTCGACTTAAGCATTGCTACACATTGTAGTCAACCATTTAAATTTGTTCAAGACATTTCTTGACAAATCAAGGTTTATGTCTTACTTTAAATTTCATTTCTTCCTTGAGATTCTCCTAGAGAGTCTATGAACGTGGGCATGGAGGCACGAACACTTTTGACCTTGCCCCATGATCATTTACTCTAGTAGTCCCTTTGGGAAGATCAAGTAACATTTTACTTTACCATCTTAAATGTAACTTAATGTACATATTTTTATGACTCTAAGTCATTTCTCATATTTGGGTTCACCATTGCTTATTTGTAGTTCGTAGGCATGCCATTGTTCCATTAACATGACAAGTGAATCATGAAATCAATTCTGCAATGAGGCAGAAGTTATTCATGAATCCTAATTTCTTTTAGTAAAATCTCACACTGAAACTTTTGATAATTATCATTACTTTATCATCTATTTGTATAGTTGTTTCGAAATCAATTCCGTTGCAATACTCTAACATTTGGAGGCAAGGTTCTGAACCTTATTTGAGCTTTCACCTTTATCCATCTATTCTTTTATTGAGAAAATCTTCTCGATAAATCACCACTTTTATTGAGGCAGAAGTTATTCATGGATACAACTTTTGCTCCTTTGGTTGCAGTTGTGTAATGTGTATTCTTAGTTACCTAGGAATACGCTACAAAGATTTATTAGCTCTTAGTCTGAATTATAATATGACTCTAGAATTTCTAGAAACCACATTGTGCCATACACTTATGGTGTTGTTTCCAGGAATTCTTGATGATTCTTTATACAATAAGTAAGTGTTTGTTATTCTAATTTATCTTCTCTAAATATGCTAACGTTAGCACGATAAGAGAATACTTTTGACCATACAATATCTAATATAGTATGATCACAATTCTTTATATATGTCAACACATTGACATATTCTTAGCATTGTAATTTGTGGAACATTTTTCACAAGTCTTATATGCCTAAATCACAACTTCAATACTTGTCATTTTGATCAAATCATAAAGTCTCTATTCTTGTTAATTCAATATTCTTCTTCATTCTAAAATTCTTTGTTCATAACAAATAGTTTCAGACTTGTGTCTCATTCAGTGAATACATCTATTTGCTTAGATTCACAATGAAGATTTATGAAATAATGATATCCACCATTCATTGAAAAATACAATATATCATCATGTATGACATCTAATTATTCAACACACACTCCGTTTTACTAGAATGTGGAGTTTTAGTCATTTGGCCTAACATGGGAATGGTTTGTATGCGTCAAAAGATCAAGTATCTTTAAGACCTTGGTTTCATCACTCATGAATCCTTTTACATGTACCAATATGAATTAACAAAATAGTGTCATTCAAAATGTTGTCACTTTAAGTTTTGAATATCCTTTGGCATTTTTATAATTTATAAATGTTTAAATTTCTATCATCCAGATCAAAATATGAATAACCTATTCATAATCAAAAACGTGAACATAAAATATATTACTCATAGGAATAAAGCAACTGATTTGTCTTGAATTCATATGAATAACTGTCTCACAAATGCAAGAAACACACTAATGTAGTTTACTCTCATCGATTACAAATTTATGCAAAATTTCTAATCCAAATGATAACTTCCGCATGAGAGCATTGTTGGAATATTGCTTGCCATCAACACGCGTTGTTGCGCTCACTCCTTCAATCACTTCTCAACAAACGGGTCCTGTTTTCACAAAACAGTACACGTATCGAATACTTTGTAAACTGCTATAAGTGTTTGAAATTAAACATTTATAACTTTGCATATCAAATATACACATTTCCCATTGATGACAGCTCCTAGAGCATGCACTACATTTCGGGTTCTCATACGAGCCATGAACTCAAGGAAGGTAAACTCTTTCCCTTCCACGAGGTAGTTCAATATGACATGTTTGTAGCTTTGGGGTAGCGAGCGCAACACCACATCTATCGCAAATTTGTCGGTCACCCGGTAGTCCATGATGACCACAAGGATCTCATGAAGTCTTTTCATGATATCCAAGTGGACTTCTAGGCTGGTGTTTTCCCTCATCTTGCTTGCGAGGAAATCATCCATGTATTCAAACTCCATGATTCTGACTTGAGATGGAAAGAGCATCTTAAGTCCGTTGGCCAATAAACTGAAGGCCTCAATCTCATAAAACTGTGCTCCCAGAGCAGGTTCCATTGCATGAACCATAGTGTATTTGACTGTCATGAAGGTGTCATGCCGGGCAAGATAATCAAGATCGTCGAGCAGTCCGGTGAAGCCCACGGGAAAATCTCCTACTGGTTCTCGTAGCACAGATAAGAGATCATGGAAGATGAGGAGATTCCCCATGCGTTTGTACCAGTATATGAAGCTGGACCCATCTACTTTGAGTTTCTCACTCTCCATGAATACCTCAAAACTAAACAGAGACTTCGGTTTTGACATGATCTACAAAAGTATTTCCAAAGACATTTAGACTAAGTTCATAATATGTGAGTTCAAAATATAATCACATAATATTAGATGAGATTCCACTAAAACAAACATCCCTAACGAAGTTTTAGTGATTACATAATCCCAATTCACTATATCACCCCCGATCGTCACGACTGGCAACATAACTACAAAGATAGACATTCTCCAATATCAATCACATCAACCATGTGACTGATGCTCGATCTTTCGACCATCCATGTTCCGAGGCCATGTTTACACATGCTAGGATCACCAATTCAACCTTACGTATATTTGCTATGCAACATGGCTTACACCCACCATATGCGAACGCAAATATGTCTGACACACGATCGTCTCGGCCTACCTCATATCAGAGAACTTTCTTGGTGGTGCACACTAAGGGAGAATACAATTTTGGTATTGTATTAAGGGATCATTCTATTAATGCTACTGCCGAGTATCTAATACTATCACACAATAGGATGCACAATCAATAAACATTGACTGTAAATGAGATGCGATATGGTCCTTCACGCTATGATCTCCATCCCGTGTCTCTACATCCGACGCCAGGGTTCCGATGTTGTGCGCACTAGGGTACATGTACCTCCGGTGTTGTAGTCCACCATTATGATGACCATTACTACTTCTTAGCAACAGAAAATAAAATACTTTACCTTGACTACGACCATATCACATCATAATGCCCCCTGTAAAACAAAGTTAGACGCCTCTACTTTATCTTTGCATGTTTTCTATGGCTGCTAGGGCTTTCACACAAGAACTATTTCTTACCTATGAACTTGAACTACAACGTGGATCAAACAGTTGTTTATACTACAACCCCTTTGGGGCCCTCTATTGCAAATGGCATACCAACTAATGCGAGAGAGATGGACACCCCCCAAAGCCACTTTATACGGTACAAGCCATATGTCAAGCGTGGACCAGTCTTGTGAATGAACGTGTAAAGTCAGTTGGGGGACGCTTCATCAAGCATTACTGCGGTATGCACAAGTACACGTGGGACGGTAACAACTATAAGATCAACACCCACACGCTACAACTCGTGTGTTCTAACCGTACTAGAAATACTACGCATAGATTCTGATACCACTGTAGGGGTTTAGTGCCTGAAAACAATAATTTTTCCTACGCGAACAACCCTAATGCTAGGATCTATCTATTAGTAATGCAGTAACGGGAGGGGCTTTTCGAAACTTACCCTTGAAGACCAAAAAGCCTTGTCAACGTTCGGTAGAATGTGGATTATGTAGTCGCACTCACATCGACCTCAAGGGCGTTGATGGCTCCACCAACTCTAGCTCCACCAGCTCCAATGACTCGACGGCTCGAATGACTTGAGCACCACTAGTGTAGTGCCTCGTGGGGAGTCACACACATACGGTGTTTGATGACGATTCCCGGTCCCTAATCCAGCAAATGTTGCGGAAGTAGATCTCCTGGATCCGGAATATCCACAGCGTGACGATACTCCACGATGAAGAACACTCTTGTTCATGTAGCCTTTACATTGGGATCACTCACAAGAGAGAGAGGGAGATGATATCACTTGGAGGGATAAGCCTCAATCTTAGGGTTTATTGGTGTCTTCAAATCCCTCCATATGGCCTCCTTTATATAGGGGAAATGGACGTACTCCCTCCCTCAAAGTCTCGGGGTGGCACTAATGAAAGGGAGAGGTGGGGGAGGCGCCGCTGGTCAGCCCCACCATGGGCCCCATGTGGGGAGCAAGCCCACTAGGGCAGCCGACCCTCCTTTGGCCCCTCCTAGGGCAGGGACCCCCTCTTGGGCCCTTTTTCCCTCCGGGAATCGGCCCATTAGGTGGACTGCCCCAATAAATCATATTTAGATTATTAATTAAATATAAATAAATGTATAATTCAATAATTAACATATATTTACATATTGTTTCATCCCCATTGCACCGGAACTCCTTCCGGACACCCGTCAAACTTTCCTGGAACCCTTTCGGTTTTCCCTTCTCTCTTCTTGGATGATTCCTATGATATCAAAACGATCTCCGAGCATTGTCAAACCCTTAAGCATGTTACCCTATGGTTCGAGAACACTCCATAGATGGTCGAGATCTCTCTCAGACCAATGATCTTCAGAGGGACCTGGATGGCCATGATTACCCATGTGCATTCCATGAGAATCTGTGTCGTTGAACCATGAAAGATAGTGTCCAATTCCCTTGTTACTTTGATACTTTACTTGTCCGAGATTTGATCAATGACATCGCCATGCCGTGTTCAATCTCGTTACCGACTAGTATAACTTTACTCGTTCCGAGCTATGCCATCCCCGTGACCTAGTCACACGCTACAGCTTTATGGATGTCAGGTCTCCGAGTGGGGCCCAGAGTATCTTTCCGTCTCGAGGATGAAAAAATCCCGCTCTTGAAACATATTGCCTCTACATGCCCCTCCGAATACCTGAACACACCTTTATGATCACCGTGTCACCGAGTGACGTTTGATGCTATCTAAGTATTCTCTGGTTATAGTGATTTATATGGTGTCACGGTCTAAGGAATTGGTTACTACATTTCCAGTCATTGTAACGGTGGACTTCGTGACTTGATCGTGTTACAATTCCTGTGTTGGGTATGTCCATCACTTTCATTCATTTAATGAAATGACCTCATTGTTAGTTGACATAAATGTCCATGATCGAGAAACCTTGATCATCGATTGACCAATGAACCAGTGTCTAGAGGATCACCAGGGACTTTGGTGGTTTACATATCACATGTGTATAGATGTTCTTATCAATACATTTATAGCATGATATATAACCTATTATGAACTTAATGAAGTATGCCAATAATATATATTATTATTTGTCTCTAGGGCATATTTCCATCATTTTGCACATAACAACAACCATAGACTTTTTCTGCGCAAAATACATACCTATAACCATAGCACATAATACATAACCAGTCATTGAATGTCTCTTAGTTTTTTATGGGAAACATTTCATAGTTAATTACATAATATAGTACTACCATATCATTTTTATCTAAGATAATAATAGGTAAAGCTCAAAAAATAATTATATTTTTGAGACACATCCATAAAGTATCGGGTGTATATTTGGTTCTTGTGAGTTGTATCATTTAGAAATCAACCTATTAAATACCTAATACCTGACATGCTCTAGAGAAATGATATATAGATTCTATAATGATAGAAAGTGTGTTTTGAGGTTTATGCACAGCGTTCATTGTGCTAAAGTCTATATCAATAGAATCTTCTAAATGTTAGAGTGGAAGGAAAATCCATCAGTTAGCAATGTTGGGATTTCTAGTCTTGATCCAATGGTTAAAGTTCAAAGTTATTCGTACACTATATACTAGGGTATGCTAAGATAATAAATGTATAACATATCATTAGAATCTTTGTGGTTTGTGCATAGCATTCGTTGTGCTAAGGACTATCGATATATTCTACGTGCTAGAATGGAAAAAAGATCCAAGAGGTAACATTGTTGGGATTTCCCAGTCTTGATTCAATTTTTATTATTCAAAGTTACTCGTACATTATATAGTGGTAAGATTTGCAAGAAGTCACACGCTACTTCCTACTAGTAAAAGGCACGTGCCACACTCGTTTATATTGTATGAAATGTGATTTAACAAATATTAAGTTGTTATTAAGTATATTAATAATAACTATCTACACAGATTGAGAATACAACCTACGATGCTATGATTTTTTTGCGGGGGGGGGGGGGGGGGGGGGGGGGTGACATGATGCTTCTACAACATGGTGGAGTTTGCTCTAGGTACTGTTCAACACGAAGCCAGCTGCTTTGAACCATTGGATCTAACTGCCCAACGGTCAGGATTAATGCTATGGATCCAATTCAAAACTGCTCCATTATAGTAGTAGAGATAATTCGAAAACATTGGCGATGGTGCTATATATGCATGACAGAACAACTTTCGGATAATCTCAAGGAAAAACAAGGCTGCGTGTATTAATGAGCATGAATGGACAATAAGAGTTATGAGGACAGATTACTTGTGGGGCCTAGCAACTCCACATTTTTTCTTGTTTTTAATGAGCTTACCTTATGGGTGGTCTTGATGTTATTGCTCAGGCGCACTAGATTATTCACGTTAGCAAAATAGTGGGTTCCCAAAATTTTCTTTTAAACATAAGGTTGAACACTCCCAGCCATAGTGATTCAAAATTTATCGATAAAGGGTGATTTATTTATTGGGTGGCCGAGTTGTCGACTCCACATGTCATTGTCATGTAGACATGATTTTTGCTAGGAAGGGAAAATAATAATAAATGCTTATAGGAAGGCTAGGAAATTGGAAATTGTGTTCCATTGATAAACCTTCGCGCTCCTCTTCCTATAGTATGATTTTAGAAATTCAATACAAAAAGGTTGTTGGACATGCTCTAAAACCCAATATTCTTTTTCTAAATAAGAATAATAGTGGTTAGCTCGACTAATTAATTGCGGTCTACATATGTTGTACTAATGTACTTTATGCTATGTGTGCATGACCGAACAACTTTCGAAAAACCTGAAGGAAAACGTCGCCGCATTATTCAATGAGAGCGAAGTAAGGATGGCAATGGGTAGGGTATGAGTAGGGTAGAGCAATATCATACCCACTACCATTTAGTAAATGGGTAGAAAATTTTACCCATATTTGTACTCGTGGGTATAAAACTTTACCCATGCCCATACCCGACGGATATTCCGGCGGGTTGATCCAATAGTACACAAGTTATTCATAATTTTATGGTCACCGATAGCATATTTTATAAAAATAACTATCTCTACTCAATAGTAGGTAGACAAGTACATGAAAATTATCGAAGTTTAGAAGTCACAGTATCATACTCTTCCCTAGGTTGCTTGGCCCCATAGGTTGAAACTCTTCAGATAAGTTTTACTACTATGTCAGTTTAAATGGGTAGGGTATGGGTATACCTACCCGTGCCCGTACCCATGACTTAACGGGTTAGGGTATGGGTATTACCCATGGGTATAAAAGTGTTCCCATACCCTACCCACGTGGGTACGGTACCTGCGGGCACTCATGGGTAAAATTGCCATCCTTAGCGCGAAGGGACAATATGCATTTTGAGAAGAAAATATTTGTGGGGCCTAGCAACTTTCACATTTTTTCAATGAAAACATCGTCGGTTCTTAGCTTATGAGTGGTTTGATGTCGTCGCTCAGGCGCTAGATTATTCACATTAGCGAAATAGTGGGTTCCCATGTTTTTGTTTAAAATAGAAGTCTGAACACTCCCAACCATAGTGATTTAAAATTTATTGACAAAGGGCACTTTAGTTTTTTCAAAAGATCAGGGTGCTTTATTATTACACTCTATTTCCTATCCCACTGGCCTACCATTCTACTATTATTACTTGGACTATGGATAAATTCAAATTCAATCGAGTTGGTTGGGGCTTGAATCGTAATGTTCGAGCTCACTACCTGTCTTGGTGACAACATCTTCATACACATCATCATTGATGAATGGATATAATATGGAAATATATCAATGCCATAGTATTTTAGTGCCTACCAAAGCAATACTTCAGTTTTCTCTCTGCTCAGTTTCTTCAAAAAGGGGTATGACCTCTTTCTTAATTATTTGAAAAAACATAGTTTTGGAGAATACTTCAATTTAAACCCGTATTATTTGTTGGAACCAAACACTGAAAGGTATTAAATAGTTCAGTTTATTCATAAACCAAATTGTTTTCTAAATAATTTAAAAATACTTTGATGCCATCTAGGCCTTAATATCTGAACCGAGCCAATCTAGGCCAAATGGGGCCATAATTTCTAAACCGAGGCGGTATGGGCCATGGATGATCATCGATGGGACTTTGACTCCAGGGAGTACGGCTTACCAATTTACTACTACTTGGACTATACATAAATCTGAATTTAGCCGAGCAAGAAAATCTCTCGCTATCCCCGAAATATTTCACGCCCCAATGTTTCGAACATCCTGGAATCCCCCTTCAACCCCTAGTGAAGTCGGTTCGTTGGGGCTTCAATTGTAATTTCCCTGTTTAGTACCTTTATAACCCCTCCCCCACACCTACCCCCACCCACACACACACAATCCTTCCCCCTAGCTACGCAAGCCCTGCGGAAAACCCTAGATCTACCTTCACCTCCTTAGATCTGATTCACTGTCATCCCCGTGCACTGCACCAGATCTGCTTCACCGACTCACTCTCCTGGCACACTGAACAAATTCCCACCGCCAGGAATCTGCTTCTTTGCTGATATCATCCGGCGCTCAGAGGAACCCCTATTCTGGTTCACCTTCGCCCACAAGCACCACAACCGCAAGACCCTCGGCAACCTCCACGTCACCACCCAGGATTCGTAGGATGCCTAAACACCATCTCGACCGAGGTAACCATATCTCCTTGGATTTTGGTAAGATAAATATGTAGCAGTTAACTATACTTTGTATTGGTTCTACTTTTGTACTACCTCCATTCCATAATATAAGCCTTTTTCTAAAGTTGTTTTAGCTTGCTAAAAAGGCTAATATTGTGGAACAGAGGTGGTAGTAACTTACAAGTGCTATACTTGTTACCCGTATCTTTCTAAATAAATTCTCTATAGTCAGGTTTAACCGTAAGACATTGAACTGTGATTTTGTATGTCATGGCGAAATATGAGTTAGCCAACGGTTGACATATTTTTTTCAATTATCTACTTTATTAAGTGCCCATATGTGATGCGGTTATAATTTCTCTCTGGCTTGGCGTAGGCTATGGCACTAACTATTATTTCCTTCTTGATGTTGTTCTCTTAACTCTGCAGTACATGTTTACATTCGTTATACTGCTTTCACTAGTATGTCTTTTTTATTTGCTTCTGCTTACCCCCACGATCCCTAACAGTTTGATGTTGTTATGCAATGAACAAGTGTAGTTTACATTAGAAATCATAGAATAAATGACCCCTATAATATCGTAAGTATCTATTGTTTTTGTATCAGTTCATGCTAACATCTGTCAGACTGGAACATTTTTTGTTTACTATTCGCTACATCATTATGCAGAGGACCAACACTAAAGTATGGAGACCACCAGTCTAATTACTTGATGCAGCGGACATCGTCGACGAACATACCTATAACCAGATCAGCAACCCTGAGACTCTACATAGAGCTACTGTAAGGACGTCCCCCTTTTTTAAGGTTTAAGTCTCCTGGTGTCATGCCATTTACTCTAGTTGAGTTTTTTTGTTAGAGGACTAAGGTGATTATAACAAGGCCAGACATGCAATGGAATCCAATATAATAGAAACAAAAGGATCATAAGCAACCGCGCACTTCAAATCTCACTCTCGTTTCTGCCACGTGTATGGCTATTTTAATACGAGGCACATTATAGTACTATGTCGTTGGGCAGACAATCAAAAATTTAAACAATCTGACTGTTTGATAGATTGTTTGACCATTTCTCTAAAATGATTTTGCTAGTCTATTAGAGGCACACGTCTATTTATAATTTGACTGAGGTACTATAATAGTTTTTCGATAATTACAAAAATACCACCTACCTAAGTTTCTGATCCAACTTCACATTGAGTATGCTAGTTAATATCAACTGCATTTTAAATGTATTTTGTTTTTGGTAAATGCTTGTCTATCAGTTTAAGGAGCTTTTGGCAGGGCATGCACTTATTTTTTACTATATTTTCTAGATTTCTGTTGTCATGTGCTTGCCTAGTTATGCTCTCAGTTGCTGGATTCATTACATTCATAAATCACGCACTGCTTTGATCAGTCTGCATGAGGTCCTTGTGATGAGTGCTTACATTGCTATAATAGACCAAAACATCTTTTGAAAATATTTTAGAATGAACATAGTAGTTTTGTTCCTTTGTATGATGTTGTAACTTATTTTATCTTACTTTTAGCCTTCATCAATTGGAGTAGTAATTTCACAGGGAAGAAGAGACAGTTACACACGATCTCATCCCTCTATGAAGTCTATTGTTCTAGTTCTTCCAGAAGAAAGATATGCATGCTGCCCTTCTGTTACTAATTGCTTTCTTTCTTTTAGCAAAATGACTGATTTGAAATTCGTTGGTTTTTATTTTCCTTGTAATGATGTTATATGATGTTTCTTTTTGTTTTCGGTTGCAAATATAAATATGAAGGAAGAACAGAAAACAACTACCTTAAGTGTAGATCTCTTTGGACAGAGCAGCAGTGACAATGCAATATTGGTCTTGTAGGTACACGATCTCGACTGCTCCATACATTCCAGCAAAAGGAATTTTTGATGCTGCACTCCAAGATGCACTTGATGTAGTTGGACAGGAAGCCAATAGAACAGATGAAGTAGTCTCCATAAAAGGAAGGAGTTACCTGAGTTGAAAAACAGGCAAGCTTTGACGGAGAATCTACTTAGTAATATCCTCAACAAGTCTCGTGGTAATCCCGTCGTTACATGTGAGGTAGTGCGAGCTTCCTAAAAGGAACATTTTTGAAAATCAGATTATATTGTTTATTAGATGTGTTGTACTCGGAAAATTCTTTACGAGCTATGAAATTTTTCAGAACTATAATAATTTACTATTTTTCTAGTTATAAGTTTTTTTTCCATAGTTACAGAATTTATTTAGCATTCTAGAGAACTTGTGTTCTTTGTTTATCCACTTTTATGTCCTGGCAATGGATCTAAGTTAGATAGGCTTAAACAGTAGCAGGCCCACAACGGTTGTACCAGTCCTTGATGGGCCGCCAATCAACAGTGATGGGCCTACACTAATGCCATTATACTGTAGTATTTGACCGCAAATATTAAACTGCAAAAGGCAAGAACAGTAAAAAGCTAGAATAGTAAATGGCCATAATAGTGAAAGGCCAGAATAGTAAAAGGCCAGAACAGTAAAAGGACGGTACAGGAAAATGGTAGGATGCTAGAATAGTAACATGCCGGAAACAGTAACAAGGCCAGAACGGTAAAAAGGCCAAAACAGTAGGAGGCTAGAACTTTAGCAGGCCAAAAACTTAGCATCCCGTTTATGGGACTGAATAGTAGAAGAACCGAACAGTGAAAGGCTAGAACAGTAAAATGCCATAATGGTAGATGGCCGTAAGGGGCCCATGATGGGTGCGAGAAAAGTGATGGGCCGACTGTAGGCCTTAACAGTAACAGACAGACTTGGCCCATACAGGGATGGGATGCACAGTATTGGACCAAGCTGGGCCTTTTGTAGGCTGAAATAGTGTTGGGTCAGAAAGTTCACGGGCCACAGCTGGCTGCACTAATGGGCTCATTTCACATAGTGTAGAACAAAGCATTAACGGGTCGTTGCCTTATTGGCCTCGTAATGGGCAGGCATGCTTAATAATTAGCAGGCCTTGGCTGGGTCTGGCTTCTACCACTGTTTTGGTGGCCGTTAATGGCGGTTACTAGGCATTAACAGTGTTTGCCATGTGGCTATTTGCATGACGCCAGCAGTCAACGTGGCTGGTAAATAGATCTATGATGGAACAAGTTTTCGTGGCTGAAGGGTGCGATTCACCACGATAAAAAAACCGTGGTAGATTCATTTGTGATGGGGATTTTACCACGAAGACCATCTGTCGTAGAAGACTTTTTAACCATAAAAAATGGGCCTTCAACCATTAAAATCATTTGTTGTAAAAGCCAACTTTTCTTGTAGTGTTTTGAAATACTTTTCTTTATTTAAAACAACTCTTCTAAGTACATACCAGCATAAATCCATGTAGAAACAATACAGTTTAGCTTCGTATGCTCCTCAACCCATGTTCACCCATCAAGTTTTAATAATTGAGAAATTGGGATGAGTGAGACCTTCCAAATAGTTCCAGGTCCAGTTGCTCATAGATGTCCATTACCGGGGACACGACTAAGTACTTAGATTATAACACTCTCGAGAGGTTTGTACACTTTACCCGCATGACCCAGTCAACCCGCTCTTACCACTACACTCATTTTCTTCCATGGTAGGGAGAAAACCAAGAAGAAACCTTTCAGAAGTAGAACCCTGAGCCCTCAGGACGGACAAATACCAACCTACATCCCCTACATCTACTAGTCATGTCGGGTCAGGTTCCCACAACTTACTTAGTCCAGACAAATAATGACATGTGGTTGTACTAGAAGCTACTACACAAGAAACCTGTCCGATCGCTGAAGCCGAGGTGTACTTTCCGCAATAAAACCATCCAACAACATCAATCCATCACACGCAGGGAATTCATTACTTTCTAGTTGTTTTCATTATAACAAAACATGTCTTTTCATAACATAATCAATCATGAATCCCATTTGTGTATCTAATAAGCATGGCTAAGCAACTACAATATGATGGCTCAAAGGAAAACAAGTCATGGAGATATGGCAATCATGGTTGGGTGTCATAGCATAGCATAGTATTAAAACAAAATCCTACACATGCATCACTACTAAAAATCATACTACATGCATAGAAAAATAGTAGGACATGTATGATAGTTCTACTTGCCTTTATTGTAAATTTATCCGTTCAGATAATCCTCACAATAGAAAAGGTCCCACTTGTCATGATCCCAATACTTGCAATTATAGTAGTTATAATCATAGTAGTTGCACTCCTCGTAGTCTAACGTTTGAAGCAAGGACAACAAACACACCATTCAAAACATTGCAATTATGCACAATACAGTAAAACAATGATGATCAAATGCATGCATGATGATTTAATATGTCACAATAGTTGTAATTAGTTCTCTCAACAATACTAGATCACATGATACATGTACAGAATCATTTAATGTGTTAGAGTATTTATTATTAATTCTTAATCGCCAATAGAGGAGTTTTAATAGTTCTATTGGAACTTCTGTACTAACTGCCGTACTAAATTTAGCTATGAAATGTACTAGATAGAGGACATTAATACGACCCAGTAACAATTGGATTCACCCTAAATGAAGTTGTAGATCTTCTTCTATGATTTAATTACTACTTAATAGAGAATAAAATATTCAAAAGGTTTACTATGACCAAAAACATATCTAAGGCCAGATCTAGAATCCACATGGAATTTTAAATCTAGGGACATATTATTTATATTTTTTTGATCTATAAATAATTTATTATGAATTTATTACTCCAAAAGCTATTAAAACTATTTAAATCATTGCAGCAGATATATACTCCAAAGGTTAGATCTAATCCCGTATTATTGTTCTACAGAATTTTCTGAATTTATTGATATATTGTACGCTATTTTTGGATATAGTATGATTTTTAATAGATTTTACAAGTTAGATCTATAATCGACAATTTTAAATTCGAACAGAATATTCTAGGGAATATTCCGCTGACTGGGATAAGCTGACTATGCATGCTGACTAGGCCTAGATGCTGACCTGGCAATGATGTGGCATTGATGACGCAACTGACCGGGACGATTGGATCTTGACCATCGGGATAGGATCCAGTGGATAGGAGAGAAGTTGGCTCTAGATCGACTCGATTTTGACTCAGAATAGATTAGAAATAGATATGTGTTAGAGAGAAAAATCCGTAGATCAAATCAAAAAACTTCCAACATGAAAGTTGTGTAGAATCATTAGATCTACCTTTTCACCAAAGTAATTTAGATTTATAGAAACGAGCGCGAGTACATCTTGGATTTACACCGTCCAATCTGAAATATTGCGTTATGAAATTCTCCAAGTGTGCTGAATGAAAAGAGGTGAGTTTTGTTGGGATTCAAAGATTTCCATGAGATCAACAACTTTCGTGTTGGATCCGAAGGGAACCGACGAATTTTAGATGAGTTTAGAAGCGAAAAATGATTCTGTAAGGCGTAGATTTAGGATTTTGAGAAGGGAAAGTGATATAGCTGTGGCTACAAGCAATAATATAGGGGTTTATGATGGTGTGGACATAGATCTTGGAGTAGGGAACAATTAGATACAAATGGAACTCGATTAGGAGTTGTATATTAGAACATATAGGTGTTTGAATCGAGATAGATTTAGAAAACAGATTTCCACACGCTTTTTAAAGCCAACCTGGGATCGATCCCTTCTCGTGCGCCTGGATAGTTCAGTCGGCATTGTTGGCTGGCCAGGTGGGCCGCTGGCTTGGGCCAGGCCGTTTTGTTTTGTTTTTCCTTTTTCTTTTTCGATTTTGGTATTTCCTTTATATCTTTTGCATACGAATTCCAAATGACACGATTCTTGTTTCTAATTTTTTTCTAAAATTCAATAGATTATATTAGGATCATATTTGCAACATTTTCACTAGTTTGAAAATAGTGGCTTCATAAATCCCTATATATTCTTTATAGGGACACTTGGGCAATTCAACTACCAGATTTTGATACTAGGGTTTTCAAGTTTTTGAGAACTTTGCATGGATGCAATGCAATGCTAATAAATGCTTCATGTTTCATTTTCGCAAACATTCACACAAATACTAAAACTAAAACTCAATCCACGCCTTTTTGCCTATATGGCTACTTAGGTCATAACAGAGTGAGTTTTTCAATTCAAAAGGTTTTTTCTTGAGAATTTTTTAACAGAATCGAACAATCAACCAAACTTATTTTATCTATTTCACATTCCAAAATTAGGAAATTTTTTGGATGTGATAGTTTATGACATAACATAACCAATATCTAGAGTTTTCCTAAGTCTATTCAAGGTTACAAAATCATTTGTCCTAGTATGAATGGATGCTAGTATAATCCAAAAACAAGATTTATCTTATTGATGATAACGTATATGGATGATCTCAATAAATAGTTATGTTTGAAGCATTTAGGTAAACTTATGAGTTAATTATGTTGTTAACGAAATATATTTATATAAGTTCTACATGTTTTAGCCTTAAAGAAATTACATTATCTGCTCATTAAATCCCAAATAGTTAATTAAAGCTAAAATAGACTTATTTTGATTTATAAATGATACGATAAAATATATCCCTTTTATTTTAATGGAAGAAAAGGACTATAAGGTCAAGTATAACACTTATTTATTTATAAATCCTAAAATGACTTGGAATTCTATAATTTTTTTATAAAATAATAGATTTATTTGTATACAATTTTTTTATTGATTTTTAGGACTTTTCCTTATTTTTTATATTTCATTGAGAATTTTAGCAGATTTAATATTTAGTTAGATTGTATTTAACTCAGTTATATTTTTCTTAGGTGGAGATTATTTTTTTGATCATTTTGATAAATTATATGTATTTTTCAGATTTTTTATATTTCCTGGAGCTAAAAGAATCTGAGGGGACTTTTGGTAATTTTCTATTTTACTTCTTTATTTATTGTGATTTCTTTTTTCTGCTAGGTTGGACCCATAAGTCAGCCAGGCCCATAGGCCGACTCGGCCCAACCTGGTCCAATTAGTTGGGCTAACCACAGCCTAACCCACTCTCTTCTCCTCATTTCACACACACACACACATAGCCGCACCCCTCTCGCATACCCCTTTTTCTGTTGTGCCCGATGTGCTGCCGCTGCTGCTCCGCCGGTTGCCGGCCAGCGCTCGTCAACAAAGTCTCCACCCCTTCACCTCTATCGTATCCCTGCTGTATAGATGCTGCTCCGACACGGGAACACCTCCATGGGTAACCCTAATCGTGTGGTTCGCCTAGATCACCGGCACTGCATCTGGCTGCCCTCCTTTGCTGCATAGGCCTCCTCTGTGTCTTCCAAGACCCATTGATGTTTCCTTCTTTTTTTGTGCTAGGGTTCCCAAGTGTGGATGCCTCTGACCACATCCCCACACGAGCGACCTAGTTCTGGCATGAACTGGTCGATCTGGCAATGTGGCTAGTGGTGCAAGCTGTTGCTGCAGCCGACTTGGTGATTAGCCCCTCGATGTTCTCCGATGACCTAGACATTGTATTCCTCATCTCGACACTAGTGGGAAGGTGCATGAGGCGAAACCCAGGCATTGATTGAACCCCTTACCAACACTTCACCCCCGGTTCAAGTAACCTTCTTATGACCGGCCTTCGAGCCGACAATCTAGATTAGGTTTAGTACTAGCTATACCCTTGGTCTGCTAATTCTGTAAATGATTTATGGTTGTGTGCAATGCGCGAGGACAAATACTAAATTTGTGATGCCATTAATATTCTTAGTAGTTTGATTACTTGGTCAGCTTGCTGATCTTGTCTATGTGTATAAATAATGGCTAGTGCTCCGTGCAATGTTTAATTCTAGATGGTTTGGTTATAATTATGGAACTTTTGGTTTACTTGTGCAAACTAAATAGGTTTTGGTGTTTCTGAGAGTTTGGTCAGCTGTTAGTATTATTTTTTTGCATAGTCAAGTTAGAATTTGTCTAGCTAGTATCCTATTGATATAGTGATGAGATAAGGGATGTTGGTTTTGGGTGTAATCACTTAACTATTAGATTTATTTGTGTAATGATGATATATTGCTAGTATATGTTGTATTCTGGTTGTAAGGATATAGTTGGTGAACTAAACCTAGACTTCATTAATGATCTTGAACCTTTACTCAAATGTCTTGTTTTTTAATAAAATGATTCCTAATAAAGGATTGGAATGCTTTGATGTTATGATTATGAAAATAATGATTTCTATTGATGTGCTTCTACTTCTGTGATGCCTCCTTCGAGTGTACACACAAGTATAGGCCTAACTCATGGATTATTTGACTTTACAACAATGATGGCTTAAGTTAGATCGATACATTTTGATCTCTAGCTTAGTAACTCATGTATCACTAGTTAGGAATTAAGATAAACTCTATGGTACTTATTTAAAGGATGCACATATGTTTACTTATCTGACTAGCTTGAGTGTTGAGTTTAAACTACAGTGATGATTTATTACTTGTAATAGCAGTTCAATTGCTAAATAAAATATGATTTCTAGTTATTTAGCTAGAAAAATGATTTTAAGTGGTTTCCCACTTTGTGCACATAGATTAATGATGTGGCTTAAATAGATGGCATTCGTACTTGGAATACTGAACTTTTGATTTGGTGACATGGTTTAATTATCTTATGCCAATCTTGATAATAGAGGGTTGGTAAGATATGATTCCAAGAAAAATGATCTGAAATCATTTGGTGTGCTTTGCAAGTATATCTTGCTTTGTTTTCTTATACTATCAACGTGACAAATGACTTTGAAACTGATTCCTAGAAATTAAAGCTAGGAAAATGATTTAAGCATACTCTCTGCCTTGTTATAGGGAACCGTATATCCTGGTACATGGATGTAGATTATAATCATGCCAATAGTGGCTTCTGCTAAATGCTTTTGTTGTTGCGGAACCTCCCATTGGAGTGTGTACAACACTAAAGTTGATTAGCATGAGGGCTGCTGCTGTTGATTTGATTGGTTTTGTTGGAAATTATCATCGTATATGATCTGCCTTGTTGATTTGAAAGGTTCTAGCAGAATATGCCTATGCCTGGGATGCATAGACTGAGGCCCCCTTGCTACTGATGAGAACAAATATTAGTGTTACCTCTTTTTAACTCAATGATGATCTAGACATGCCACTTGCATGCTAGATTGGGAGTAATACCACAACAAATCAATCTTAGCTATGACTTGATAAAACAGGTGATAAATAATAAGCTTAAGTATCAACCTGCTGCTGGAGTAGTAGTTGTTGTTACTTGCACTTGAGGTTTTCCTGCTGACCTTGATCTACCTCTATATTTATTTGTCTCTCTAGTGGAAATCTTGCTGAGCTTATAATCAACTATGGATATGCTCTCACTAGTATTGCTAGCTTGCTTCTAATGCTCCTGGCCTTCTCCTTGTGCTCCTAAGAGGGAATGAGATGGTTGTGTCTAGCTACGGCTAGGACATGGAGAATTCCCTCTTTTCTACTACTTCCTTCCTTTGTTGTGGAGGTGGAAACACACAGATGCATGTGATGGCTGAGGTGCTTGTAGCAGATGTCCTATTTTTTTATGTTGCCATTTCTATTGGGTTTGACAAGTAGCTTTGTCCCAGCCTGTGATGCAAAAGTCTGAGGAAAAACATCTGATAAGAATAGATCTCTTCTAGTGAAACTAGCCCCTAAACAAATTCTCAGTGATGATACTTTAATAGTGCAACTCACTTTTTAGTCTGAGAGCACCACTAACTCCCCATTAATCCTATTTTATTTATTTTGTTTGTTTTCTTTTCTTTTTGCAGGAACAAAATTAAGAAGATGAAGAGAAAATAGATAGAACTTAGGTATATGCTTTCCTTTGTACTTATTATTGTAATCTCTCTTTTCTGATTAAACATTTGTAAACCAACATAGTGTAATATTTAGATTATTGTAATAAAGTTGTTCTCTCATATTTCTTGTATTGTATTATTCCACATATATGTTGTAAAATGCTCTTTTGAGTATAATTGATATAGTACTTGAGTGTTATAGTTGCATCTCTTATTCTTGTATTAGAGAATAATCTAAAATGTAATATGTATTCAATTTTGGAATAAGTAATTCCAAATTTGATGTTTACTCAACTATGGTTATCTTAATATTCAAGTTCTACTTTAAGTCCCTACTTGGTTTATTATAATTCATATTTGATTTCAATTCAATTTTCTTCCTCTCAAAACATAGAAGTTCTAGAAAGGTCATGTCAAAATTTGAAGCGCTTTCCTGACACTCTAAACATAAATTGTTGGAGTGAGAGAAACTCTAATCTCTATGTTTTAAACAAACGCACGAACCGGATTTTCTTATGCATGAATGCAATGCACACACACCTGTGTCCTCTCTATTTCTAGTCTCTTATTTTGGGATGTTACAATTTAGATGTTACTTATTTCAAATGAGTGTTTTCTTATTTGATCTCTAACACCAAACGATAACTATAACCCTGGTAAGAGATAATATTCAGACAATATATATCCAATACAATATGATTATGATGTTTAGACATATAATCAATATAATTTGAGTTGTCCAATTATTGTTATTTGTGAAAACTTCTTTCAGAAGTCCTTTTATGCTAAAACTTAACATAAATACTTAGTCGTATTGATAAAATCGAATAGACTTTCTATTCTTGTTAATTTTAATATCCTTCTTCATTTTGAAATCATTTGAACAATTCAAATAGTTTCAAACATTGTGTTTCATTAAGTAAATACACATATATACTTAAACTCACCATGAATAATGACTTCCACTATTTGTTGAAAATACAATACATCATATGTATAAAATTTAACAATTCTTCGCATATCACCGTTTTACTAGAATGCGGAGTTTTAGTCATTCTGCCTAACGAGGCATGGTTTTGCAAAGTCTCTAGATGAAATATCTAAGACCTCGATTTTCATTTAACATGAAAAATATGCAATAAGCACAACGACTTAAATGATAACGCGTTCAATATTTAAACTTGGATATATTTTAGCAATTCTCAAGCAGACAACCCTATTTTCTCAAAACTGGACAAGTATCAAATACTTTGTAAACTGCTACAAGTTTTGCAAGAATAGCTTTTATAATTTGTATATCTAACATATACCCTTTTCTTCCATGACTTCCACTATGATCAAGCCCTTAGAGAGTTCTTAATTATGTCATGAACTCATGATGGTGAACTATTTGTATTGCACGATATGGCCCGTAATGACATCTTTGTGATTGGGAAGAAGCGAATTGCAACATCCCATTTGCCACAAGTTATCCACAGCCCATGTCATATGTGTGGCGTTCATGACACTAATGCAAGATCACTAAACGATTCTCCAAGATCTGTTTTATTCCATCCTAGAAGGAAACTCATCCAACGGCTCATACTTTATGTGCCTGATCTATGTGAAAACACAATCATAGTCCAGCCTAGCCTCCATGGAATGGAGCATAGCTTCATTGGATGGTAATGGAGAAAACACTAGATATAATAAATGGAGCAGAGTCCATTGGATGACATTTGCGGAGTTATTGGAATATCTCCTAATGGTTTTTGTATCAAGAAGATAAGATCTTATTACGAGGTTATCCCTCAAGCATGGGTATTAATCTATGAAGTTGGACCCTTTTGTAAAGTTTCACAACATGCAAGAAACATTCCCATGGTCACAAAGGACCTCAATGGGATAAGCCAAGATCTACAAAGATATTTGCAAAAACATCTAGAATGAGTTCGTAATACAAGTTCAATTTTATGTGACCCCACCTAAATTGAGCTCCCACTAAAATTGTCATCCTTGGACGATTTTAGCGATCACGTGATCCCTTTACACCATATCATCCCTGGTCATCACGGCATTTGATACAGCTGCCGGGGTGGTCTATATCCGTTGATCACATCAACTATGTGACTCATGCTCGATATTTCGATCTAATGTGTTCTGAGGCCATGTATGTACATGCTAGTATAGCCAATCCAACCTTAGTGTATTTGTTGTGCATACATGGCTTGCACCCACCGTATGCGAATGCAAAGATGTCTAGCACCCAATCATCACGGTCTGCTTCATAACTGCAAACTTTCTTAGTGGTGCACAATAAAGGGAGAACACTACATTGATATTAATAGGGACTCTCCTATATAGTATGCTATCATTAAGTATCTAATACTAGCACACAATAGGATGTAAAATAGGTATCAACATCATATGTAATTAGTGATATGATATGGTCCTTCTTCCTGTGCCTTGATCTCCATCGAGCACTCCGACATGATCACCATCTTGCCACCAGTTTGACGCCACCAAAAGGTCATCCATCGGAATGGTGACTATTACTGTAACATCCCAAATCTTTAGTCAAGGTTATCAAAGTTCAAATCACCCAATTTAGGGTTAACAAAAAAAATTATTATTAAAATAATTATGAAGGCATGTGTATGATGCATTAGTATAGAATTGTGTGTAAATACAATGTTTGATTGTTATAAATGATATGAACTAGTTTAAAGGTGAATGTCGCATCATCTAGACCATTTACAACAAAATCCAAAGAAAAAGAAATCAAATAAGATTAAATAATGCAAATGGTCATTTTGGCCATTTTAATCCACTAGGCCACTTTAGGTGTTCCTAGAAGTCAATTTCAAACATAAACTTTCTCAACTCTTTTCACCCCTTGCTAGTACCAGTAGAGATGTACCAAGGCCCACTTTGCACACTTACAAAAATGTCTAGCAAAGAAATTTAACTAGCATTTGAAAATGGAATCCAATGCATATAAGAAGATCCCACTTTCTAAAAAATCCACCAAACCAACTCCACTTGACAATCCCAAGCAACCAGAGACTCTCAAGCATAAGTGTAGATCACACACCAAAAATCTTTCCAAAATTCAAATATAAATTTGTTTCGACCATCTCATCAAACACGTGGTGATCACAGATAAACCTGCCTAACAATTGTTGTTCTTGATCAATCCATTGTCCACCATTTTGCCTAAATCCACTCCCCTTGTCCCCTCTTACCCCAACCAGCACCCTAGCACCTCACCCCTTGCTCTATGCGCTAGCGCCAAGCCACCCGAGTACCTCCATGCCAGCTGACCATGGTGCACTCACAGCAGTCCGAACCCAGCTTGCTCATGATTCCTAGGAGGTAGGCGAGATCACACCGCCCCTCTTTGTCCCTTCCCCAAGTGATACCAGGCCGTGGACCACCCCCAGCAAGCCGCGCCCATCGCGTCTGTGCCATGCCGAGCACGCGCCAGAGCGCCGCGCCCGACAAGCATGCACACGCCACGCCTCGACCGCAGCCCGCGCGCACTGCTTCGCCATGTCCCCAGGAGGCGCCCAGAAATGCCCGTTCGCCGCCGCTTGACCCGCAACCACCGTGCGCCGTGTCGAACGCTGCTTCTGCCGCGTAGAGCACCAGCCGCACCCGAAGAAATGCCACCGCCCCTAGCCGTGCCTTTAAGCCGTAGAGGAATTCCAAGGGAGCACTACGTTGACCGCCGCTCGCAGCCACGCCGCTAGCAGCCTGTTGCCATGTCGCCAACGTTGCCTGACCATGCCGTTCTTCCCCTTCATCGAGCCTATAAAAGGAGGCCTCTCTCAGCCTCATTTCTCACACCACCTCACTCCCCTCTCACCACTGACGACCCCACACTTCTCCCTGGAGCCAATCGAGCCCTAGTTCGCCGGAATTTAGCCAGAGCTCACAGTAGCAGAGGAGAAGAGGCGCCGTTGATTGCGACTGTCCCAGGAGTCACCGCGACCATGCCTAGAACCGCCGTCGTCTACCAGCTCGATCGCCCCCATCGCCACGTCTAGCTAGAGCCCTAGTAATCCCCCACATACCCCCACCGTGCCGCGTTAGGGTTTTCACTTGCCGGCGCTATTCACCGGAAAGGATGAACCGCGGCCGTAGATTCCTATTCTTATCACACGGCTGAGATTGCCCCGTATCGCTTCAGTTAGAATTAGTTGCTGACATGCGGATGCCCCTGTCAGTTGCCCTCTGCTCTGCGGAGCGCCACTGGGCCGGCCCGTTAGTTTTCTGTGCTAGCCCACAGATTCAAATAGAGGTTTTTCTATTTAGGTTTAAACTAGATTCTGTCCACTTGTTTAAAAATCAAGTCAGAGAGATTCACTTAACCAAATGGCATGATTCAAATTTTGTTAGAAAGATAATTAAATTATCTATCCAAACCCGTTGGAGTTAAATCAACTAGAGTTAGAGATCACATATAGCAAAAATAACAAAACAGAGACTTTTGCAACTTAAAACATTTTTCAAAAATCAACCATAATAGCTTTTGAATTGATTTCCAACTCTCAAAAATCACATTTGATAATATCTATTTGAATATGTAAAAATATTTAGGTTTTCATGCATTGACTTTGGACTAGTACCAAAAGAATGCTATTAGGGCATTTCTAGCCACTTTAAATCTATTAAATAATAATCTTAAACTTTATAAAATGTGATCAACCCTTTAAATCACATTCCCATGTATTGGAATATGTGGTGATGACATCGGTCCACATTATCCCATATTTTAATTGGAGAATATTAAATCTTAAATATTTTTTAGTGAGTAGAAATTAGTTTTCTCAAATAAAATAAATGAAACTAGTTCTTTAAATCTTGTGATGAGTGTGACGATGCTAGATCATCAAGTGTGTGCATTAGTGTGCTAAATAGACTAGTTAAGTATTGTATGGTGATTGTGTATCCCGTATTTCATTTCTAGACGATAGTACCGACCAAGTCTACGAGGAGGAGGAGTTCTACCCCGAAGAAGACGAGGAGAACTTTAATCACTACATCAATCAAGGCAAGCTATTATTGGCAAGCTAATACTTGCAAGCCATCACTAGATGCAACTTAACCTAAGCAAGATGCATTAGGCATGCTTTGGTTATACCTTTTGATTTATACCCATCCCAAGTTTTACTTGCAAGCTTTACTTTTGCTTTACCAAAGTTTCCTTACTGGTAGTAATGCTTTGTGATATTTTGGAAAGTAGTATAAATATCATAAAGAGTATAAAACTTGGCCTATACTAGATGTCATTCTATGGCATGAGATTGAGATTAGCATCCCACCTTAGTGAACACTCTTAACTTAGTAGCTAGTGGTAAACATAAAACTTGATCATTTTAGCTGGGAATACTTGGTGAAAATGCTTATGAAAACCTTGGAATGATGAGTCATTCTATTGAGATGTTTTGACATGTGTTGAGAAACACAAATGGTTTATGATGATGAAAATGTTGAGGCATGAGCCTTAGCCCTTTATAAAAAAATGATGGTTGGGTTTGGATGCGATACCATTCCAATTCTACCGTACAACCACAATACCTGAATTGGGTAAGGCTTAGCCGGAAGTTTATATGCATTAGTATGGGTTCCCTCGCAGAAGAGGTTTGAGCTGAGGATACCTCTTGATGTTGTCCACGTATGCAGTGCCTAGGATGGCAGATGGCCATAGCTGGGAGGCCAAGCTCATAGGAGAGGTGCTTATACTAGAGTGTGTAAAGGAAAGGTTATGATTGATTATCCGCATACTAAGTATGATGATTCAGGGTTATCCCTGACGGATGTATCGAATTTAGTGGTGAAAGTGTACCACCTCTGCTGAGTGTCAAACTATTCGAATAGCCGTGTCCGTGGTCATGGACAGTTGGAGTGGCCATACTGTTCCGTCGTCAGATGTTTTCAAAATGACTTATGAAATGAATTGTGACTTAACTTGACCACAACAGGGTTGTGACTGTGAAAACTAAGTTCCCACTTAGGTGATTTAGAACTTTATTTTAACTTTCTTTGTTTCTGAACTCAGCTTAGGTTTCAAATTTAGCTTTGCAAATAAACTTAGAGCTTAGCTTTCCTACTAGAACTACCTTACTTGTTAGTGATAGTTTGCGAGTACTTAAAGAGTACTCATGGCATTGTCCCTGGCTATTCCCATGGCCAGACTATGAGGAGGACTATCAGGAGGATAGACATCAGGACGGCTACGACAACTAGGATCATCTCCCATCGTCAGCATTGCCTATGACACTGAAGATGGAGCCCACCGCTACGCTTATTATTCCGCTACTTGTTTTGTGTAAGACCTTATTATGGTATGTAATGGATGATGTACTGTGATATCCCATATGTTATGTCTCGCAAAAATAGTAATCCTTGGATTGCGATGTATGGCATAATAGGCATCTGGGATTAAAAATCCGGGTGTTGACAAGTTGGTATCAGAGCCATCCTGACCATAGGAGACCCTAGTTAGGATGGACATCTGAACAAAACTTAGTTTCAAAACCAAAGAAGTGAGTATTTATGAAAACCTATTTCCCTTCTTATCCTTGAGATTCTTTCAAAAATTCATGTTCCTCAAAAATTCTTACATTACTACATAAAAATTTGACACACTTGATCACCTCACTAACTTACTCATCCTAAATTCTTATAGATGGAAGTTCAGTACTGCAAGTTCTACCAGTTGGGCAATGGAGGCCAACCGATCTTAGAGAGGGATCTTGATGCACTATCTGAGTACCTTGAGTGCCCGCATCTGGAATTCTTCAGAGCCCAACTCAAGGATTTTCCAGGAGGAGATTTACCATGGCTGATAGTTGCAGATCTTCGCGGCAAAATGGAAGCACCCCTTTCCGAGAAGATTCAATTCACCGTGAGAGAGAACAACTAGATAGATGGATTAGCCAGGGCTATGCATGAAGCTCTTGCCCGTCTGTGTGGGCAGAATATCAACTTGATCCAGGGATCTCGCTTTGCTCACTATGCAAGGGGTGATTCTATGGGAATGCCATCAGAGATGCCAAGTCACCCGGAGATGAAGCGCCAAGTGGAGAATCTGGACTTCCTACTGTATGATAGACAGAAGGAATTGGACAATGCTTGAGCCTACGTCAACAACAACCTTGCCATTGCCGCTAAGAAGGACCAGACTTTCACCCTGCTAGTCAAGGATCGTCAATCACTTCACTAGCAACGCGAGAAGAAGGATCGCACCATCGCTCGTCTTCGCAAGAAGGTGGCCGACCTCGAGAAGACCATCCAGGAACAAGAAGCTCAGCTTGCAGCAAAAGAAGAAGATGAAGAAGAAGAAGAAGAAGGTGAAGACATCCAGGGAGATATTCACTCATACCTTAGTGATGACAACGACTACCTGGAGGATGATGCCATGGACTTCTACACCGATGATGATGACTCTGACTTCATCGATGATGAGTATATGCACTTGATCACTATCGTAGGAGTGAGATTTATCGGTCCGACTGTATCTTAGCTTCACAAAATGGTTCTTAAAACCATCTGTTTTCCTTTTATGTTGTGGTGTGTGTGTATGTATCATGTGCTTTGATTGAATGAATGAATGAGATGAAGTTAGTTGCAAAACCTGAGTTCAAACTCAAAGTTTTAGCTTTGAAAACAAAACCATGAACCTTAGAACTTTCCCTCTTACCCCCTTATCTATCTCAATCTTTAGATGACTCGTGGAAACCAAGGAGGGAGCAGCTCATCGCAGGACCCGATGCTGCAGATTCTGCAGATGCTAGTTTCCGACCGCGAAGCTAGTAGAGCAGAGCACCAAGCCAATCTAGCCACCCTGCAATAGATCACTCAGATGACCCACAATAATCAAGGCCACGGAAATCAGGATCATCATGGATCCAAACTCAAGAACTTTCATAATACCAACCCCCCTATCTTTAACAAGTCTGAAGACCCATTGGATGCTGATGATTGGTTGCAGACAATGGAGAACAACCTAGAATTCGCAGGAGTTGACGCCAACGAGAATGTACTGTTTGCCACCCACTATCTAGCCGGAGATACAAGAGCCTAGTGGAACAGGACCCGCACAATGAACCACGGTCAAGTGATGATGTGGGAAGCTTTCAAAGTCAAGTTCAGCCGCACCCATGTGCCGCAAGGTTTAGTCACCAGAATGAGAGATGAATTCAGAGAACTGAAGCAAGGCAGGATGACGGTAGTGGAGTACCGTGATAGATTTTTGTCCCTCACTAGGTATGCACCTGATGAGATCAACACTGAAGCCAAGAAGAAGGAAAGATTCCTGAACGGACTGCATGATGAGATGAAGACGGTGTTAGTCAACATCCGTTTTGATGATCTCGAAGAGCTAGTCGACTCTGCCATCCAGATGGAAGGGAAGATCAACCAAGCAAATGACAACCGCAAGCGTAGAATGATGCATCAGACTAGGTCCCACAATACCCAGAAGTATCGCCCCAACCCGTCTGCAGTGCACACCCCAAGAAACAATAGACCCCCAATGCCTCGCCCAAGCTACCCCAATCATAGCGGAGGAAATGTGAAGTCCGGAGGAAACCACAACAACAAGCCCGCCAACTCCAACAACTTCAACCGTGCACCGCCCAAGTCCAACAACAACAATACTGCCCCAAGGACTGGAAGCAATGCCGTGCCTGTTGCAGCCAAAGACAAGTCTCAGATTACTTGTTTCGATTGTGGAGTGAAGGGTCACTACTCCAATGAGTGTCCCAAGAAGCTTGCAACAACCACCAATGTGAATGCCCCTGCTCAGCAGCAACGCCGTGTCTAGCCTGGCAGAAGATTTGCCCTAGGGAATTCGCTCAACCACAACGGCTGTCTGTTCCACATGAATGCTGAAGAAGCCCAAGAAGCGCCAGATGTCGTGCTGGGTATGTTTTCTGTTAACTCAGTATTAGCAAGAGTGTTGTTTGATTCTGGAGCATCGCAGTCGTTTGTTACAGAAGAATTTGCATGCACTAGTAAGATTCACCCAACCAATTTGAAGCATGTTATGATAGTTCAAATACCTGGTTCAACCACCAAAGCAGGAAAAACTTGCAAGGTTGTACCTATCAGAATACATGGGATAGATTTTTATGCCAATCTCAGAGTACTTGGAACCAAAGGTTTGGAAGTAGTACTAGGAATGGATTGGATGTCGAAACATCAAGGATCGATCGACTGTGCCAAGAAAGCCATCACCATGACCAGTAGCTCTGGAGTATCAGTAGAGCATGTATCTGAGACCTTGCCCCATCAATTCAAATGCAACAAGAGTCTAGCCCTACCCACCATAGACCAAGTCATAGTAGTCTATGAATACCCCGACGTATTCCTAGATGAATTGCCCGGTATGCCCCCAGATTGGGATATTGAGTTCATTATTGAACTAATTTCGGGAACTGGACCCATAGCTCAGAGACCTTATAGCATGAACCCATCAGAGTTAGTGGAGCTGAAGAAGCAACTTGTTGCTATGGTGGAGAAAGGCTTGATTCAACCAAGCGCATCGCCATGGAGATCGCCCGTTTTGTTTGTGGACAAGAAAGATGGAGGTAACCGTTTGTGCACGGAATACTAGAAGCTGAATGATGTCACCATCAAGAACAAGTACCCATTGCCCAAGATAGAGGATCTGTTTGATCAGTTGACTGGTGCTAGAGTGTTCTCTAAGATTGATCTTAGGACTGGTTATCATCAACTCAAGATTCGTGCAACGGATATTCCAAAGACCGCCTTTATCACCATATATGGATTGTATGAGTATACGATCATGTCTTTTGGATTAACCAATGCCCCCGCTTATTTCATGAATCTCATGAATAAGATTTTTATGAACTTTCTGGATAAGTTTGTCATTGTGTTTATCGACGATATTCTGATCTATTCCAAGTCAGAAGAAGACCATGAGCAACATCTGAGAATCATCCTTGAAACCCTTAGAGAGCATCAGTTGTATGCCAAGTTTAGCAAATGTGAGTTCTGGCTGAAAGAAGTAGGATTTCTCAGACATATTGTGTCGGCAGGAGGAGTTGTTGTTGATCCCGCCAAGATAAAAGATGTTGAAGAATGGGAAGCCCCAACCACGCAAACCCAAGGCCGTGCATTTCTCGGATTAGCGGGATACTACCGCAAGTTCGTAGAAGGATTTTCGAGCATCACCAGGCCAATGACCCAATTGTTGAAGGAAGACAAGAAGTTTGAATGGACCGACAAATGTGAAGCAAGTTTCCAAGAGCTCAAGAAGAGATTAATTTCAGCCCCAATATTGATCATGCCAGATATCAAGAAGCCGTTTGATGTGTATTGTGATGCATCCAAGATTGTTCTCGGATGTGTGTTGATGCAAGAAGGCAAAGTCATCGCATATCTGTCCTGACAACTGAAGCAACATGAGCAAAACTACCCTACCCATGATCTTGAACTAGCAGTTGTAGTTTTAGCATTGAAGACATGGCGTCATTACCTTATGGGTAACCGCTGTGAGATTTACTTGGATCACAAGAGTTTGAAGTATATTTTCACTCAAAAGGAGCTGAATATGAGGCAAACGAGATGGATAGAGTTAATCTAGCATTATGACCTTGGCATTCACTATCACCCTGGCAAAGCCAATGTGGTAGCAGATGCTCTTAGTAGATTGCCGTGCAGATTAAACACCGTGATCAAAGAAGCCCAGCCAAGTTTGCATGAAGAATTGGAGCAGTTTAGAACAGAGCTAGTTAGCAAAGGATTTTTAGCTAGCATTGAACTTCAACCCACTTTGATCAGTCAGATCAAGGAAGCCCAGAAGGGAAATGCAAGTATCGACGGAATCAAGAGTCGTATTGGTACAGGAAAGGTACCTGGATTCACTGAAGATGAATGAGTTTTGTGGTACAAAGGACGTATCTATGTGCCAGCAGATTCGGAGCTGAATCAAGTTATCATGCAAGAAGCTGATGATACTCTTTATTCTATCCACCCCGGAGGAACAAAGATGTATCAAGATTTGAAGGAGCAATTTTTGTGGCACAAGATGAAGAGAGAAATTGGAAGCTACATTGCCAAGTGTGATATCTATCAAAGAGTCAAAGCAGAACATCAGAGACCCGCAGGACTATTGCAACCATTGCAGATTCTGGAATGGAAATGGGATTCCGTCAGAATGGACTTTATCACCGGTTTGCCTACTTCTGGTAAGGGAAATGACTCAATCTGGGTCATAGTTGATAGACTGTCCAAGGTAGCCCATTTTATACCTGTCAAGACTACCTACCAGAGTTCGAAGCTAGTAGAGATGTACATTGATAGAATCATCAGTTTGCATGGGACCCCCAAGACCATAGTGTCGGATCGAGGAACCCAATTTACCTCAAGATTTTGGCAGAAAGTCCAAGAAGGATTAGGGACCAAGTTGAATGTCAGCACAAGTTATCACCAGCAGACCGATGGACAGACTAAAAGAGTCAACCAAATCTTAGAAGATATGTTGAGAGCTTGTGTTCTAGTGTATGGATCAAAATGGGAAGATTGTCTGCCTTTCGCAGAATTCTCATACAACAACAATTATCAAGCCAGTTTACAAATAGCCCCATTTGAATTTCTGTATGGAAGAAAGTGTCGTACCCCTTTGAATTGGTCGCAAGTAGGAGAGAGTCAGATTTTCGGACCCGACATCCTACGAGAAGCCGAAGAGAAGGTTCACAAAGTCCGTGAGCACCTCAAGACCACCCAATCTAGACAGAAGAGTTATGCCGACAAAAGACGTAGAGACCTGATTTTTAGTGTCAGAGATTTTGTGTATCTCAAAGTGTCGCCGTTGAAAGGAATGCAGCGTTTCTAGCTGAAAGAAAAGTTAGCCCCCAGATATATTGGACCCTTCAAGATTCTGAATCGTCAAGGAAACGTATCATATCAACTGGAACTACCAGAGGACATGTCATCCATCCATAATGTGTTCCATATCTCGTTACTTCGCAAATGCTTAGAAGTGTTGGAGAAGACCGAAGTGTTCAAGAACATCTATCACTGAGCCATTGATATCAACAAGGATCTGACGTATCATGAAGTGCCCATCCGTATCTTGGAAGAAGTCTTCAGAACCACCAGGACCCAGAGTATCAAATTTCTCAAGATCCAATGGAGCAACCACACCGAAGAAGAAGCTACCTGGGAGCGAGAAGATTACATTAGGACTGAGTTTCCAGATCTCTTTAGTTTCTAGTTTTTCTTAAATCTCGGGATGAGATTTTGTTTAAAGGGGGAAGGTTTGTAACATCCCATATCTTTAATCAAGGTTATCAAAGTTCAAATCACCCAATTTAGGGTTAACAAAAACTTTTTATTATTAAAATAATTATGAAGGCATGTGTATGTTGCATTAGTATAGAATTGTGTGTAAATGCCATGTTGGATTGTTATAAAGGTGAATGCCACATCATCTATACCATTTACAAACAAAATCCAAAGAAAAAGAAATCAAATAAGATTAAATAATGCAAATGGTCATTTTGGCCATTTTAATCCACTAGGCCACTTTAGGTGTTTCTAGAAGACAATTTCAAACAGAAACTTTCTCAACTCTTTTCACCCCTTGCTAGTACCGATAAAGATGTACCAAGGCCCACTTTGCACACTTACAAAAACATCTAGCAAAGAAATTTAAATGGCATTTGAAAATGGAATCCAATGCATATATGAAGATCCCACTTTCTCAAAAACCCACTAAACCAACTCCACTTCACAATCCCAAGCATAAGTGTAGATCACACACCAAAAATCTTTCCAAAATTCAAATATAAATTTATTTCGGCCATTTCATCAAACACTTGGTGATCACAGATAAACCTTCCTAACAATTACTATTCTTGATCAATGCATTGTCCACCATTTTGCCTCAATCCACTCCCCTTGTCCCCTCTTACCCCAACCAGCACCCTAGCACCTCACCCCCTTGATGTATGCGCCAGTGCCAAGCCACCCAAGCACCTCCATGCCAACCGACCATGGTGCACTCGCAGCTAACCAAACCCAGCTTGCTCACGATGCCTAAGAGGTAGGCGAGATCACACCGCCCCTCTCTGTCCCTTCCCCAAGCGCTACCAGGCCGTGGACCACCCCCAGCAAGCCGCGCCCACCGCATCTGCGCCATGCCGAGCACGTGCCAGAGCGTCGCGCGCGACAAGTGTGCACACGACGTGCCTCCACCATAGCCCGTGTGCACCGCTTCGCCACGACCCTAGGAGGCGCCTAGACATGCCCATTCGCCGCCTCTTGAGCCACAGCCACCGTGCGCCGCGTCGAACGCTGCTTCTGCCGCGCAGAGCACCAGCCGCGCCCGACCAAATGCCACCGCCCCTAGCCACGCCTTTAAGCCGTAGAGGACCACTACGTCGACCACCACTCGCAGCCATGCCGCTAGTAGCCCGTAGCCATGTCGCCACCATCGCCTGACCATGCCGCTCTGCCCCTTCGTCGAGCCTATAAAAGGATGCCTCCCCTAGCCTTATTTCTCACACCATCACACTCCCCTCTCAGCACTTACCACCACACACTTCTCCTCGGAGCCAATCGAGCCCTAGTTCACCGAAATTTAGCCGGAGCTCACCGCAACAGAGGAGAAGAGGCATCGTTGATTGCGATTGTCCTAGGAGCCACCGCGACCACGCCTAGAACCGTCGTCATCTACCAGCTCGATCGCCCCCATCGCCACATCTAGCTGGAGCCCTGGTAAGCCCCCACGTACCCCCACCGTGCCTAGTTAGGGTTTTCTCTCGCCGGAGTTGTTCACCGGAAACGATGAACCACTGCCGTAGATTCCTGTTCTAATCGCACGACTGAGATTGCCTCGTACCACTTCAGTTAGAATTAGTGGCTAACGTGCGGATCCCCCTATCAGTTGCCCTCTGCGCCATGGAGCACCACTGGGCTGGCCCGTTAGTTTTCCCGCGCTAGCCCACAGATTCAAATAGAGGTTTTTCTATTTGGGTTTAAACTAGATTTTGTCTACTTGTTTAAAAATCAACTAAGAGATATTCACATAAACAAATGGCATGATTCAAATTTTGTTAGAAATATAATTATATTATCTATCCAAGCCCGTTGGATTTAAATCAATTGGAGTTAGAGATCACATATAGCAAAAATAACAAAACAGATACTTTTGCAACTTCAAACATTTTTCAAAAATCAACCATAATAGCTTTTAAATTGAGTCCAACTCTCAGAAATCACATTTGATAAGATCTATCTGAATATGTAAAAATATTTAGGTTTGCATGCAGTGACTTTGCACTAGTACCAAAAGAATGCTATTAGAGCATTTCTAGCCACTTTAAATCTATTAAATAATAATCTTAAACTTGATAAAATGTGATCAACCCTTTAAATCATATTCCCATGTGTTGGAATATGAAGTGATGACATGTGTCCACATGATCCCATATTTTAATTGGAGAATATTAAATCTTAAATAATTTTCAATGAGTAGAAATTACTTTTCTCAAATAAAATAAATGAAACTAGTTCTTTAAATCTTGTGATGAGTGTGATGATGCTAGATCATTAAGTGTGTGCATTAGTGTGCTAAATAGACTAGTTAAGTATTATATGGTGATTGTGTATCCCGTATTTCATTTCTAGACGATAGTACCAACCAAGTCTACGAGGAGGAGGAGTTCTACCGCGAAGAAGACGAGAACTTCAATCACTGCACAAATCAAGGTAAGCTATTATTGGAAAGCTAATACTTGCAAGCCATCACTAGATGCAAGTTATCCTAAGCAAGATACATTAGGCATGCTTTGGTTATACCTTTTGATTTATACCCATCCCAAGTTTTACTTGCAAGCTTTAATTTTGCTTTACCAAAGTTTCCTTACTGGTAGTAATGCTTTGTGAGATTTTGGAAAGTACTATAGATAGCATAAATAGTATAAAACTTGGCCTATACTAGATGTCATTCTATGGCATGAGATTGAGATTAGCATCCCACCTTAGTGAACACTCTTAACTTAGTAGCTAGTGCTAAACATAAAACTTGATCACTTTAGCTGGGAATACTTGGTGAAAATGCTTATAAAACCTTGGAATGATGAGTCATTCTATTGAGAAACACAAATGGTTTATGATGATGAAAATGTTGAGGCATGAGCCTTGGCTCTTTATAAAAACACTAATGGTTGGGTTCGGATCAGATACCATTCCAATTTTACCGTACAACCACAATACCTGAATTGGGTAAGGCTTAGCCGAAAGTTTATATGCATTAGTATGGGTTCCCTCACGGAAGAGGTTTGAGCTGAGGCTACCTCTTGATGTTGTCCACCTATGCAGTGCCCAGGATGGCAGATGGCCATGACTGGGAGGCCAAGCTCATAGGGGAGGTGCTTATACTAGAGTGTGTAAAGGAAAGGTTATGATTGATTATCCGCATACTAAGTATGATGATTCAGGGTTATCCCTGATGGATGTATCGAATTTTGTGGTGAAAGTGTACCACCTCTGCTGAGTGTCAAACTATTCTAATAGCCACGTCCGGGGTCTTGGACAGTTGGAGTGGCCATACTGTTCCGTCGTCAGATGTTTTCAAAATGACTTATGAAATGAATTCAGACTGAACTTGACCACAACAGGGTTGTGACTATGAAAACTAAGTTCCCACTTAGGTGATTTAGAACTTTATTTTAACTTTCTTTGTTTCTGAACTCAGCTTAGGTCTCAAATTTAGCTTTGCAAATAAACTTAGAGCTTAGCTTTCCTACTAGAACTACCTTACTTGTTAGTTATAGTTTGCGAGTACTTAAAGAGTACTCATGGCTTTGTCCCTGGCTATTCCCATGGCCAGACTATGAGGAGGACTATCAGGAGGATGGACAGCAGGACGGCTATGACAACTAGGATCATCTCCCATTGTCAGCATTGCCAGTGACACTGAAGGTGGAGCCCACCGCTATGCTTATTATTCTGCTACTTGTTTGTATTAAGACTGGATCATGTGATCCTGTATTTGTGTAAGACCTTATTATGGTATATAATGGATGATGTACTGTGATATCCAATCTATTATGTCTCGCAAAAATGGTAATCCTGGGATTGCGATGTATGGCATAACAAGCATCTGGGATTAAAAATATGGGTGTTGACAATTACTATACTAGTTAGTAATAGAAAAGTAAACTACTTTACCTTCGTAATGATAAAGACCATATCAAATCACATGCTCGCTGTAAAATAAAGTGAGATGCCTCTACTTTATCGTTTGCAAGTTTTATGTGGCTGCTAGGGCTTTTGTGATAGAACCATTTCTAATCTATGAACTTTCCAACCAAAACATGGATTAGATAGTTGCCTATACTACACCCCTCCCGAGGCCCTCCGTTGTAAATGCCATATCAACTATCGAATGAGAAACAGACACCCGCTAGCCACTTATACTATACAAGCCATATGTTGAGCATGGAACCAGTCTCGTTTAAGGTCGGTCTGGACTGCTTCATCAAATGATGTTGCGATATAAACTAGTACACATTAGAGGGTAACAACTATAGGATCAATGCCCGCACAATCCATGTCCGTACTAGCCATACTACATTCCTATGCATAGATCTCGCTCGGATACCACTAAAGGGGTTTCGTGGTAGAAAACAAAATATTCCTATGTTGGAATGCCCTGACTAGCCCAGGATCTATCTAGGAGTAATGCGGTAATGACTGCTGAGGTTTTAGATACATACCCTTGTAGTCCTAAAGCGGTTAACATTCCTAGGAGAATGTGGATGATGTAGTCATACTCGTAGCCAACCTCAAGGTCGCAAACCTCCTCGTAGGTCACCCCTTGCTCCATCGTGTAGCAGCTCCCGCTCATGACATTCAAGATGCCACTATTGGTAGCACCCTTGAGGTTTCCTACACATACGGTGTAAGATGATGACCTCCGGTTACCTGATCTCTACCGGGAGTGTGGAAGTGAATCTTTGGCGTGGAATCCCTGCAGCGCAATGGTGTGCTGCAGGTATATCGTCTCTTGCATGTACCATCCTTTTAGGGACGGCGCCATCGCGAGAGGACAACGAGAGAGATAGATATTCCCCGAGGAAAGTGCCTCGGAGAATTATTCAATTGGTGTGTTTTAATCCCACCCATGGGCATCCTTTTATATAGGTGAAGGAGGGGTACTCCCTCCATTAGGTGTCCCACGGGGGACTAAAGGAATAAAGGAAAATAGGAGGAAAGGAGGCAGCCGGCTGGGCTCCCAGCCCAATAGTAGCAACTTGCGTGGCATGGTGGGCCCACATGCCCCACGGCCCATCAGCGCTGCGAGTATCATCTTGCAAAGTACAAGCAATTGCTGGTGACCTGGGTGAGCCATCTTGCGCGCCTGCCCGACCCAGCTCGCGTGGTGGAGATAACATCTAGCACCAGGCCCGGGTGTGTCGTCCTACTGCTTGCGCACCGCCCAGAAGCGAGGGGAGATGGGGAAGCAATGCCCAACTGGGTAGGCTGACTAGCACATGGCCCGCGAGGGGTGCCCGGTTGGCTGCCGCCTACGTGGAGCACAACACCGGTTCACCCATGTGACCGACTAGGCCTGGTCAAATTGGTGTTGCTCGTTGTGGCTGTTGATTTGCTGCCTTTTCTTTCTATTTTTTGGGTGGCTTCCTCCTAGGCCAATTCCCTCCAAGGTTTTGGCCTATATTTAGTGTATATTAATTCATAATTAACATTTAATAAATGCATAGTATAAATTGCCATTTATCCGAAACACCTTTCGGTCTTTTCCTAGTTGAAATGATAGAGGGTAACAACTATAGGATCAATGCCCATGCAATCCATGTGCGTACAGGCGGTACAACATTCCTACGCATAAATGATCTGATACCACTGAAAGGGTTCTGTGGCAGAATTTTTTTCCTACATTGGAACACCCTGACTAGCCCATGATCTAACTAGGAGAAATGAAGTAGCGACCGAGGAGGTTTCAGATACATACACTTGTAGTACGAAAGCGGTTAACATTCTAAGGGGAACATGGATGATGTAGTCATACTCGTAGATGACCTCAAGGTCACGAAGCTCCTCGCAGGTCACCCCTTGCTCCATCGTGTAGCAGCTCTGGCTCATGACATTCAAGATGCCACTATTGGTAGCACCCTCGAGGTTTCATACACATACGGTGTACGATGACGACCTCCAGTTCCCTGATCCCTACTAGGAATGCGGAAGTAGATTTCCGTCTTGGAATCCCTACAGCGCAACGGCATGCTGCAGGTATGTCGTCTCTTGCATGTGCGTTCTAGGGACGAAGTCATCACGAGAGGACAAAGAGAGAGAGAGATATATATTCCTAAGGAAAGTGCCTTAGAGAATTATTCAGTTGGTGTGTTTTAATCCTACTCATGGGCATCCATTTATATAGGTGAATAAGGGGTACTCCCTCCATTGGGTGTCCCATGTGGGATTAGATGAATGAAGGAAAACATGGGGGAAAGGAGGTAGCCAACTGGGCTCCCACGGCCAGGTGGGTCACCGTGCCCCGCGGTCTAGCAGCGCTGCGAGCAGTAGCTTGCAAAGCAGCAACAGTTGCTAGTGACCCGGGTGAGCCAACCTTCGCACGCCGTCCTGGCCTAGCTCACGCGGCAGCGGCAGCAGTCAGCACCAGGCTCGTGTGGGGCTGGCCTGGTACTTGCGTGTGGCCCAAAAGTGAGGGGAGGCGGGGAGGCGGTGCCCGACCAAGTGGGTCGGCTGGCCCGTGGCCCGCGAGCCGTTCCCGACTGGCTGTCGCTCATGGCACACAATGCCGGTTCGCCCACCTGGCCGACTGGGCCTGGTCAAATCGGCCCAGCTCGTAGTGGCTCTTCATTTGCTGCTTTTTCTGTCTCTTTTACAGGTGGCTTCCTCCTAGGCCAATTCCCTTCGGGGTTTTGGCCTATTGAGGAAGTTGCCCTATAAATTTTAATATTAATATTTATTTAGTATATATTAATTCATAATTAATACATAATAAATGACTATTATAAATTTCCATTTATTCGAAACACCTTTCGATCTTTTCCTTTCTTTCTTCCACTGAACAACTTTGTATTGAATTCAGAATGATTTCGGTTTCTCTCTTTCTCTACTGTGATTCCATCTTACAGAAGATCTCTAGCTCATCGTACCATTAAGTGTAATTCCCTAATGGCTCAGGAATGGCACATACATGATCTCCATCATTGATCAATAGCGGGACCGGGATTCCCATAATGACCCCTGTGCATTCCATGATAACAATGTTGTTTGAACCGTAAACATCGAATCCAATTCCCTTTGTTTCTGGGATACGACTTGTCCTAGATTGATCATCGGTATCACATACATTGTTTAATCTCATTACCGACAAGTTCTGTTTTACTTGTTCCTGTGATATTCCATCCCCGTGACCTAGTCACATGTTGCACATTATGTATGTAATCTAACCAAGTCGACCATTTGTATCTACCCGTCACGCGGGCGAACAAATCCTGATCTTGATACATAGGCCTCAATGATTCCTCTGGAATACCTAACACACACCTTTATGGCGACCCAGTTACGTTCATGACGGTTGACGCAATCAAAGAAGCCTTAGGAGATAGTGATTAATATGGTCTCACGGTCTAAGGAGAAGGATACTACGCTTCTAACTATTGCGACGATGAAGTTTGTGACTTGATCGTGTCACAGTCTTTGGGAAATTTCCATCACATCATTCACTAATGATATGACCTCATTGTCAGTTGAATAGTAAGTCCATGATCAAGAAACCTCGATCATCAGCTACCCAACGAACTAGTATAAATAGAGGCTACTAGGGACTTGGTATGTTTGATACCACACCTATATCAATGTTTCTGCTTGATATAGTTATAGCACAATATGAAAATTATGAACTAATTGAGATATGATAATAAAATCTATTTATTATTTGCCTCTAGGGCATATATCCTTCAGAATACTCTGTCCCCACTTCTAGAGGCTATAGCGGCAACCCTGGAGTCCACCCTGGAGTCCCCGGTGTAAGTGAGTAGGCTAGCGAGCCTTGGAGTTGGGCCTAGCCCATGTAACACCCAAAACTTCCTGTTTATGCCTAACTACCCCTAGCTCATGGTTGGCCTATATATAGGCCCCCACTCCCTCCTTGAAACCCTAGAGTTGATGATGAATTGAAGCATGTGCCTAACCCTAGACCGGAACTCCCTCTCTATATTTTATCTATTAGTTGTACAAGACCTTGGATTCGGTACCCATCTCCAAGTTGTTCAAGACCCTCCCCAAGTGTTTGGTCTCTCCTTGTCAAGGATTATAGTAGTGCTTGGTCTCTCCCCTTTGGGATTCTACTTGGTTGCTACTCTCTCCTTGATTTTGATTCTATAATCCGCTTGTCGATCTCTCCTTTGGTGATTCTATCACAAGATCTCTCGCCGAGGATTCTATTGGATTGGTTGTTCGAGCTAACGGGAGCAAATAGAATAGTGTGTGTTTGCCATGTGTTTCTATTTATAACTTGCATTAGAGTTGAGTTCATCGTGTTCATCAGGTTTCCCCACACTTCCTGCCTCAAATCCGTGAAGATCAGGCCACTCCAAGGGTTAATCCATAAGGAGACCTATAACAACTGGTATTAGAAGCTTTTGGTTACCACGGATTTGACCTTGTTCATCGATTTCCACCATAAATTCAGATATACCAAAAATATTACCCTAAATATCTTTTGGATTGATCTCTAGTTTGGTGAGTTGATTGTGGTTTTGGTCCATAAGAAACTTGTCTTTGGAGTTGGTCTACCATTTTCCTGCGTTTCGCAGCCCATTTTGGTCAATGTTTTTTGGATTTGAGGTTTGAAGGCCCGGATTTCTACTCAAGAACACGAGCTATTCATCGTGCTGGCCCTACAGACCAGTAGCAACGGAGTCTCTGCCCCATGGAGTCTCCGCCCCAACATACCGGAGTCTCCGACCCTGACCAAGTTTTCACCTCTTTCCTTTTTGACTAATTTCCTTTTGTCATTTGTGTTTCGTGTGCGTGTCGATCATCTAACAAGATTCCGCAAAAAACCCTCGCGCTCGACATCGACACCACGGAACTCAAACCATCCATCCACCAACGGTTGCAAGTACGACATCAACACAAGGTATAACTTGCACCACCCTTGTTCACCCCCATTAGATAGATATGGTTCATACCAGTACAGAAGGCAATAGTTATGAAAGGGTAAACGTAATAGCTGAGCGAGTGCAGAGAAAGTTTACATTAGACACCTCATCAAGAAATTAGGGATGGTTGGATATGACTTTGGTGGTTCCTATTTGTTCAATCCCCCTCCCTACCCATGGTGGTTGCTATCTATTCACCCCCTAGCCAAGAAAAAACCTACTCATCCTACTGATGCCACATGCAACTCTAGCTCCCACCTCACTGTTGGGTTTGAAGCATAGAAAACAAAAAATCCGATGATATGAACAACTAAGCACCAGGATTTATGAACCTGGATACAATCAACGGGTGGATATACATCCATAGAGAACTTACCCTCAAAGAGTGACAAAGCGTTACGAGATTTGATCTCATGGATGATGTAGTAGTTCACTTGTTGATCTCAAGATCGTGATGAAGTCCAGCACCGCAACTTAGCAGCGCATCCGTGACCGCACAAACATCTGATACCCGACCACCTTCCTATCTTCGCTAAAGCATAGTAGTAGAAGAAGCAAATCCTTCTAGAGAAATCCACCGGGAAGATGTACTTCACTAATCTGAAGCCATGGGGAATAATCTAGAGGGGAGAGAGGTCCTTCATGATGAGGTGTGTAGTGAGAGGAGGAGGCCTTTTATAGGGGGAGGAGCAACCCCCTGCCATGGTCAGATACCAAAGGAGGTGCCCCCACCTTTCCCTCATTCATGTGGGTGGATGCTCCACTCACATAATTCCTTGTCCACTCACATGTCCACTCACTTGCATTAAATTTCCACCAAATTTAATGTATCTCTCATTTAATAAAACTGTTTTATTTATTTTATTCAGAATTTTGTTAATTAATTTAATTATCAAACATTCACATAAAATCCCTTGCAACATTTCGATATCATATGCAAAACCAATTTCAGCAATTTGACCCGAAACAATTCCGGTGTCCATCGAAATAATTCCAGTGCTTTCATTTTCTTTCTCTAGTATCTTAGTTGCTCCAAATGGTGTTGGTATCCTGCGGTTCGCAAATAATGCAGACATGATCAAGACCCACCAATCAATAATCAGCAGCAGGACCTAGAGATCCATACTGACTCCACTTCAAGAAAAGTTGGCTTTTACAACAGACGATTTTTGTGGTTGAAGGCCCGTTTTTCATGGCTAAAAAGTCTTCTACGACGGATGTCCTTGGTGGTAAAGCCCTGTCACAAAAAAATCTAGCACGGTTTTTTTCTGACCGTGGCGGATCGCACCCTTCAGCCACGAAAACTTGTTCTGTCGTAGATCTGTTCACCACCCGCGTTGACTGCTGACGTCAAGCAAAAATGCCACATGGCACCCGCCGTTAATGGCCGGTTACCACCGTTAACGATCACAGAAAGCATGGCGGAAGCCTGGCCCAAATAAGGCCTGCTAATTGTTAAGTGGGTCGGCCCACGAGGAGAGCCCAATAAGATTACGGCGCTTTACTCTCGCGATGTGTACTATTTGACGTGGCCCATTAATGAATCCATCTAGGGACCGTATGTTTTCAGGCCCGCTATAGTTTCGGCCTAAAGAAGGCCCACTTTGGTAGAATAATATGCGACCCATCAGGGGCCTACGCCAGAAGCTTAGGCACTATTAAGGCCTGCAGGCAGCCCATGGGGTCCGCTCCTGTTCTACCCATTTACAGTTATGGCCTTTTACATTTATGGGTTGCCAGTGTTTGGATCCTTTATTGTTCTGGCCTTTTACTATTCTGGCCTTTTACTGTTATGGCCTTCTACTGTTCCGGTCGTTCACTGTTTGGGCCTTTTGCTCTTCAGGCCATTTACTGTTCAGACCATTTACTGTTCATGCCTTTTACTCTTCTGCCAGTTTTACTGTGCGGGCCCTCTGCTACACGGGCTTTTTACTGTTTAGGCCTTTTATTGTTTTAGCTCTTTACTGTTTAGGTATATCAATATTCAGGCCCATTACAGTTCGTGCCCTTTACTATTCTCGCTTGTTGCTGTTCAACCCAGTACATTTTCAGGGCCTTGGACACTTATGATGCCCACCAATATTCCGACCTTCCACTTACAGCCTTTTAGTGTTTATTTGGCCCATCTGTTGGCCAGAATATTTGCGTATTCTATAACTATGGAGAAATTCTAGATTTAAACAGTCCGTTAATATTTTAGCCCGCTAATGGCCGCGCTAGGATCACCCTATTACATCAACATATATTTTTTGAAATTTATTATAGACCAGACTTTCAACAAAAACAAGATGAAGCATTATAGAGACATCGCGAGACATGTGTTGGAACAGGGTTTCTACTATGAAGCTTACATCCCCATACATGTAACAACTAGCATACCATGATAGCTGCAGAAGAGCAAGTAGACGGTCTGTCAAATCTTGTCGATCTTTCAGTTCTTGTATCTATTCACGTGTAATCGTGATTATTCCATCTATTTGCTATGTTTCTTGTTCAATTAAATCAATTGTTTGGAGTGCAGCTGTAACACCTCTTTCTGCTAGAAAAACTAAAACTGTGGGCCAATGCAAGCAATAATCGCTGTCACTACTGCTTTGTGAAATGACCTCAATACTTAACGTAGGATTCCTCACTTCTGCCCCCATAGCTTCATGTGCAGTCTGAAACAAAGAAAACAAGTCAGCACAGCGTACTAGCTAACTGGCGGCCATCTTATATGTAAAATAACTCAAATTCATCATTGGCCAGGAACAATTAATGATGTGCCTCATACATCTCTTTTCAGAATAACAGGAACTGTCGATGTCCTAGACCGATGCGTACATGTGCTAGTATCATAGCCACTCTGGAAGAAACACTACAGGTTATTTGCATGCTGAAACTAAGACATATTAAGTTAGAACAGCAAAGCGGGCGAAAAACACCATGTTTGTTGTCAAAGATTTTCAAAATTGGCATTGTCCTAATATAAAAAATCAAGCCATCAACATGTGTGTCTCATGCAGACTAACTGAACTAGTGTGGTAATGAATGTAGGGAATCAAGCAACTTGACTCTTTCCCTCATAAACTAATCATATCACTGCATAACGGAAATATAGAAATATAACAAAAAGAGGTTCATGAGATTCCTTCAGCTGCTTAGAACTGGTCAGGAGAACAAAGCATTAACCTAAAATATAAGAATAGAATTTAAAAATGGTCTATAGTATGAACTTGCCAAAAAAAGTGACCTCCAACCACAGGTGGCATTGCTTTAATCATCAGTCAACTATGATAGTACCTTGGAAAAACAAGCAATGGACCAAGTGTCTTAAATAGACTACCAGAATAATTTCATACAAACGAGATATCAACCATTCCTTTTTAGTAGCCAGATCATTCAAATATTTTGATTGTCGGGCCAGTAAATAAAAAAGAAGAGGTCATTTGCTGCCAAAACAATAGTTGGATGCATCCAAAAAATAGCACAAACCTTCTTTGTAATGCCTACAGCTATTGTATTTCCAACTGCTGATAGTATCATTGTACATATAACCAGGCAAGAAAATCCAGTAGATAAACAAGAAAATCATACATTGTGCACCTTGCAAGGTCAATGAAGTATTTAAGCAATGTATGTCTGGGAACCACATGAGAATATAGCATTGATGCAATCACAAGTCAACTAAAAATTCACAAGAACCATAACCAATTGAACCATATGGTGGCTAATATTAAACTCGCAATATCATCTGATGATGTATAGATGAAAATCCCTTGTTTATTATTAATCAAACATTGTATTTCTCACCGAAATTGCCATCCCTAGTTTGGGACTGATGGGGCTCAAACCCGCAGCTTCGCCTTGACAGGGCGGTGCTCTGACCGTTTAGGTAAAGAAAATCATTACATTGCTTTAATGATGAGCAAACAAAAGAATCAAATTGGCAATATACTTTATATGTGCATCATGTAGAGTAGCTATTGAGGTAAATTAAGCAATCAAACAACAGGTGCACGATAGATTTCGAGATCATATTAACATGGTCATAGTATATATATATAGTAACTGGGGATCATATTAGATGATAATAGCTATGACAATCTCAATATGAGTAGTCTAGATAGAATTCCCTCCGTTTCAAAATATAAGATGTCATGGGTTTGTGAAACGAATGTATCTAAACACCCTTTCGTGTCGGTATAGTAACTTGGACTAGTATTGTATGCATTTTTTACTAGTCCAAGTTACTCCCCACCAAGACCAAGTAATTTATACTAGTCTCATACATATAACACTAGACTGTGTTACTACCTCCAGAGTGCATATAAGCTCAATCATGGTGGTGATCTCTAATATTATAATAGAATATAGATTAGCATAGAAGTGGATATACTTCAATCACTACCACCTAATCATGGTCTAGTTAACGTATATATATAGATAGAAGATCATCAGTCAAATATAGCAAAAAGAGATCTACACCATGATTGAGTGAGCAAATTGAATTACAAATCAAGGGATTTACGTTCGGTGTTTGTGCAGTACCGTTAAAGGTCATCTTGTTCTAATTATTGGCCAACTCATGTGGTGCCGACACTAGACAATGTGACTACCTCCAGAGTGCATTCAAACTCTTAATTATAGCAGAAAAATACAATAATAGACTATAAATTAGCATAAAAGTGGATATACTTAAATTACCACCACATAATAGATAGATAGATAGATAGATGAACACATGTCAAATATAGAAAGAATAGATCATCATCAAAATCAAGTGAGCACATTGAATTATAAATCGAGGGATTTACGTTTGGTTTTTGTCCAGTCTTGGTTAAGGTCAACCTTGTTCTAATCATTAGCCGAATCATGTGGTACCTCGTACAAACAAGCATCTGACACTATGCACATCTAGTAAAAAGAAGAGACTTACTATTTCTTTTTGTGCAGTCACGTTGGAGGACATCCTGTTGTCAGTTTGTTCTTTGAAGACATCCACCGCATCGAGGACTTGGATAGACGATCCATCTACTTTATTGTTGCTCCACTTCATACAGGTTCAGGCCACTCATTCACATAAAACAGGTTTGTATTCAGCAATACAAAGCAACAGGTACTTACAAGATTGTAGGGGCGATTCACTCTACGATTCTCTGTGTTCCCTGTGAGAGGAAATAATATTAGATAGTAGTTGTTGCTGTTTACAAAGAACTAGATAGACATTATAGTATAATCACTTGTGAACATGTAGAGCAGGGAATGGCAGAATATAAACAAACATTTAAATGACAAAAGATTGCCATGGAGGCAAAATGGAATGCAGTTATAGTCAGTCCTTAGCACGAACAAGAGAGAAATTACAATGATTTAACTTGTGAAATAGGATTGCAAACAAATATGAGAAGTGTCATAAAAAGTGTCACCTTCTACAGAGCAAGAAGTTACTGTACTAACATTTGGACGAACAAGATAGACATTACAATGGTATATCTCGTGAACTTATAGAGCAGGGAATGCTAACCCATCTGTGAAGTGACTTAAAATGCCATGAACTACATAATATAAGGTAGATACTACTGCTATAGAAATTATAATTGAGAAACTTGAATTTATAGAGCAAGGCATGCAGATAACCATGTTAAGTGCCTTAAAACATGGCATGTAATACTACATCCAATCCAAAGTAAATAAGGCGTATAAATTTTTCGCAAGTCAATCGACCGAAAATTGGACCAAGTTTGTAGAACATACCAGGAACATCTACCATACCAAACCAATGCCATTCGATACATCAGGGCATATATTTGCATAGACGCAAATGCCACAAATTAACCCTTAATATATTTTTCTATGAGCTTGGTAAAAGTCATCATTGTTTGACTTTAAAGTTGTATAGGCCTTCTTTTACGGAATGGATGTACTCCCTTGATGACCCACAAGTATAGGGGGTGTATCGCAGTATTTTCGATAAGTAAGAGTGTCGAACCCAACGAGGAGCAGAAGGTGCTGGCTAGTGGTATGGATCAGGAATTCTCTGCAATTACTTAGCAAACGGATTTTTAGGGGTTTTCGATAAAGCAAGTAAACAAAGTACGAGTAAATAAAAGACAGTAAGAATGAATGCAGCAAGTGGCCCAATCCTTTATGCAGCAAAGGATAAGCCGGTTGTATTTCTATAGATGACCAAACGTTCTCGAGGACACATGGGAAGACTGTCAAGTGCTTTTGCTTCATATAGTCGATTAATATTCTCTAGCTTGCTAAGTGTTGTGTGGGTGAACCTGTGCTAATGTACCGCCCCATCCAAGACTAATACATACTTGTGATTATACCCCTTGCAAACATCCGTAAGTACAAGAAAGTAATTAAGGTAGAAACCTAACCACGGCTTTAAACTCTAAGACCCTTACGTCCCTTGTGCAATGGTTTCCTAACGGGGGTTCAGGTTTCTATCACTCTGGCAACCCCTACGATTAGTAGCCAAATACACAATGCATTCCCCTAGGCCCATATAGGTGAAGTGTCATGTAGTCGACCTTCACATGACACCACTAGAAGAAGTACACCACAACTTAAATAACAATCTATTGAATCTTTCTCAACACAACTCCACTACTAACAACAAGACTTCTCCCATGTCCTCAAGAACAAAACGAACTACTCACAAGACATCATATGGATCATGATCAGAGATGGAATAATGATGTATAACAATCTGAACATAAACAATAATTCAATGGTTCACTCAATAGCATCAACTACAAAGAGTAATCAACACCAGGAAAGTTTCCCTATGAACTATAGCAAGATTCAACCAATTGTTACAGCAATATGGAGATGGTGATGAGGGTGTTGAAGGTGATGATGGTGGTGATGATGGTGATGATGATCCCGATGAAGTCCAGCTTGATCGTGGTGTTGATGGCGACGATCTTCCCTCTCTAGGAAGGAATTTCCCCGGCAGAAATCTGCCTGTCGGAGAGATCTTTCTCTCTCGGTGTTTTCCACCCCGCAGAGGCGGCGGAATCTTTCTGTGGTCACTCCCCGAGTCTTAGGGTTTCGTGGGGATGATATACGCCATAGGAGAGAGGCTGGAGTGGGCCAGGACGGCCACACCACTCCCAGGCGCGGCCTAGGACTGCCCGCGCCATGGGGTGGTCTGGCCCCCCTGTGGCCCACCTCCACTCCATCTTCTGGCATCCAGAGTCTTCTGGAAAACTAGAATTTTCCATATATTTTCCTGGATTTTCTGATCTTCGCGAATTTTGCCTCCAAACAGCACCTTTTCCATCAGAATCGTGACTGCAGCGGTCCATGCTCCAAAAGTCATCAACCATGCAAAAACAGATGAAATAACATAAGTATCACCTCTCAATATGAAATATATCAATGAATAATAGTTAATTAAGACATAGAATAGTGATGCAAAATGGACGTATCAACTCCCCCCAAGCTTAGACTTCGCTCGTCCCCAAGCGAAACTGAGCTCAAAAAACATGGCCTCAGGTTTATGGAGTGAAGAGTCGATAAAAGAATACGGACAAGAAGCATCACATTCATCAAATGCATAGATCATAATAGAGGACAAATCACTATTATATAACTCAACTTCCAATGAGTAAAGGAAACACAATAAAGATACATAGAGTAAATCATAATTGGTAATGGCAAACTTAGCTCTTGATCGAAGAATAGTTGATAATTTGCTGCAGTTCACAAATAGCTGGTTTTCAAAGAAAGCTTTCAAAGTAGTAAACTTCAAGATAAGAGCAATGTGCAAAACAAGGAACATAAGAAACATGAATGCATAAATCATCATATGAATGAATGAAACACATCAACTCAAAATACTTGCTGAGATAGAAGGGAATAGGTGTACTGACTCAACTACAAAGTAAAAGAAAGGCCCTTCGCAGAGGGAAGAAGGGATTACAAGTCTCATAAGGAGCTCCCAAAATTTATGATACTTACTAGCTTTCAGCTCTCATTGCCCCTATCATAGGCATCTTTTGGTGATTAAGGTTAAAGTGACACAACTAAGAGGATATGCTTGACAAGTTATAAGTTGAAATCTCATGCCCCTTACTTATGAGTACCGATCCTCATGCTACTCAACTTCAGTCACGAGCGAGCTCTTGTCATTGTAAATACATGCGTATCATCGAGAACTGCCAACGGGGTACCCCTTGCACATGACACAGGAGCTATCCCATAATCAAAATGACAAGGCAAGCAGACAGTGAGCATCTCAGCGATCTTTTTATTTGCTATTTGCATAGGTTTTTATTGAGGATGCTTCATAGAATGCTCACTATAGTTATGCTGCAGGTTTCCACCATGATTAGGCATGGCTTAGGCTAGCGGCCCAGGCGTTTCTCTAACACACATATACACTCCATGATCTTACAAGTTCCACTTTTAATTCACACCGTCGGGATCCATAAGCAAAAGAACGTGATATCAACTAGGTACAAAGTGCCAAATGAAGTGTTTAAAGCGGTCCCCATGATACATGGTTCGGCTAATTTCAACTCATAAAGCGCAAGCATATACGCAGCAAAGAAGGACCCAATGGTTCAAGTTTATTAAATGCAAGAAAGTAAAGTGTGCCATCAAGTTCGTGAGAGCTTTAATCAATAATTTTCACATAACAAGTTTAATCTGGGAGGTAGACAAAACAGGAATTTACTTGGAATAGCAATAATGCTACTAGGTAGGTATGGTGGACACAAATGGCGTGGGTTTTGGTTTAAAGGAGGTGGATGCACGAGAAGAATTTCCTCTTAGTATAGGTTTCTGGCTAGCAAGGCTGGGTAGCAAGTATAAGAGTTGAAGGAAACAAACAAGCATACAAATGATAAAGACGAACATGCAATCTTCCTTGGAGGCACAAAAGATCTTAACTAGAGAATACTAAATTTATGAGCAAATCAAGAAAGAAAGATGATGAAATTATTTTCCTCTAGAGTACTACTATCTTTTTCATTCAACTCTCAAAAATAGTGTTCCTACTGACCGAGCCAGGTTTGCCAAAACCAACTAAATTAACTCAATGATCCCAAAGTGAAACCAATACTAACAACAAGATCAATCATATAACCACGAATTGAAAACTAATATAAGCTATGCAAAAGAGTGAATGATAGAACTTCTCATTAATATTCCATAACGGAGACTCACACCAAGGGATACATATCTAACAAGAGAGGGGACACTTCCATAATGCAAACCATCCTACATAATAACTCCTCTATTCATGATATGACTCTACTAATAAGGTAAAAAGATAGAAGATAGTGATATGATACCGTGGCACTCCCCCACGCTTGGAACAAACCAAGGGGATGCCAAAACTGATGACGAATTACTCCTTCGGTGGTGGTGGTATCCTCTCGATGAGCTCTTTGATAAGTTTCCCAAAGTCCTCAATCTCGAAGGTGAGATTACGAATCAGCTGTGAGTTTTGCTCAATGCGGCTCATGATCATGTCGTGTTGAGAATCCAATCTCTTGCTATTCTTTCCCCACTCTTCCTCCTTGAAGTCTTCTTTTCCTGCATGGCTAGAACGAGGCATATCCCAATTGGAGGGTAATTTCTCCTTGGGCATATTCTGGTATTGATGCTCATGGATAAGAGTGTGGGAAGGATTCTTGGTGCGTGGAGGAAGTGACCAGGGATCGGAACGGTGATGAGGAGGCTTCCCTCCAGTGGCTGGGTTTGCCACCACTCCAATGCTTGCAATGGTAGTGCCGGTATGCGGGTGTTGGCCTTGCTCCTCTTCACCTTCACTCTTGATCTCCTTCTCCTTCCCAGGGTCTTGGAGGTCTTCCTCCATGGGCTCCTTCCCTTTATCCTTGGCGGACACCATTATGCTTCCAACCTTTCAGAGAGTATGTCCTGACAGAAATATATCGAAACAAAAACACGACGAAAACACGATATACGGACCTCGGGGGATCCGGGGGTTATATATTACAAAGTTTCATATCAAAAGGAAGGTACTGGGAGAAAACGAGTCGGAGGCGGAGTCCGGGGTGGACTCACCACCTGGTGGCGTGGCCAGGGGTGGGCCCGTGCCACAGGGTGGTGTGAGCCACCCTGGCTCCGTTTCCGTCCCTTTTTCGCTTCGTAGCTTTCCTTATTGACTGAAAACTGCAAAAGTATAGTTGGATAGTATTTTCGCGGAACTTTTCTTACCAAAATCGTTACCTATTTGAACACGGACTCTACAGGTCTCTGAATTTGGTATTTAGTGGATTCTTCGGGAGTCACCACTTGAATCATCAATATCTTCATATTCATACACTTATTACTTGAGTCATAAAACCCTTCTCTTCCTTATTACACCATTGACTCCACTTCCTAGAAATTTCTTACACAGTTCTTATTAGCAACATTAGTATAAGTGAAGTGATAAAACCTTTTGAGTCCAACTTCAACTTAAAACGATCAAAACATAATATACTGTAGCAACTCCTTCCAAAAACCCAAAAATAATTCAAAAAGGATATCAAATAAAGAAGCAAATGTAAGAGTGGCAAAATCTGTCAAAACAGACCAGCAGGTGAAGATCAATTTTTTCGAAAATCTTCTGTTGCTCAAATCAAAAAGTGCAAAACTAACGAAAGTTGAATAACAACTGGGGGCAGAAGCACAAAAAATTACAGCTCAATCCGACAGACAGAGATCTCTCACGAATTTTTACGGTGAAGCACAAAAATCTTTTTCGGGACAACAACTTCCCCAAATATTACTTCTCTCTCATTAGAGGTTGATCTTGACACTAAAACCAAACAAAACGGATAAGGAGCGGTTATTACTGGAGTAATAACTTCCAAGACTCAAAGAAACAAAAACAAACTAAAAGAAAAAACAAATTGGGTTGTCTCCCATAAAGCTCTTTCTTTATAGCCATTAAGATGGGCATGATAATTTTGAAAAAGCTCTCATAGGGATATGAATTGAAGTGAAAGAGAGCATTAAGAAGCAAAAACACACACACATTTAAGTCTAACCCACTTCCTATGCAAGGGGATTTTGTAAACAAACAAGTTAATGAAACCAAAGGCAACTTGCATAAGACGGCAAAAGATGTGCAACATAAAAACTTTCAGCATAAAACGAGGAAACTTGATATTATACACAAGAACACTTTTTCCTCTTTCATAGTAACTTTCAGTATCATGTATAAACTTAACAACATAGCTATCATAAGAACCATCATAGCAATGATCACTTATTCTAATAGAAAACACAGGAATACTAGCTCTCATAACACTACTTTGTGAAACAATATTAGAGGTATCCTTACAAAGGATAGTGTGTCCCTCTTTTTCATACTTGGTAACAAAGTCTTTCACATTTTATATTATAGGTTCATCAACCATTTGTTTATCAGGTTCAACAGCTTTATTCATACTTTCATTAAACATACTAGCTATCATAGAATGTTCCTTTATCTTAACGGGGAAAGGCATTTTCTCAATGTAAGGTTTGGGTAAGACATAATTAGCAGTGTAAACTTCAGTATTTCTTGCAGGAACACTCTTAGCAATATCTTTATAAGGTTCATGATACTTATTCCACTTCTTTTTAGGCACTTCAATGTAGGAAGCAAAAGCCTTAAAATAAGAAGCAATAGAGAGTCTAGACCATAAGCATTACTAATATTTTGAAAGTCATCAGTTCCCATAAAAGATTCTATGCATTCATAATCATAATTTATACCTGACTTTCTACCTTTGTCATTCTCCCAAGCTTCAGTATTGTCTTGAATACGATCTAGAAGGTCCCATTTAACTTCTTCTTCCATGCGAGTGAATGATCCAGCACAAGAAGCATCCAATAAATCCTTGTCATGTAGAGGGAGCCTTGCATAAAAGTTGTTGATAATAATATTGTTGGGGAGCTCATGAATGGGACATTTGAGCATTAGTAACTTCAATCTCCCCCAAGCTTAAGCTGTACTCTCTCCATCAAGAGGCCAAAAGTTGTATATTTGATTCCGATCTTTATGAATCTCACTAGGAGGATAAAACTTTGAATAAATGAGAGGCACTATTTCCTCCCATTCCAGAGCTTGACCGTTCTTCAGCAGCTTATACCATTCCTCAGCTCTTCCTTTCAGTGATAATGAGAATAACTTCTTCTTAACTTGATCTGTAGTAATACCTGCACACTTGAACAACCCGCATAATTCGTGTATAAAGAGTAAATGATCACCGGGATGGACAGTTCCATCCCCAACATAGTAGTTATCCATAAAACGATCAATAATTCTTGTAGGTATTTTGAAAACATCATTCTCAGTAGGTGGTGGCTTATCTACTACCTTAGCAGTGGTAGTAGCATTACCAAATACGAAACTCAGCGAATTATCCATAACGAAAATAAAGAAACTAGCAGAAGTAAGCAATACTCACAGTAAAAGTTTCCTTTACCAGTTCCACTCTCCAATAGCGCTTCACTCCCCGGCAACAGCGCCAGAAAATAGTCTTTATGACCCACAAGTAAAGGGGGTGTATCGCAGTATTTTCTAAAAGTAAGAGTGTCGAACCCAACGAGGAGCAGAAGGTGTTGGCTAGTGGTATGGATCAGGAATTCTTTGCAAATACTTAGCAAACGGATTTTTAGGGGTTTTCGATAAAGCAAGTAAACAAAGTACGAGTAAATAAAAGACAGTAAGAATGAATGCAGCAAGTGGCCCAATCCTTTATGCAGCAAAGGACAAGCCGGTTGTATTTCTACAGATGACCAAACGTTCTCGAGGATACATGGGAAGACTGTCAAGTGCTTTCGCTTCATATAGTCAATTAATCTTCTCTAGCTTGCTAAGTTTTGTGTGGGTGAACCTGTGCTAATGTACCGCCCCATCCAAGACTAATACATACTTGTGATTATACCCCTTGCAAACATGATTATAGAGGTGAGAGGCTGGAATGGGCCAGGGCGGCCACACCACTCCAAGGTGCGGCCTAGTCCTGCCCGCGCCATGGGGTGGTGTGGGCCCCCTGTGGCCCACCTCCACTCCATCTTCTGATATCCTGAGTCTTCTGGAAAAATAGAATTTTCTTATATATTTCCCGGATTTTCTGATCTTTGCGAATTTTGCCTCCAAACAGCACCTTTTCCATCAGAATCCTGACTGCAACGGTCCATGCTCCAAAAGTCATCAACCATGCAAAAACAGATGAAATAACATAAGTATCACCTCTCAATACGAAATATATCAATAAATAATAGTAAATTAAGACATAGAATAGTGATGCAAAATGGACGTATCATCCCTCCGTTTCAAAAAGTATAAGTCATCATCTAGACCACTTTTAGTGTGTAGGCTCATGTACGTTTGGAGTAAACCTACTCACTAAATGGTGTATAGATACACTCCTATCACAAAGCTAAAACATCTTATATTTTAAAATGGAGGGATTAGTACACAATAGACGGCAGCTACTGTCAGAGCTTAATTGAAACAAACAATAATGGCATAACTTGCAGAGGGAATACAAAACCAACAAGTTCAATGACATAAAATTTGCGATGAATTACATAAGAGAAGGCAGTTACTGTGTTTGCTTAGAACAACCAGATTGAAATTAAAATAACATAAATTCTGAACTTGTAGAGTAGGGAATGTTAACCTACATGTTCAATGGATTAAAACTACCAAGAACTCCAAAATTACATGCAGTCAGTATTATAGCAACAGACAAAGCAAGTGCACATTATGATGACATAACTTTTGAACTTGTTGAACAGGTAGGCAGCCTCAGATGTTTAGTGAATTAACATTTGCCATGAACTGCATAATACTAATGAACTCTAATGATGTATGTTTTGTACTACCAAAATTGTTTATGTATATTACGAGTAATTGTTACTCAAAGAAAAACACGCATAACAAGGACGCCTTATACCTCGAAATAGAAGGAGTAGTCTAACGCCTGGATTTAACATAGACTACACCGGATTTACTCAAGGGAGAATGGGATATCAATTAAGCCAGTATTGAGGCAGGAATTTACCACCAATACAGAAATGTAGTTCACTGTCATAGGCTCATACATGCTAGTTTGAAACAAACGAACAAGCAGATCTGGTTTACCTAGGCCATGGCGTCATTTATGCATACACGACATCTTTGCGGGTGACATCAAGAACACCGAGGTGCCCGGTAGTGGTGAGTCGGGCTGAAGAAGGTAGATCTCGGTGGCGTCTATGAAGCAGATCTCTAGAGGTTGTTGATGGGTCTGGCTTGCTTGAAAAGATGGAAGGTACGGTGAAGGAGATCCGGTGTAGTGCACGGCATCGTCGGTGAAGCAGACTTGTTACGACCGATTATGGATTCGACGCGCTTTACAAGAGCGTCGGTGAAACAGATCCAGTGTAGTGGCCTATTGAGTCCGTCAAGTAGATCTAATGCAGCGCACACCGTCGTAGGTGAAGCAGGTCAGGTGCTGTGGACTAGGGAGTCGGCAAAACTAACATGGTTGTATGGAAGAGGGTGTCAGGCGAACTAGGGTTCGGTAAGGTGGATGTCGGCTGATCCCGTAGACTGGTGAGGAGTATATGGTATAGAGGTAAGGTGTGTAGGCCGGCGAAGTGCGGTGGTGCAGGAGCCAGATGTGGGATAGGGGGTTTGGGGTGGCGTGTGGGCTGGCTAAGTGTGGTGGTGATGTTTTGGTGCGGTGGTGCAGGAGCTAGAGGTGAGATAGGGGGTTGGGTGGCGTGTAGGCGGGCGAAGTGCGGCGGAGATGATAACGGTGCGGTGGTTCAGGTGCTGGAGGTGAGAGGGGGTTGGGTGGCGTGTAGGCCGGCGAAGTGCCGCGGGGATGCGCCGGTGCGGTGGTGCAGGAGCCGGAGGTGAGAAATGGGTTAGGGTTTTTTGGAGTGCTTTGGGGGAAATGGCGTCGATGGAAGGTGTACTACCCAGCTTCAGAGCAGTGGGGACCCCCGGCCCCCTAGGGGGAGGGGATTACGAACCATACCCATGCCCCAACATTAGTAGATAAGCCATTGTCTGGAGTAGAAAAGGAATTTCGTACGGCTACAACTTGGGGCGTGTGACCACCCAAAATATTTCGGTGGAGGTGAGGCGGGAGAATTTACTGCTCTGGGATTTTGAATTTGGCTATACAGTTCAAAAGATATAGAATAATAATATCCCATCCTATCCTAGGAGTATCTATAGTCTAATGACTAGAAAAAATAGTTTATTGTAATGTCCTAGCCTTTCTAGGTACAGAATATTTCCGGAGCCATTTCTACAAAAATAAGGTCTCTACCTTCGGCTCAATTACGCACACACATGAATGCACATAGTAAGATGAACTAGAGTAGTATGTTTCCCACTATGACCAGCCTAACAGGATCTCTAGTGGCTAGTGGCTTTTCTCCATATGATATGAATGTTATAGCATGCTAATAACGCGGTATTTTACAGAACATCTTTTTATAAAAATTTAAAAATATAATAGGTATATCGTGAATATAAACGATTTCAGCATGTAATGAATTGCCTAGAGTAATACTTCCACATGCATAATCGATTCCGGCGCTATTCAAGTTGGAGGATAACTGGCAGGACTGAATCTAGGTACAACGCCAGGTGCTGCAGGAGGAGGCGGTGGCTTGACATGATCACTTAAGTTTAGCAATCAAATTTGCATTGTATGTTTGCTTACTCGACACATTAATCATATGTTATCTTACTCCACACCCGCCAACAAAAAATAATGCCCTATACTTGAAATAGCGCCAACGCTATGATGTTTTAGCGCGATATAGCATGTTATTTAAAAAATAGCACCATACCGAGCAAAATCTTTAAAAAATATCATGCACTCTCCAAATATGCTATATCACGCTACATAGCGTGAAATAGCGCACTATTTTCTTCCATGCTAGAGATGCTCTAAGATTGGTCTGAGTGTTAAGTAACTTGGTGTAGTAATATGCATACATTGTGCTACAGACTATCAAAAGTACTCCCTTTATCCAGAAATAACTGAGTTAGTTTTGTCTAGATTCGAATATATTTAGATGCATTTTAGTGTATAGATACATTTGTCTTTAGACAAACCCAAGTAAGTTATTTATGGACGGAGGGAGTAGTATTTTTTAGATGCTAAAATGAAAAAGAAGATCCAACTGCTGGCAATGTTGGGATTCGAGAGTCTTGATCCAGCTGGAAATGTGTATGAATAACTTTGAATATTGACCGTTGGATCAAGGTTCACGAATCCCAACATTTCTAGCCGTTGGATCCTCTTTTCTATTCTAGCATCTAGAAGATTTTATTGATAGTCTTCATCATAATAAATGGTATGCACAAAACTCAAAACACACTACTTCATCATTCTAGAATCTTCTCCCTCGTTTCTCTAGACCATGTTACCAAAATTTTCAAGTTTTAGATAGCTAATAATCGTGACTTCTAAATGATATAAAAGTACAAGAACCAAATATACACCCATAATTTATAGATGTTGATCAAATTTATATTTTTTATGCTTTACCTATTAAAATTTTATATAGTGGTGATATGTCAGACGTCTAGGTACTATTCAACACGAATCCAGCTCCTTTGAACCATTGGGTCTAAGAGCCCAACAGTCAGGATTGGTGCTATGGATCCAATTCAAAACTGCTCCATTGTAGTAGTAGAGAGAATATAGCCTACTATGCTATGAAATTTTGGGGGTGGTGACATGATGGTTCCTGAAAATGGTGGAGTTTTCTCTAGGTATTATTCAACACGAATCCATGTGCTATGAACCGTTGGATCTAAGAGCAAGCATAGCGTTGCCAAAACACTGAGTCTAAGAAATCTTAGAACCATGTCTAAATGGTGGAGATGGGGTGGCTAAGAAAAAGATTCCTTAGGTTGAGTCTAGTACTAGACACAAGGTCCTGCTGATTAAAAAATTATTTCATCCAACCGAATAAGGGAAGTTTTATGAAAAAGTGGGGTATCCTCTGTTTTGCGGGTCCCATTAGTGGTGTTAGACTGTGTCTAAACGGTGGAGTAGTTTTGTTTTGTTAGACTCACGTCAGACATTTTTCTTAGCCATACCAGCACATTGTACACGCTCTAACAGTCCAACAGTAAGGATTGGTGCTAAGGATCCAATTCAAAACTGCTCCATTATAATGGTAGAGATATAGTGGTAAGATAAGATAAGATAAGAAATAACTAGTGAGTCGCAAGTGCCTTGCACGTGAGAATCAGATAATATAAGTATGACATATCATTTTTTATATAAAATTATAGTAGTAGGTGAAACTCAAAACAAAATTATACTTTCGAGCTTCGTTCATAAAGTATCCCATGTGTTTGGTTCTTGTACTTTTTGTATAATCTAGAAATCAACCTATAGCCGTAAATAATCCGCGTCCGTAAAACTGATCCGTAAATAAATTATATTCTATAGGAGTACGTAGGCGGGGCCAGGGGAAATTGCATGCCCTTTCATCTCCAGAACCGCTCATGCATGCTTCTCCCGGTCTTCCTAGCGGTTCCTTTCTTCTCTATCCCATTCCTTTTCTGCCACCCGACTAGACCTCTGCAAAACAAAAGAAGGCGCCAATCACAGTACATGGCGGTGTCGTTGGACAAGATGTACTACTTCGTGGACCCTAGTAACACCACACTACCGGTGGCGTATACTAACAGAGTGTCGGTGGTGAACGATTACATCGAGAAAATCCAAAAGCTCCTGGAGGAAACGGACAACAAGATTGTTGGCCTCGACATTGAGTACACCAACGAGCAATCATCGATGCAGAAGGTTGTGGTCGTCCAGCTATGTGTGGGCATGGATTGCCTGGTCTACCAAATCTGCCAGGCCGACCAGCTATGCTCAAAGCTAGCAGAGTTCCTCGCCAACCCTAACATTTCCTTTGCAGGCGTCGACATTGGCAATGATGGTATCAGGCTTAGGCGTTCTCTAGTACCAGTGACGAACTTCGTGGAGATCCAGAAGAGGTGGAAGCCTGACGGCTCCATGAATGATAAGGATTCTTTGCCTGACTACGTGGTGGCCCTCGTAGACATCCGTTACAAAGTCATGAAGAAGAAGAAGGAGGATGTGGACCATAAGCAGTGGGGGAACATGACCCTGACCGAAGAGTAAATCAAGTATGCAAGCCTTGACGTATATGCGACCTACGAGGTATACATGCGGATAGTGAACTTCGAGAGGGGTCAACAAACTCTTGAAATGTTCAACCAAGAAAAAGAACTAAGGAAGAAGGGCAAGGGCAAGCAGACCAAAGAAGAAGACAAAGACTCGGAATGGTACACCATGTGACCTACGAGTATATCTTTGTGTGTCGATATATCCTTGCTTGGTACTACTCCTACTTGTACTATACTACTCGCAGAAGCTAATGCATGTATATACTGCAGGCATGCAAGGGGCGGAGGCTAGAATTAATGCAAGGAATCGCAGTTGTTTCTTTTATTTTGACTGCAGAGTAATAGTAGGAGTAGGCATCATAGCACATGCCAACAGCCCACCCCACCTCAACGAATTGTCTTGTCAATCAACAGCCATGGCAGATTATAATTTTATAGTGGTAGAGACTTTCTTTGATTAATTCTATTTATACTACTTAGGCGGAGTACTGCTGAAAGACAGAGGGTGAATGGGCACCGGAAAACTGCTAGTAGCACTGTAGCAGCAGAACCGCAAGATGAACATTTATCGATTCCCCGAATGTATGTTGAGTTAGTATAGTATAAACATAGTACTATATTAGTACTACCTGCTACTCTAGTACTACTACTAGCAAAAAACCACCATCCCTACTGCAGAAAAGATACGATTTCTTCCAACCAAACTAGTACTATTCCAAAAATGGCTATATTTACTTGTTACAAAAATGGATGTATCTAGACATGTTTTAGTGCTAGATACGAGTACATCCAATCCAGTGACAATTAATATGAATCGGAGGGGAGTACTACTATTACCGTACTACTCCACTATTGTACGTATAATAAGACCTATCCTCTTTATTGTCTTAATTCCCGTGACTCATTAATTTAGATATCTCTATTTTCTCTCAATCTCCCAATGCATGTTGTTTCATCTCTCATCATGTTCCCCTTTTTTTATCTAGCGTCTCATGCATGTAAAAATAGTCATGCATGCATAAATTAATTAGAGTTTATATACTTGGTAGTATTGCGAATTAGCCCTCTGGCCTTCCTAAACAGAGAGCCTTAATCATATTCAGCTTACTACTCAGCAGAGTACATCCACTGATCCTCCCAACCCATCGGAAGTTAAGACTTCATGAAAAATACTCAGGAGAGTACATCCACGAACTCATCTAGTACCTCTGTTTCAAGGAATAAGGCGCACACGCGCTCCAAAGTAAAGTTTGACCTAATAAATGGAGCAACTAAAATTTACTTATATGTATAAAATTTGTTTCGTCGAATTCTTATTGAAACAACTTTCCAATGATGCTAAATTTGTATAGTACCAACATTCTTTATATATACTTAGAGTAAATCTTGGTCAAACAAAAAAAAATAAGGGAGCCTTATTTCTTGGGACAGAGAGAGAGTTTTAGTACTACAAAATCAACCATTCCTGGTATGTAAACAATTATTCTGCAATTGAACCAATTAACAGCAGCTTACATCACCACTAAAACTCGACGCGAAAGAAGAAACGCAGGTCCTTCGAGGTAGCAGGACCGACCAGGTAATGAGGCGGCACTGCCAGGTAAGACGTAAGGTCCTCAAACACGACCTCGCCTGGCTTAGCGGATCTCGATGCGTCGAGCTCCACCGTCACGCTGTTGGTTCTCCTCCTACCGTCCGTCCAGGAGAGCAGCGGCGGGCATTTCGCCCACATCCTTACCCTGTACACCGACAAGTCGCCCATCGTAGCCCTAACACAGACCGCAAACACGAGGGGGGCCGTGCTTACCGAGCTAATTGTCAGAACAAACACGGCGCTGTCCTTCTCCCCAACAACGATGAGCCGGTGGGACAGCTCGCCAGGCAGCGGCACTAGCTCCTAGAAAGCTTTGGTGGTGGCATACTGGATCTTGTGCACTTGGATCGAGTGGACCGCTTCGAGGTAGGCAATGAGCGCTGGCGGCGGGGCGGCGAAGTCGCAGCCGGTCTCCATGCAAGTGCAGGGAGCGTACCGGCACATGATTTCGTGCTCATAGAGTTCATAGTAGGGTAGCAAACTACTGCAGCCTTTGTGGGCGCACTCGACCCTCTCCGCTGATACGCGACATCCATGGCGGGCTCATGGGTGAATCCGCCACTAGGGTGCTCGCACTTCTGGCAGGAGGTGATCTTGCGGATGCAGCGGTGACAGACTAGATGAATATCCATGCGTTGTAGAAACGGAAGTTCGAAAAATAAAATAGTTGCACGGACGAACCGACAAAAGAAAAATCAATGGATTGTGAGGGAGAAATGGAGAGACCTTGTAGACCCGTTGGGGCTTGAGGTCCTGGGAGCAGGAGGAACAATTGAGAATGGTGGCTTCCATCTTCAGAGTGACCGTCCCAAGCATTGCGATTTGGGTGGGGGGGGGGAATGAGGACTCTCTGATCCGGCCTCGAGCATTGCCCTTCTTTTATATACCACAGCTGATAATCAATGAAGCTCTACCCGGTTGCACCTTTCCTTTCTGTACTAGGGTCCTTTTTGTATATTTTGAGGCCTTATTATTTACAAATTCTTGGTTTAGTTAGACAAGATTAGCGGCCTCTTTGTATTTGTGAACCACCCTTTTATTAGTAAGTTGGCACGTGAGACCCACATAATAATAAAGTATGACATACCATCACTATATAAAATTATGCTCTATAATAGGTAAATCTCAAAAAAATATGAAAGAGCCACATCTATAAAAAGTAATGATGTATATTTGTTTTCACCCAGTACACTTTGAAGGTATTGTAGTAACATGTGAAAGTTTTACTAGCCTAAGTTATTTAGCACTATGAAGTGCAGCCTAATATGGAAGAGAAAGAAAAGATCCAGCGAGAGCTCATTTTTGGGCAGAAGCACGAGGCAAACAGAAGGAAAGTTGGCCTGGACCACCACGGGCCCCGACCTTCTCTACACTTCTGCGCCTGCACGGTTGTACTCCATTGCACGGAAGCTTACATGGGAAGGAAGAGGTGACTGCTGTGATGCTTCCCACCTGAACAAGTCCCAGACATAGATGCAAGAGTGGACATAGCAGATCAACGGCTTAGATTACTCAATGTTGGGAAGGTTCTAGAACTGAAGGGAAAAAACAAATTCAAAAACTGGTGTACTATATAGTGGTATAGATATTATAGATATAGAAAATCTTGGACCGGAGGGAGTAGGAAAGGTTCACTTTATCAATTTATTTTCACCCATCAACTTAATCATCTACGTAGGGCCCACAGATGGGGGAGGTCGTGGTCTCCTTGGACGCACCTCAAAATTATGACTGGGCTATCGAGTGCGGGAAGCAGAGTCAGTGTTTCATCCAATCGCTTACCCTAGTCATCATCATCGATATTTGCCACACACATCGGCTTCATCAGCGACATTGATTGTCCCCAAGCTTCGGTAATCTGCCACATTAATATTGGATCATCTCCTTCCTATTTATCCTCTCCCCTTCCCCGCACCACCAATTCATCTCTAATCCCCTGCTTCCAGCAACCATCTCCGTCCTCATCTGTCATCCATGGCCACCTTCCGGCTGCCGCCCATCGTACCGAAATGCAAAGACCCCGACATTGCCGCACAGGAGGACAATTCCCTGCGCATCTGTGCCTTCTCCCCACGGAGAACAAAGTGGTAGCTGGCATGCGCCTTCCTCGACACTGGGTACGGTCGCCGCAAGTACCGTATGTATCGCCTCCACAACAATCTAGATGGGACATTGAAGGTCAAGTTTGTCAACTTCAGGGATGTCTGTCTCCTCTACGGCTAGGCCTTCCACTGCGGCTGCGAGATGGTGGTGCTCACCGGCGCCAACACTTTCACCAACTACTGGGACCGGTTTCCCAACAACGGCAACTTCATCCATAGTGTCCTCCCAGAGCTGCCGATGGCTCCGGAGGTACCGCCGCCATATCCGCAGGTGCCGCTGATGGCTTAGGGGTACCGTCGCCTTATCTAGAGGTGCCGCCGTGTTATCTGGAGGTGCCGCTGATGGCTCAGGAGGTGCCACCGATGGCTCAGGAGGTGCCGCCGCGTTATCCGGAGGTGCCGATGAGTCAGGAGCCGGTTGTGTCACTGGAGCTGGCGTTGGTGCTGATGTCGCGAGCTGCTGCTGGTGGCATGGACTAGTGCTAGTAGGCGCCGGACCTACACTAGTTCAGTAGTGAGTCCTTTATGTAAACTCGTGTTGTTATGTTAGGGGTTGTTTGGTTTAGAGGATGTCATTTAGGGATGAGGATATCCCCAACCAGTTGGTTAGGGATAGTCTTTTTTGTTTGGTAAAGTGGGATAAAAAGTGGTTAGGGATAGCCAGTCAAAATCTATTAGCCCAACTGTTTTTTTTCATTTTCCTCTTTCACCTTGTCTTCTTCATCCGCCTCACCACTTCCCTAGCAGCAGCCACGACCGCCGGCAGCTCGCCACCCTTTTGCCCTTGTGGACCCCGTGTCAACATGCCTTCCTATGCCCCTTCTGCCTGCCCACTCTACCCGGCGGCCTACACCCGCGTGCGTATTCAAACACCCGCTCTACCCGATGGCCTACGCTATGGCCGCCCTCATGTCAAGCCCATAGGCAAGAAAAGATGGTTATTTTCTCTTGAGAGGAAGGGTGAACGAACAAGAAAACGCTTCGGAGGAGCTATCCAAAAGTGGGTGAGCTCATCCAGCTATTTTTTGTGGGATATGCTCAACCACCATTTTGAGCCAAAAGTGGTTATCCATATCCCCTCCATCCTCTAAAGCAAACACTGCATAACCAAACACAAGTGGATATCCCGTATTATCCACTATATAGCCACTGAACCAAACAACCCCTTAATGGTTGAATGAAGTTCCTTTTGGGATGTCCTTTCTTTTGGTACTATCATCAAAAAACGTTTCTTTTGTTACTACTCACTATACCGTGTAGTACTAGTAGTATTGCGAATGACGATCTATTGAATATCCTTCCCCCCGATGTTTGTGAAGGAAGTGAAAATTTCGAAACTCAGGAAGTTTGAATTCCTACTCTATTGTACTCCCTCAAATTACTTGACTCGAATTTGTCTAGATTCGGATGTATATAAACATGTTCTAGTGCTAGATGCATTTGAATCTGATAAATGCAAGTGAATTAATTTGGGCCGGAGGGAGTAGTAGTTGGGTTTGGCTCCTCAAGAGAGCAGCTGATCGAGCCATACGTTTCATACTACTTTCTCTTCGCTTGTTTACAAATATGACCAAATCTTTCGCCATTCAAATTCCTTGATATGGGATCATAAAGTTTGATGTAGAGATATGGCCTTGACCTTGTGGTCGCTCGGCTTAAAATCCAAGAAAGTTCATACTCGTTGATAGCTAAGCTTAAATTCGTTTAAATTTTACCACTTACTTTTAGGTTAGCATTTTACACGATCGGTGGGAGCATATTTTGTATCAAAGACCAAAAAAGGGAAATTTACAAGGAGGTCCATTGATACGTCCATTTTGCATCACTATTCTATGTCATAATCCACTATTATTCATTGATATATTTCGTATTAAGAGGTGATACTTATGTTATTTCATCTGTTTTTGCATGGTTGATGACTTTTGGAGCATGGATCGCTACAGTCAGAATTCTGATGGAAAAGTTACTGTTTGGAGGCAAAATTCGCGACGATCAGAAAATCCGGGAAAATATACGGAAAATCCTATTTTTCCAGAAGACGAAGGAAGCCAGGAGGGGGGCTGGAGATGGGCCACAGGGGGCCCACACCACCCCGTGGCGCGGGCAGCCCTAGGCCGCACCAGCAGGTGGTGTGGCCGCCCTAGCCCACTCCAGGCTCTCCCCTGTGGCATATATCATCCTCCCGAAACCCTAAGACTCAGGGAGCGACCACAAAAAGATTCCGCCGCCTCTGTGGGGCGGAAAACACCGAGAGAGAAAGATCTCTCTGGCAGACAGATTTCTGCCTGGGGAATTCCTTCCCGGAGAGGGGAGATCGTCGCCATCAACACCATTATAAGGCTGGACTTTATCTGGATCATCATCATCATCACCACCATCATCACCATGAGCACCCTCATCACCATCTCCATATTGCTGTAACAATTGGGTTGAATCTTGGATTAGTTCTTAGGGGAAACTTTCCCGGTGTTGATTACTCTTTGTAGTTGATGCTATTGAGTGAACCATTGAATTATTGTTTATGTTCAGATTGTTATACATCATTATTCCATCTCTGATCATGATCCATATGATGTCTTGTGAGTAGTTCGTTTTGTTCTTGAGGACATGGGAGAAGTCATGTTGTTAGTAGTGGAATTGTGTTGAGAAAGATTCAATAGTTTGATATTTAAGTTGTGGTGTACTTCTTCTAGTGGTGTCATGTGAACGTCGACTACATGACACTTCACCTATATGGGCCTAGGGGAATGCATTGTGTATTTGGCTACTAATCGTAGGGGTTGTCGGAGTGACATAAACCTGAACCCCCAATAGGAAACCATTGCACAAGGGACGTAAGGGTCTTAGAGTTTAAAGCTGTGGTTAGGTTTCTACCTTAATTACTTTCTTGTACTTACGGATGTTTGCAAGGGGTATAATCACAAGTATGTATTAGACCTAGGAAGGTCGGTACATTAGCACAGGTTCACCCACACAACACTTAGCAAGCTAAAGAAGATTAATCAACTATATGAAGCGAAAGCACTTGACAGTCTTCCCATGTGTCCTCGAGAACGTTTGGTCATCTAAAGTAATACAACCGGATTGTCCCTTGCTACATAAAGGATTGGGCCACTTGCTGCATTTATTGCTACTGTCTTTCATTTAATTGTACTTTGTTTGCTTGCTTTATCAAAACCCCCTAAAAATCCGTTTGCTAAGTATTTGCAGAGAATTCCTGATCCATACCACTAGCAAGCACCTTCTGCTCCTCGTTGGGTTTGACACTCTTACTTATCAAAAATACTGCGATACACCCCCTATACTTGTGGGACATCAAGACTATTTTCTGGTGCCGTTGCCGGGGAGTGAAGCGCTATTGGAGAGTGGAACTGGTAAAGAAAACTTCTACTATGAGTATTGTTTACTTCTGCTAGTTGCTTTATTTTGTTATGGATCATTCGCTGAGTTTCTTATTTGGTAATGCTACTACCACTGCTAAGGTAGTAGATAAGCCACCACCTGCTGAGAATGATGTTTTTAAAATACCTACAAGAATTATTGATCGTGTTATGGATAACTACTATGTTGGGGATGGAACTGTCCATCCCGGTGATCATTTACTCTTTATGCATGAACTATGCGGGTTGTTCAAGTGTGCAGGTATTACTACAGATCAAGTTAAGAAGAAGTTATTCTCATTATCACTGAAAGGAAGAGCTGAGGAATGGTATAAGCTGCTGAAGAATGGTCAAGCTCTGGAATGGGAGGAAATAGTGCCTCTCTTTTATTCAAAGTTTTATCCTCCTAGTGAGATTCATAAAGATCGGAATCAAATATACAACTTTTGGCCTCTTGATGGAGAGAGTACAGCTCAAGCTTGGGGGAGATTGAAGTTACTAATGCTCAAATGTCCCATTCATGAGCTCCCCAACAATATTATTATCAATAAATTTTATGCAATGCTCCCTCTACATGATAAGGATTTATTGGATGCTTCGTGTGCTGGATCATTCACTCGCATGGAAGAAGAAGCTAAATGGGATCTTCTAGACGGTATTCAAGACAATGCTGAAGCTTGGGAGAATAACAAAGGTAGAAAGTCAGGTATAAATTATGATTATGAATGCATGGAATCTTTTATGGGAACTGATGACTTTCAAAATATCAAAAATGCTTATGGTCTAGACTCTCAAGCTATTGCTTCTTATTTTAAGGCTTTTGCTTCCTACATTGAAGTGCCTAAAAAGAAGTGGAATAAGTATCATGACCCTTATATAGATATTGCTAAGAGTGTTCCTGCAAGAAATACTAAAGTTTATACTACTAATCATGTCTTACCTAAACCTTACATTGAGAAAATCCCTTTCCCATGTAAGATAAAGGAACATTCTATGATAGCTAGTATGGTTAATGAAACTAAACATAAAGATTTTGAACCTGATAAACAAATGGTTGATGAACCTATTATAGCAAATGTGAAAGACTTTGTTACTAAATATGAAGAAGAGGGACACACTATCCTTTGTAAGGATACCTCTAATATTGTTTCACATAGTAGTGTTATGAGAGCTAGTATTCCTGTGTTTTCAGTTAGAATAAGTGATCATTGTTACAATGGTCCTTGTGATAGTTATATTGTTAAGTTTATGCATGATACTGAAAGTTACTATGAGAGAGGGAAAAGTGTTCTTATGTATCTCAATAATATCAAGTTTCCTCGTTTTATGCTGAAAGTTTTTATCTTGCACTTCTTTTGTCTTCTTATGCAAGTAGCCTCTGGCTTCAACAACTTTTTTGTTTACAAAATTCCCTTGCATAGGAAGTGGGTTAGACTTAAATGCGTGTGTGTGTTTTTGCTTCTTAATGCTCTCTTTCACTTCAATTCATATTCCTATGTGAGCATCTTCAAAATTATCATGCACATCTTAATGGCTATAAAGAAAGAGCTTTTTGTGAGACAACCCAATTTGTTTTTGCTTTCAGTTTGTTTTTGTTTCTTTGAGTCTTGGAAGTTATTACTTCGGTAATAACCGCTCCTTATCTGTTTTGTTTGGTTTTTGTGTCAAGATCAACCTCTAATGTGAGAGAAGTAATATTTGGGGAAGTTGCTGTCCCGAAACAGATTTTCGTGCTTCACCGTAAAAATTCGTGAGATATCTCTGTATGTCGGATTGAGCTGTAAATTTTTGTGCTTCTGCCCCAGGTTGTTATTTAACTTTTGTTATTTTTGAACTTTTTGATTTGAGCAACAGAAGATTTTCTAAAAAATTGATCTTTACCTGGTGGTCTATTTTGACAGATTTTGCCAATCTTGCTTTTGCTTTTTATTCGATTTCCTTTTTGAATTATTTTTGAGTCTTCAAAAGGAGTTGCTACAGTAGCTTATGTTTTGATGGTTTTCAGTTGAAGTTGAACTCAAAAGGTTTTATCACTTCATATATACTAATGTTGCCAATGAGAACTGTGTAAAGTTTTGTGTGAAAGAAATTTCCATGTAGTGGAGTTAATGGTGTAATAAGGAAGAGAAGGGTTTTATGACTCAAGTAATAAGTGTATGAAGATGAAGATACCGATGATATTCAAGTGATGACTCTAGGAGAATCTACTAGATACCAAATTCAGAGACCTGCAGAGTCTGTTTTCAAATAAGTAATAGTTTTGGTAAGAAAAGTTCCGCGAAAATACTATCCAACTATATTTTTGCAGTTTTTAGTCAATAAGGAAAGCTACGAAGTGAAAAAGGGACGGAAACGGAGCCAGGGTGGCTCACACCACCCTATGGCGCGGGCCCACCCCTGGCCGTGCCACCAGGTGGTGAGTCCACCCCGGACTACACCTCTGACTCGTTTTCTCCCAGTACCTTCCTTTTGATGTGAAACTTCATAATATATAACCCCCCGGATCTCCCGAGGTTCATATATCGTGTTTCGTCGTGTTTTTGTTTCGATCTGTTTCTGCTAGGACATAATCTTTGAAGGTGGGAAGGAGCCTATGGAGGAAGATCTCCAAGACCCCAAGCAGGGGCTGGTACCTTTAGTCTCTTGCCCTACATCAACGGAAGCCCTACGAGTCACTAAGGAGTTCTGCGATAAGTACCGAGACTTGCGGAGGAAGGTGGACATGGTTCAATGGGAGAATAATAGGCTTCGCAAGATGCTGGAAGATTTCCTCACGTCAACTAAGAAAATAATACCACCACCAAAGGAGTAATTCGTCATCAGGTTTGGCATCCCCTTGGTTTGTTGCAAGCTTGGGGGAGTGCCACGGTATCACATCACTATCTTCTATATTTTTACATTTTTAGTAGAGTCATATCATGAATAGAGGAGTTTTTATGTAGTATGGTTTGCATTATGGAAGTGTCCCCTCTCTCGTTAGATATGTATCCCTTGGTGTGAGTTGCCGTTATGGAATATTAATGAAAAGTTCTATCATTCACTCTTTTTCATAGCTTATATTAGTTTTCAGTTCGTGGTTATATGATTGATCTTGTCAGTATTGGTATCACTTTGGGATCGTCGAGTTAATTTAGTTGGTTTTGGCAAACCTGGCTCGGTCAGTAGCAACACTATTTTTGAGAGTTGAATGAAAAGATAGAAGTACTCTAAAGAAATATAATTTCATCATCTTTCTTTCTTGATTTGCTCATAAGTCTAGTATTCTCTTGTTAAGATCTTTTGTGCTTCCAAGGAAGATTGCATGTTTGTCTTTATTGCTTGTATGTTTGTTTGTTTCCTTCAACTCTTATACTTGCTACCCAGCCTTGCTAGCCAAAAAACCTGTACGGAGAGGGAATTCTTCTCGTGCATCCACTCCTTTAAACCAAAACCTTTTCCATTTGTGTCCAACATACCTACCTAGTAGCATTATTGATATTCCAAGTAAATTCTTGTTTTGTCTACCTCCCAAATTAAACTTGTTATGTGAAAATTAGTGATTAAAGCTCTCACGAACTTGATGGCACACTTTACTTTCTTGCATTTAATAAACTTGAACTATTGTGCTCACCTATGTTCCGTATATGCTTGTGTTTTGTAAGTTGTGAATTAGAAGAACCATGCTATCATGGGGAACTCTTTCAACATTGCACTGGTACTTAGTACCAAGTTGATATCATGTTTTTTTGTCTATGGATTTCGTCGGTGTGAAATGAAAGGGGAGCTTGTAAGTCCATGGAGTTATGCATGTGTGTTAGAGAAACGCCTGAGCCGCTGGTCTAATCCATGCTGACATGGTGGAAACCTGCAGCGTAACCATAACGAGTATCTATGAAGCAGTCTTCTTATAAAAAAGAGATTGAGATTGAGAAACATAGAAAAGAAAAAAAAAGAGATATTATGAAAAGAGGAAAGAGAGAAAAAGCACCATATTCCCATGGTAAATAAGAAGATTGCTGAGATGCTTGTTCTCTGCTTGCCTTGTCATTTTGATATGGGGATTCTTCCGTATCATCAGGCAAGGGGTACCCCGTTGGCGGTTCTCTATGATACACATATGATTACGATGACAAGAACTTACCAGTGACTAAACTTGAGTAGCATGAGGTGAGGCCCTCGTATTCAAGGGACATGAGATTCTCAACTTACAACTTGTTAGTGCATATCCTCATATTTGATCACTTTAACCTTAATCACCTAAAGATGCCTATGATAGGGGCTTTGAGAGCTGAAAGCTAGTAAGTATCATAATTTTTGGGTGCTCTTTATGAGACTTGCAATCCCTGCTTCCCTCTTTGAAGGGCCTTTCTTTTACTTTGTAGTTGAGTCAGTAAACCTATTCCCTTCTATCTCAGCAAGTATTTTGAGTTGTTGTGTTTCATTCATTCATATGATGATTTATTCAATCATGTCTTATGTTCCTTGTTTTGCACATTGCTCTTATCTTGATGTTTACTACTTTGAAATCTATCATTGAAAACCAGCTATTTGTGAACTCCAGCAAATTATCAACTATTGTTCGACCAAGAGCTAAGTTTGCCATTACCAATTATGATTCACTTTATGTATCTTTATTGTGTTTCCTTTACTCATTACAAGTTCAGTCATATAATAGTGAGTTGTCTTCTATTATGATCTATGTATTTGATGAATGTGATGCTTCTTGTCTGTATTCTTTTATTGACTCTTTAGTCCATAAACTTGAGACCATGTTTATTGAGCTCAGTTCCTCTTGGGGACAAGTGAAGTCTAAGCTTGGGGGAGTTGATACGTCCATTTTGCATCACTATTCTATGTCATAATTCACTATTATTCATTGATATATTTCGTATTGAGAGGTGATACTTAGGTTATTTCAATGGTTTTTGCATGGTTGATGACTTTTGGAGCATGGACCGCTGCAGTCAGGATTCTGATGGAAAAGGTGCTGTTTGGAGGCAAAATTCGCGAAGATCAGAAAATCCGGGAAAATATACGGAAAATCCTATTTTTCCAGAAGACAGAGGAAGCCAGGAGGGGGCTGGAGATGGGCCACAGGGGGGCCACACCACCCCCTGGCGCGGGCAGCCCTAGGCCACGCCAGCAGGTGGTGTGGCCGCCCTGGCCCACTCCAGGCTCTCCCCTCTAGCGTATATCATCCTCCCGAAACTCTAAGACTCGGGGAGCGACCACAGAAAGATTCCGCCGCCTCTACGGGGCGGAAAACACTGAGAGAGAAAGATCTCTCCGGCAGACAGATTTCTGCCGAGGGAATTCCTTCCCGGAGAGGGGAGATCCTCGCCATCAACACCATCATCAAGCTGGACTTGATCGGGATCATCATCATCATCACCACCATCATCACCATCAGCACCCTCATCACCATCTCCATATTGCTGTAACAATTGGGTTGAATCTTGCATTAGTTCTTAGGGGGAACTTTCCCGGTGTTGATTACTCTTTGTAGTTGATGCTATTGAGTGAACCATTGAATTATTGTTTATGTTCAAATTGTTATACATCATTATTCCATCTCTGATCATGATCTATATGATGTCTTGTGAGTAGTTCGTTCTGTTCTTGAGGACATGGGAGAAGTCATGTTGTTAGTAGTGGAATTGTGTTGGGAAAGATTCAATAGTTTGATATTTAAGTTGTGGTGTACTTCTTCTAGTGGTGTCATGTGAACGTCGACTACATGACACTTCACCTATATGGGCCTAGGGGAATGCATTGTGTATTTCGCTACTAATCATAGGGGTTGCCGGAGTGACAGAAACCTGAACCCCCGTTAGGAAACCATTGCACAAGGGACGTAAGGGTCTTAGAGTTTAAAGCTGTGGTTAGGTTTCTACCTTAATTACTTTCTTGTACTTACGGATGTTTGCAAGGGGTATAATCACAAGTATGTATTAGTCCTAGGAAGGTCGGTACATTAGCACAGGTTCACTCACACAACACTTAGCAAGCTAAAGAAGATTAATCAACTATATGAAGCGAAAGCACTTGACAGTCTTCCCATGTGTCCTCGAGAACGTTTGGTCATCTGAAGTAATACAACCGGCTTGTCCTTTGCTGCATAAAGGATTGGGCCACTTGCTGCATTTATTCCTACTGTCTTTTATTTACTCGTACTTTGTTTACTTGCTTTATCAAAAACCCCTAAAAATCCGTTTGCCAAGTATTTGCAGAGAATTCCTGATCCAAACCACTAGCCAGCACCTTCTGCTCCTCGTTGGGTTTGACACTCTTACTTAACGAAAATACTGCGATACACCCCCTATACTTGTGGGACATCATTCATACATTTATCCCAAAGGACCATAAAAGGAAAACTATCTGGTTCGGCTCCTTCCCGAGAGATTAGTTGATCTGAGCCAAACTCTTCATACTACTTCCTCATTGATTGTTTTCATAATATGGCCAAATCTGTTGCCATGCAAATTCTATCATATGGGGCCATCAACATAAAGTATGATGTTGATATGGCCTTGACCTTGGTCGTTCGGCTTGAAATCCAAGAATGTTCATACTTGTTGACAAGTAATCTTAAATTCGTTTAAATTTCACCACTTACACTATTTGGTTAGAATTTTACATGGATGGTGGGACTACATTTTACATCAAGGACCTAAAAAAGGGAAAATTGCATCGAGGTCCATACATTTAGCACAAAGGACCTAAAACCAAACAAGAGTTGAAAAAAGTCAGGTACGGCTCCTCGAGAGAGCAGCTGATCGAAAAAATATTCTTACTTGCTTTTCCGAAAATAAATTCATGTCACTTGGAAACATGAAATTCATTATTTTTTGTTTTTAATATCTTCGATTGTTTTCAAAAGATGGCCAAATTTGTCGGCATGCAAATTCTTGGATATGGGATCATAAGCATAAAGTACATTCTGCATAAAGGACCTAAAAAGGAAAAATTACATCGAGGTCCATACATTTAGCACAAAGGACCCTAAAATTGAGCAAAGAAAACAATCAGGTTCGGCTCCTTCTCGAGAGAGCAGCTGGTCGAGACATACTCTACATAGTACTTCCTCTTCGATTGTTTTAAAAATATGGCAAAATATATCGCCATGCAAATTCTTGAATATGGGATCATCAACATAAAGTATGATGTAGATATATGGCCTTACCTCATGGTCGTTCAGCTTGAAATCCAAGATTTTTTCATACTCGTTGACAACCATGCTTAAATTCGTTCAAATTTCATCACTTACTTATATGTTAGCATTTTACACAGTTGGTGGGAGTACATTCTACATCAAGGACCAAAAAAGGGGGAAATTACATCGAGGTCCACACATTTAGCACAAAGGACCCTAAAATTAAGCAAGGAAAACAGTTGGGACCGGCTCCTTCTCACGAGATTAGATGATCGAGCCATACTCTTCAAACTACTTCATCTTCGATTGTTTTCAAAATATGGCCAAATTTGTCGGCATGCAAATTCTTGGATATGGGATCATGAGCATAAAGTATGATGTAGATATGGCCTTGACCTTGGTGGTTCGTCTTGAAATTAAAGAATGGTTCATACTCGTTAACAACTAAGCTTAAATTTGTTTAAATTTTACCACTTACTTTCAGGTTAGAACTTTACACGGATGACCGAAGTAAATTTTACATCAGGAACCTCAAAATAGCAAAAATTACATCGAGGTCCATACATTTAGCCTAAAGGACCCTAAAAGGAAAATTTTCTGGTTTGAATCCTTCTCAAGAGATCATCTGATGTGAGCGGAACTCTTAATACTACTTGCTCTTTGATTGTTTCCAAAACGAGCGTCCGCAGGCGGGATTGGATACAAGCGAGCGTAGATGGACGCATCAAGTACCCAGGTTCGGAGCCCTCGTGGTGAGGTAAAACTCCTACTCCTGCCGGATCTGACTATGGGCATATACGAACTACAAGTGCTCCTTGAGTTGTATTCTCTAGCTACTGCCTTAAATGCACTGAGACCAACCGACTATCTGTCTAACTGAGCTAGTGCCTGTGTGAGCGAGCTAGCTAGCAGAGAGTGAGAGTGAGGTAGCTAGCACAAGAGTGTGTGGAGTGATCGATGGGTGGCTGTGTGTGAGCGTGTCCCTTGAGAATGAATCCCTCCCTTGCCTTATAAAGGTGGCCAAGGGGACATGGTGGGACCCACTCAGCCTAACTATTACTATACATGGTGTCATGCATGATGTAGTGCATAGTGTATACTATTGCACACATCATCTGATAAATTAGCATGGGCTTGGTGCTCTAGGTCTTGTCGGTCTCCTCGTTGTCTCGTCCTTCTTATCTGGTACTCGTCCTTCTGCTTGTCTTCTTGTACGTGGGCACTGGTACTTGGTCTTGTAGTAGCAACAGCGAGCCGGGTGACCTGCAGCCTCGTGAGTCGATCCGCCTGGGAGGAGCCAACCGGCCAGGAAAGAACGATCGCCAGGAGGCTGGCCGATCGATGCTCTCTCCCTCGCACTTGGTGGCCCAGCCGGACAAGGCAGCAGGCAGCCCAGGCGGGGGCGGGGCGTGGCCCAACCGAGCCGGGCGGATGCGGCCAGGGAGCGAGGCAACGTGGCCTAGCTGACAGCGGGCCCATCCGGGGCGAAGGGAGGGAGGCCACCCCGCAAGGGCCCATCCGGGGTGAGGCAGCCCGGGCGGAGCCGGAGTGAGGTGGGCCGGCTGGGTCGGCCCAGCCGGAAGGAGCGGAAAGGCGGTGTGGAGCGGTCCGGCTGGGGCGGGGAGGCCTAGTCGGAAGGAGGACTCGATGGGGAGCGCCTGGCAGGCCAGCTGGAAGGTCTCAACCGGCCCAGATTTGTCTGTGGCTGCTTTTTCTTTTATATATTTGTCTGTTTTTGCCATTTTAACCTATTTTGGACCATCTTTGGGGTACCCGGGGAACGTCCCCCCGACACTAGCCCCCGAGCGCATGCTGATTTCACCCGGAGGGGGAAATTCGCACGAGCTCCACAAAACTTGCCGTTGTCGTTGTAGATGAAGTTCTTGAATAGCGTTCGGCTGGACACCTCCAGCCCGGGAAGCAACACAACTACCGCGGGGGCGCGCGAGCGCACCCACGGGGTGTAGCCCTCGAGATTCGGAGTAGCTGACGGAGACAGGTGCTGCGAATCTTCTATTTCTTGCCCTTTTCGACACCTCGAACTTGCTATCCGTCTAAACGCCTTTAGCCGGACTGGAGCACTTGATTACACTGGGGGCGCGCCAGCGCACCCGGTGGGTGTAGCCCCCGAGATTCGAAGTAGCTGGCAACGCCAGGTGCTTTGAATCTTCAAATCCTCTTGAAATCCGACTCAGTGCAGTCGTACCAAAACAAACAAACAGAATTGACTGTCAGTATATCAACATATAGTACACATGCCATCGACCGGATAACGGTTTTATTTTTCAAAAACTAGCTCGTGCTTTTCTGAACACTTAGTCACTTTCTCGTGTGCTCTGCTATTTACGTTGTGTCCTTGCCAGCCAGCCGGGTTGTGGTCTGGAGCCGGAACCGAAGGGGGAGCTGACAGTAAATTGCGCACGGTACTGGAGGCTGAGCAGCCGGAAAATACCAACTAGGCACAAGGCCGGAATGTCCGATCTGTCGCATCCTTCGCCGTTTTTTATGTGGGATGCCTCGGGCTTTTGCTCTTGCTAGCCAGACAGCCGGGTTGTGGTCTCTAGCTGAGACGAAGAGTGGGCCTCTGACACCGTCGCACACTACTCAGTCAGTTTACGGATTTAGCAGGCCGGACCAACCGGCGAGCCCCCGGGTAGGGGTTGCCGGCGCCGGAAAACTGAAAGCAGGAAGAAAAACAACATCTGGCGAGACCTCGAGGGTTGCTCGAGGTCGGAAAAACACTCACATTGTAGCTGTCGGTGTAGTAGGGTCGAAGACGCGATTCCGCAGGCGTTGCGGCTGCTGAAACGGTCCAACTGCCATTCCAGCCGGATAGCCTGGCTCCAGCCGGACAGGCAACCAAACGCGGTGTAGCCGGATTCGGTACCCAGCCGGCCAGACAACCAAATGCGCCAGGATGCGCCGAGTCGGCCCGGCCTAGCCGGAACAGGCCCAACCGGTCCAACCGGCAGCCAAACGGGGCGAAATCGCGCGGAGTCGGCCCGGCTCAGCCGGAACGGGGCCGAACCGGGCGAGTCGGACAAACAAACAGAGGCATCCAGACTGACATAGCCGGATCTGAAACTTTTCTCTATTTATTTCTCTGACAGGATTAGGGTTAGCCGGATTTTTGTAGCCTGATCTTTCATATTTTTTCTTGTTTCAACCGGACTATCATAGCCGGTTTTTTTCTTCTCACTTTTTTCTCTTTCTTTTTTTCTCTCATTTTTTCAACCGGATTAACCTAGCCGAATCTTTATTTTTTCTGGCTGGATCTTCTCTCTCAGCCGGATTTGCCCAGCCGAGCAACAATCAACCGGCCCTTGCCCAGCCGGACTCTTTTTCTTTTTTCTTTCCTTCCCCCTTTTTTCTTTTTCTCAACCGACTACCAGCAGTCGGCCCCTCTCATTTCTTTTTTGTTTTTAGTTTTTATTTTTCAACCGGACAACAACCAACCGGCCATTCCTTTCCTATATCTTTTTTCTCTTGTGCTTGCTGACGAGTACGCACATAAGCACGCCTAGGAGGCCAGCTGGCAGGCGCGTACACGCGCGCCCAGGAGGCCAGCCGGCGTGCGCGGCGAGCTGAGGCGGAAGAGCGCATAAAGGCGGCCCCATGCGGAGGAGACGGAAGCGTGCGGCGGCACGAGTCGATCGGCCGGAGGAGACGCAGGCGCGCAGGCGGATGCGCTGGAGCCGGACATGCGGCCGCGGCAGGCCGGAGGAGACACGATAGGGCGGAGTGCAGCGATGCCGCAACCGAACGAGTATGCGTGAGCACGTGGCTAGTAGTTGGATGGAGCTGCAGAGGCGATTTTGGCGTGATTTCATGTGCATCTCGCTGCATGGTTTTCGTGGCCATATGCCCACGCGAGCACGTACGCATGCATGTACGTATTTGTACGTGGCAGCTGCCTGCGTGCCTGCCTGCCTGCTATGCAGCTTGCTCGCGCCGGCGAGTGCTGCTGCTGCTGTTGCTTGCCGATACTCGCCGCCCGCGCGCGCTGCTGGCTCGCCGTGTGCGAGGAGGCGGGGCAGTTGCCGGGCTCGACGGAGACCGCCGCGGGGAGGTGCACGCGGACGGAGGCGCGGTTGCGGGCGACGGACGTGCAGCGGTGGGTGGCGACGTCGTGCACGGGCGCGCGAGGGACCGCGGGCTCGCTGGACTTGCCGCAGAGAGGAACAGGGCGAGGCGTGCTCACGCGGGGACGAGGACGCACGCCTGCCGGTGGTTGTGGAGGTGCCGCTACGGGCGGAACTTGCCGCGGACACAGCGATGCCGCAGTCAGACGGCGGCGACATCGACGGTGACAGCGCGAACGGCGAGGCGGCCGACGAAGCAGCCGTGGCCAGCCCCTGGGGCTCTTGCCGTGGCAAGAACAACCACGGCGTGGAGGCGACGGTCAGCCCCCGAGAGACTTAGCGAGGCGGAGGCGATGACGGCGCTGCGGCGGTGGCGAGGCCCCGAGGAACTTGAGGCGCGGGGTCGGCGACGGCGGCACGGCGAAGGCGACGAGCCCCCGATCGACTCGGCGAGCCCCCGAGAGACTTGATGGAGCGGTGTCGGTTACGACGGAACGGAGGCGGCGAGCCCCCGAGCAACTCGAGCGGCGTCGGCGCCGATGAAGACGAAGTGGTCCCGTGCGGAACGGAACTCCAGCCGAAGCTATTTAGCCCCACGGTGGGCGCCAACTATCGTTGTATTGGTAACGTAGTACCTAAACAGGTTAGATAGAGGTGTAGGGACTAGCAGGGAAGCTATCGACGACGTCCGTAGGCGGGATTAGATACAAGCGAGCGTAGCTGGTCGCAGGAAGTACCCAGGTTCGGATCCCTCGTGGTGAGGTAAAACTCCTACTCCTGCCGGATCTAACTGTGGGGATATACGAACTATAAGTGCTCCTTGAGTTGTATTCTCTAGGTACTGCCTTAAATGCACCGAGGCCAACCGACTATCTGTCTAACTAAGCTAGTGCCTGTGTGAGCGAGCTAGCTAGCAGAGAGTGAGAGTGAGCTAGCTAGCACAAGAGTGTGTGGAGTGATCGATGGGTGGCTGTGTGTGAGCGTGTCCCTTGAGAATGAATCCCTCCCTTGCCTTATAAAGGTGGCCAAGGGGACATGGTGGGACCCACTCAGCCTAACTACTACTATACATGGTGTCATGCATGATGTAGTGCATAGTGTATACTATTGCACACATCATCTGATAAAGTAGCATGGGCTTGGTGCTCTAGGTCTTGTCGGTCTCCTTGTTGTCTGGTCCTTCTTATCTGGTACTCGTCCTTCTGCTTGTCTTCTTGTACGTGGGCACTGGTACTTGGTCTTGTAGGAGAAGCAGCGAGCCGGGTGACCTGCAGCCTCGTGAGTCGATCCGACTGGGAGGAGCCAACCGGCCAGGAAAGAACGATCGCTAGGGGGCTGACCGATCGATGCTCTCTCCCTGGCGCTTGGTGGCCTAGCCGGACAAGGCCGCAGACAGCCCAGGCGAGGGCAGGGCGTGGCCCAACCGAGTCGGGCAGATGCGGCCAGGGAGCGGGGCGACGTGGCCTAGCCGGCAGCGGGCCCATCCGGGGCGAAGGGAGGGAGGCCACCCCGCAAGGGCCCATCCGGGGCGAGGCAGCCCAGGCGGAGCCGGAGTGAGGCGGGCCAGCTGGGTCGGCCCAGCCGGAAGGAGCAGAGAGGCGGCGTGGAGCGGGCCGGCTGGGGCAGGGAGGCCCAGCCGGAAGGAGGACTCGACGGGGAGCGCCTGGCAGGCCGGTTGGAAGGTCTCAGCCGGCCCAGATTTGTCTGTGGCTACTTTTTCTTTTATATATTTGTCTGTTTTTGCCATTTTAACCTGTTTTAGACCGCCTTTGGGGTACCCGGGGAACGTCCCCCCGACAATTGGTGTGCCAAATACTCAGAGGGTCTTTTTCGGCATGAATTCAACTTTATGTTTTAATACAAAAAATCAGGCTAACGGTCGTCAAGTTGGCCCCCCCATGTCAGTTCTCGCTGTTATGTCGCTCCCTTTGCCTAGGTGTCAATTAGGCTTCAAGCGTTGGCGTCTGCATCCATTACACGTCTTATTCTTCCCTATAGCGGCAATCTATGGGGCGGCGTAGCCATGGCACGGAGCTGGGACGTGGACGAACCTGCTCGGCCCAGCTCTCCTACCTATAGGCTTGCAGCGTTGGCGTCTGCATCCATTACGCGTCTTCTTCTTCCCTGAAGCGGAAATCTGTGGTCGCAGCCATGGCGCAGAGCTAGGACATGACGAACCTGCTCAGCCCCGCTCTCCTCCCCATCTCGAGTCGGAGCTCGCCCTCACCATGGACGCACCCATGGCACGGTGCGGGGACGAGAATTGGTTCCCAGTGAGATCTGTCACCGTGTTGACCATGCTCGGTTCTGTTTTCGTCCTCTAGAATCCGAGCTCGCTATCGCCGTGGTTGCACCAGCACCGATTCTGCCACCTCTGACGATGTCTCTGTGGTAGCTCAAGTTCTGTCATGTTGGACCTGTAAGGGTTCTATTGTGTATGCATCAAGAATAATTGTAACAAAGGCCTGAAAATCTTGGGGCGATATCGCATATCGAAAGTATATGACGATTGCATTGAGTTCACCAACCCCTGGGCTGAATTCTGTGGTAAAAATAGAATGCGCCTTGATGATCTGCTCTTCGTCCAGGTCAAGGTGATGAGGCACTATATCAAGCTAATTATTGAGGTGGTCACCGGTCCGGCAGAGGAAACAAGAGGATGCGGAAGACGTCAACAAAGAGCAGCACGAGGAGGACGAAGACGAGAGCGTTGGCTCTATAATGTCGGTTGTAGCTCAGAACTTCTGAATAAATCATCAGAATTTAAATTTCAAGAATACATGCTCAGAAACTTTTGTGTTGTTGTATGTTAAACTAGCAAATATCTTTTGTTCAAATCTCTTGGGTTGTACCAACTTCATTGTGTTTAATTATGAAAGAAAAAATATAAATGATTTCTCTCAATTTCTCGCATAGAAAAATGCACAGCTAATTCCATATTCTCGCAGGAACTGGCCCCACTTGTTGAACCAGCGGCACTGCCACGATCTCCATGTAACCACGGTGAGTGCTCAAACCAAAAGTTGCAGTTACCACGTTTCTTCTACAGTCATTCCTCTTCCTCAGTCAATCCTCTGTAGTTTTTCTTAGGCGCTTCTTCTTCCTCTGTTCTGGAACCGTCGGTTCATCTTCTTCTTCCTCTCACAGGTAGTACCTTGCAGGCATTTCCTTTCACCCATTTCCTTGTAGGCATGGACTATGGGAAACGCACAACAGAGACCCACTTGGTCCCTGCCCATGGCACCACGACTTTGACAGTGGTGTACACAAATGATGAAGCGACTGTGGAGACAACTCTCGCCAGGTTTGAGCAATTGCTTGAGAAAGAGAAGCACAAGTTTGTGGGGCTAGACTTGGAGTACACCCGTGCAAATAAGCGAAAAAATCCTCCTCAAGAGATCGCTGTCGTGCAAATCACCATACATGAGGAGGTCCTCGTTTACCACTTCTGCAGGTATGTGAAATTTAAATTTGAGATCACTACTTCGGCATCCCTTGTTCCCTTACATCCCTAAAACCATAAGTGCAGGAGTAAACCAACTGAGGCCGGCTCTGGTCGAGTTCTTGTGTAGGAAAGGGATAACTTTCACTAGCATGGATATCACAAATGACACAAGTATGCTTTCTCGTGTGTTGATAAAAATCCTAGATGGGCACCACATCACATCCAAAATCTGTACAAGATCAAACCATACCCAGCGAAGGATGGCATGGGTGATCCGGCAGTGGAAATCATCGATAAATCCTCAAACCATACCACGATCTCCACCTTTTTTTTGGTTTCCCTTTTTTGAAATAGCCATGATCTCCACTTTAGAGCTGCATTGAAAATACGCTCATGGCAGACCTCGATTCCACTGCATGCAAGTGGTGCAGAACCAATTTCTAGCAACTTTAGATCTACTCGAGGGGGGCCCTTGACGCATGGAAGTTACTAGCAGTAGGGCCCAGTTGGAAGTGAGATTGAGAGCGCTGCGTAAAACTGGGATATGTCTTATTAAAATTAAGTGGCAATAAATTGCAGCATCCTGTCGACAACCGTGCACTCGATGACCCTGTTGCCCTGTGCATGTGTTGTAGTAGCAGTAGTAGGCTTTTCAGACTTGATTTAACGTGACATGACCGCTCGACGACTTTTTCCATGGATGCCATCGTATTCCTTCTTGTAGAGGGAGACGTCAAGATGGGGCCTCATCAAGATGGTAGCTCGTTAACTGGCAGTTTGAAAGAGTACCCTTTTCCTCTCTCGCTAAACAGATATGTTTCATTTTGCCCAAATTGGTACCAAATCTAGAGAAGATTCTCTCTTCGATAATTCGTTCCCTTTTGGACCTCTTTTTTCCTCCGATCAGGTAGCAAATCTAGAGCGGCAAATCACACCAGGCAGAATACATTCATTCAGAAACCAAAACAAATGTAGATATAGTTGTGCGCAGCTAAATAGGATATAGCGATAGAAAGTAGGTTGCTTAACAAGGTTTGTTTCATTTTTTCCCAAATTGGTAGCAAATCTAGAGAAGATTCTCTCTTTGATAATTCGTTCCCTTTTGGACCTCTTTTTGCCTCCGATCAGGTAGCAAATCTAGAGCAGCAAATCACACCAGGTAGAATACATTCATTCAGAAAACAAAACAAATGTAGATATAGCTGTGTGCAACTAAATAGGATATAGCGATAGAAAGTAGGTTGCTTAACGAGGTTCGAAGCATTCAGCCAGAAATAGGATCCAAGCAAAATATAGAAAATCAAAAGAAGCTGCTTAGCAGCAGCAGCAGCCGCCGCAGCAGTAGCAGGTACATTCAGGGAGACATCCGACCCATTCATTCGCCAGCGCCTCCGCCTCCCTCTGGCACCTCCGCCACTTCTTGCTGCCTAGTCCCTTGATCTTGGGGGGCTTGGGCCTGATTGGAGGAATGCGGCCCTCTTTGATGGCCAACCGCTGGAGGTTTCTGAGGTGAATGCCGAGAGCTTGGTGTTCAGCGATGTAGGCGTTGATTTTCACGATCTCGCGCTCGCCTCCTTTATTGATGCCGGAGCCCGCAGCCTCAACATGCTTCATTAAGGAGATGAAGTCGGTGCCGCCGGTGAGAGTCACACATCAGAAGTTGATCCCCTTGCAGAAGGGGCAGCGCCAGGGGCCGCCCCTGAAGAAGGCGTCGTACTGGCCGGCCCGCATCCTCCTCAGCACTTGACGAGTCTTGGTGTGTATGGACTCGTCATCGCTGTAGACGTCGCTGCCGGAAACCTATTGGAAGAAAAGGAAAATGGGGGAGTAGATGATGTAAGAAGATCGAGCAATCGAAATGTGAATAAGTGAATCCTAATAAACCAACATCTAGCATCCAACAATGGGTATGGTAGAAGAACCAGGGGAGGGGAGCAAACCCTAGTTACCTCCGACCATGGGTCGTCAATGCCATTGTCGTAGGGGTTCAGCGGCGAGATGTACTTATCTGGATCGTAGGTGCCCAAGAAGTGCTTGATCTGCTTATGACCAGCGGGGGCCTCCTCGCCGGCGGGGGGTCCTCTTCGGCGGCTCCATCGGTAGCGGGGGCGGGGGCCTGGACGGGAACGGCGACTACCATCGATGCCTCGACTGGGGCCTGGACAGGGATGACGGCTACTTTCAACGCGTCAAGGGGGACCGGCGAGGAGACGGGGGCCTCCTCGCCAGCAGCCACGGAGGTGACGATGGCCACCTTATCCTCCTTGGCCATCACCGGCGCGGACAGGGTATTCTCGGGAGTTTGCGGATGCTAGTGGGACAGTGGAGAGGGTTGCGTGGGGACAGTGAGCGAGAGTGAGATTGGGTGTGCGGAGAGGGGCTCTATAGTTAAGGTGGATGGAAGCAAGGCACGTTTCGTTGCACCACCGTGCAACGTGCCGCACAGTCTACTGTGCCATGCACCGCGACACGCGCACGGTACGTCACATTTTTTCCCGGGCCATGCATGGCAGTTCTGTATTGATCCGCATGCATAGGGCGCATACACAATTTCTATGTACGAAGTTTCACATGGCCCTAAAATTGGCGATAGTTAAAAGTGGAATGTAGATGGGAAGGTAGGTGGCTGTACGGCGAGATTTGTGGGGTTCTGCTAGATCGGGTAGAGGGATGTGTTGATGAAGAAGGAGACGTTAGGTCTCGTTGAGGTCAACTCTTTGTTCTCCGGCTAGCGCGTGCAAGCTTCTTATGGTCGGGCCTAGTTGGAAGTGAGAATGAGAGCCGTTGTGTAAAAAATGGGATATGTCTTATTAAAATCAAGTGGCAATAAATTGCAGCTGTCCATCGACGACCGTGCACTCGATGAAACATGCGTTGTGGCGTAGTAGGAGCAGTACTAGGCTCTTCATACTTGATTAAACATGACATGACCACTCGGCAACTTTTTCCATGGACGGCATCGTGTTCCTTCTTGTAGAAGTCTCGCTGAGGGAGACGTTCGTGCTATCACACGCTATACTGTGAAGGCACGACGTGTGCAACGATCATTGTTGGATCACACAGAATCAACGGTTGGTGCGCATGATCCGTGTGACAACTGTGACAACCAATCAGGGAGTAGCAGACAGGGTGAGCACAAGTTTGGGCTTCTACGAAAGATAGAGAGAGGGGGGAAAACCTGAGTAGTACCACATAAAACCAAGGGCAAAACTGAGTAGTATAAAAATGGAAAGTGAGTGTCTTGTACAATTAAATACATCGTGGCATACATCAAATTATGCCAAGATAGATCCACTAGAGTTCATTGGATGTGTGTTCTTCTCATAAACCACATGGATCCACTAGAGTTCATTGCATATGTGTTATTGTCATAAACCACATGGATCCATCGGTGTCATTGCGTGTGTGTTCTTTTCATAAACCACATGTTGATCCTCCAATGTCATTGCATGTGTGTTCTTCTCAGAGACCATATCATGAACCAAACCCATTGTCATTGCATGTGTGTTCTTCTCATTAACCACACATGGATCCACCAGTGTCATTACATGACTGCTCTTTTCATAAACCACAGTTAGAGTCATTACATGTCTGTTCTTTTCACAAACCACATATCACCAGTGTCATTGCATGTGTGTTCTTCTCATGAACCACACATGGATCCACCCAGTGTGATTGCATGTCTGTCCTTTTCACAAAACACATATGGATCCACCAGTGTCATTGCATGCGTGTTCTTTTCATAGACCACATATCACCAGTGTCATTGCATGTGTGTTCTTCTCACAAACCACATAAGGATCCACCGGTGTCATTGGATGTGTGTTCCTCTCATAGACCACACATGGATCCACCGGTGTCATTGGATGTCTTCTCTTTTCATGAACCACATCTAGAGTCATTGCATGTGTGTTCTTCCCACAGACCACACATGGATCCACCAGTGTAATTACATGTGTGTTCTTCCCACAAACCACATAAGGATCCAGCAGTGTCATTGGATGTGTGTTCCTCCCACAAACCACACAAGGATCCACCAGTGTCATTGCATGTCTGCTATTTTCATGAACCACAGTTAGAGTCATTGCATGTGTGATCCTCTCACAGACCACACATGGATCCACCAGTGTCATTGCATGTGTGTTCTTCTCATGAACCACAGGTAGAGTCATTGGATGTGTGTTCTTTCCATGAACCACAGCTAGAGTCCTTGCATGTGTGTTCTTCTCAAAAACCACATAAGGATACACCAGTGTCATTGCATGTGTGTTCTTCTCATAAACCACAACAAGAGTCATTGTATGTGTGTTCTGGTCACAAACCATATCATGAACCACACCTAGTGTCATTGCATGCGTGTTCTTCTCGTTAACCACACATGGATCCACCAGTGTCATTGCATGTCTGCTCTTTTCATTAACTATAGTTAGAGTCATTTGCATGTCTGTTCTTCTTGCAAACCACATATCACCAGTGTCATTGCATGTGTGTTCTTCTCATGAACCACACATGGATCCACCCAGTGTGATTGCATGTCTATCCTTTTCACAAAACACATATGGATCCACCAGTGTCATTGCATGCGTGTTCTTTTCATAGACCACATATCACCAGTGTCATTGCATGTGTGTTCTTCTCACAAACCACATAAGGATTCACCGGTGTCATTGGATGTGTGTTCCTCTCATAGACCACACATGGATCCACCGGTGTCATTGGATGTCTTCTCTTTTCATGAACCACATCTAGAGTCATTGCATGTGTGTTCTTCCCACAGACCACACATGGATCCACCAGTGTAATTACATGTGTGTTCTTCCCACAAACCACATATGGATCCACCAGTGTCATTGGATGTGTGTTCCTCCCACAAACCACACAAGGATCCACCAGTGTCATTGCTTGTCTGCTCTTTTCATGAACCACAGTTAGAGTCACTGCATGTGTGATTCTCTCACAGACCACACATGGATCCACTAGTGTCATTGCATGTGTGTTCTTCTCATGAACCACAGCTAGAGTCATTGGATGTGGGTTTTTTCCATGAACCACAGCTAGAGTCCTTGCATGTGTGTTCTTCTCACAAACCACATAAGGATACACCAGTGTCATTGCATGTGTGTTCTTCTCATGAACCACAGCTAGAGTCATTGCATGTGTGTTCTTCACACAAACCATATCATGAACCACACACAGTGTCATTGCATGTGTGTTCTTATCATTAACCACACATGGATCCACTAGTGTCATTGCATGTCTGCTCTTTTCATTAACCATAGTTAGAGTCATTGCATGTCTGTTCTTTTCACAAACCACATATCACCAGTGTCATTGCATGTGTGTTCTTCTCATGAACCACACATGGATCCAACCTGTGTGATCGCATGTATGTCCTTTTCACAAACCACATATGGATCCACCAGTGTCATTGCATGTGTGTTCTTTTCGCAGACCACATATCACCAGTGTCATTGCATGTGTGTTCTTCTCACAAAACACATAAGGATCCACTAGTGTCATTGGATGTGTGTTCCTCTCATAGACCACACATGTATCCACTGGTGTCATTGCATGTCTGTCGCTTTCATGAACCACATCTAGAGTCATTTCATGTGTGGTCTTCCCACAGACCACACATGGATCCACCAGTGTCATTGCATGTGTGTTCTTCTAACAAACCACATATGGATCCACTAGTGTCATTGGATGTGTGTTCCTCGTATACACCACACATGGATCCACTAGTGTCATTGCATGTCTGCTCTTTTCATGAACAATAGTTAGAGTCATTGCATATGTGATCCTCTCACAGACCACACATGGATTTACCAGTGTCATTGGATGTGTGTTCTTCTCATGAACCACATAAGGATCCAGCAGTGCCATTGCATGTGTGATCTTTTCATAAACCACATAAGGATCCAGAAGTGTCATTGGATGTGTGTTATTTTCATGGACCACAACCAGTGTCATTGGACGTGTGTTCCTCTCACAGACAACACATGGATCCACCGGTGTCATTGCATGTGTGTTCTTCTCATGAACCACAACTAGAGTCATTGCATGTGTGTTCTTCTCACAAACCACATCATGAACCACACCCAGTGTCATTGCATGTGTGTTCTTCTCATTAACCACACCCAGTGTCATTACATGTCTGCTCTTTTCATGAACCACATCTAGAGTCATTGTATGTGTGTTCTTCCCACAGACCACACATGGATCCACCAGTGTCATTACATGTGTGTTCTTCTCACAAACCACATAAGGATCCATCAGTGTCATTGGATGTGTGTTCGTCCCACATAGCACACAAGGATCCACCGGTGTCATTGCATGTCTGCTCTTTTCATGAACCACGGTTAGAGTCATTGCATGTGTGATCGTCTCATAGACCACACATGGATCCACCAGTGTCATTGCATGTGTGTTCTTCTTATGAACCACATTGGATGTGTGTTATTTCCATGAACCACAACTAGAGTCCTTGCATGTGTGTTCTTCTCACAAACCACATAAGGATACACCAGTGTCATTGCATGTGTGTTCTTCTCATGAACCACAGTTAGAGTCATTGTATGTGTGTTCTTTTTACAAACCATATCATGAACCACACCCAGTGTCATTGCATGTGTGTTCTTCTCATTAACCACACATGGATCCACCAGTGTCATTGCATGTCTGCTCTTTTCATTAACCATAGTTAGAGTCATTGCATGTCTGTTCTTCTCACAAACCACATATCACCAGTGTCATTGCATGTGTGTTCTTCTCATGAACCATACATGGATCCACCCAGTGTGATTGCATGTCTGTTCTTTTCACAAACCACATATGGATCCACCAGTGTCAATGCATGTGTGTTCTTTTCACAGACCACATATCACCAGTGTCATTGCATGTGTGTTCTTCTCACAAACCACATAAGGATCCACAGGTGTCATTGGATGTGTGTTCCTCTCATAGACCACACATGGATCCACCCGTGTCATTGCATGTCTGCTCTTTTCATGAACCACATCTAGAGTCATTGCATGTGTGTTCTTCCCACAGACCACACATGGATCCACTAGTGTCATTGCATGTGTTTTTCTCACAAACCACATATGGATCCACTAGTGTCATTGGATGTGTGTTCCTCCCACATACCACCGATGGATCCACCAATGTCATTGCATGTCTGCTCTTTTCATGAACCACAATTAGAGTCATTGCATGTGTGATTCTCTCGCAGACCACACATGGATCCACTAGTGTCATTGCATGTGTGTTCTTCTCATGAACCACAGCTAGAGTCATTGGATGTGTGTTCTTTCCATGAACCACAGCTAGAGTCCTTGCATGTGTGTTCTTCTCACAAACCACATAAGGATACACCAGTGTCATTGCATGTGTGTTCTTCTCATGAACCACAGCTAGAGTCATTGCATGTGTGTTCTTCACACAAACCATATCATGAACCGTACACAGTGTCATTGCATGTGTGTTCTTATCATTAACCACACATGGATCTACCAGTGTCATTGCATGTCTGCTCTTTTCATTAACCATAGTTAGAGTCATTGCATGTCTGTTCTTTTCACAAACCACATATCACCAGTGTCATTGCATGTGTGTTCTTCTCATTAACCACACATGGATCCACCAATGTCATTGGATGTCTGCTCTTTTCATTAACCACGGTTAGAGTCATTGCATGTCTGTTCTTTTCACAAACCACATATCACTAGTGTCATTGCATGTGTGTTCTCCTCATGAACCACACATGGATCCAACCTGTGTGATTGCATGTCTGTCCTTTTCACAAACCACATATGGATCCACCAGTGTCATTGCACGTGTGTTCTTTTCACATACCACATATCACTAGTGTCATTGCATGTGTGTTGCTCCCACAAACCACACATGGATCCACCAGTGTCATTACATGTGTGTTCTTCTCGCAAACCACATAAGGATCCACCGGTGTCATTGGATGTGTGTTCCTCTCATAGACCACACATAGATCCACCGGTGTCATTGGATGTCTGCTCTTTTCATGAACCACATCTAGAGTCATTGCATGTGTGTTCTTCTCACAAACCACATATGGATCCACCCGTGTCATTGGATGTGTGCTCCTCCCACAGACCACACATGGATCCACCAGTGTCATTGCATGTCTGCTCTTTTCATGAACCACAGTTAAAGTCATTGCATGTGTGATCCTCTCACAGACCACACATGGATCCACCAGTGTCATTGGATGTGTGTTCTTGTCATGAACCACATAAGGATCCAGTAGTGTCATTGCATGTGTGTTCTTTTCATGAACCACATGAGGATCTAGCAGTGTCATTGGATGTGTGTTCTTTTCATGAACCACACCCAGTGTCATTGGACGTGTGTTCCTCTCACAGACCACATAAGGATCCACTGGTGTCATTGCATGTGTGTTTTTCTCATGAACCACAGCTAGAGTCATTACATGTTTGTTCTTCTCACAAACCACATCATGAACCACACACAGTGTCAATGCATGTGTGTTCTTCTCATTAAACACACCAAGTGTCATTGGATGTGTGATCCTCTTACAGACCACACCTAGATCCACCAGTGTCATTGCATGTGTGTTTTTCTCATGAACCACACAAGGATCCACCAAGTGTGATTGCATGTCTGTTCTAAACCACACATGGATCCACTAGTGTCATTACATGTCTGTTCTTTTCATGAACCACATCCAGTGTCATTGCATGTCTGTTCCTCTCATAAACCACACATGGATACACCAGTGTCATTGCATGTGCGTTCTTCTCATGAACCACAGCTAGAGTCATTGCATGTCTGTTATTCTCACAAACCACATAAGGATACACCAGTGTCATTGCATATGTGTTCTTCTCATGAACCACACCTAGTGTCATTGCATGTGTGCTCTTTTCACAAACCACATATCACCAGTGTCATTGCATGTGTGTTCCTCCCACAGGCATCACATGGATGCACCAGTGTCATTGCATGTGTGTTCTTCTCACAATCCACATATGGATCCACTAGTGTCATTGGATGTGTGTTCCTCCCACAGACCACACATGGATCCACCAGTGTCATTGCATGCCTGCTATTTCCATGAACCACAGTTAGAGTCATTACATGTGTGATCCTCTCACAGACCACACATGGATCCACCAGTGTCATTGGATGTGTGTTCTTCTCATGAACCACATAACGATCTAGCAGTGTCATTGCATGTGTGTTCTTTTCATGAACCACATAAGGATCCAGCATTGTCATTGGATGTGTGTTCTTGTCATGAACCACACCTAGTGTCATTGGACGTGCGTTCCTCTCACAGACCACACATAGATCCACCGGTGTTATTGCATGTGTGTTCTTCTCATGAACCACAGCTAGAGTCATTGCATGTGTGTTCTTCTCACAAACCACATCATGAACCACACCGAGTGTCATTGCATGTGTGTTCTTCTCATTAACCACACCCAGTGTCATTGGATGTGTGATCCTCTCACAGACCACACATGGATCCACCAGTGTCATTGCATGTGTGTTCTTCTCATGAACCACACATGGATCCACCAAGTAGGATTACATGTTTGTTCTTCTCACAAACCACACATGGATCCACCCGTGTCATTGCATGTCTATTCTTTTCATGAACCACACACAGTGTCATTCCATGTCTATTCCTCTCACAAACCACACATGGATACACTAGTGTCATTGCATGTGTGTTCTTCTCATGAACCACAGCTAGAGTCATTGCATGCCTGTTATTCTCACAAACCACATAAGGATACACTAGTGTCATTGCATATGTGTTCTTCTCATGAACCACACCTAGTTTCATTTCATGTGTGTTCTTTTCACAAACCACATATCACCAGTGTCATTGCATGTGTGTTCCTCCCACAAACCACACATGGATCCACCAGTGTCATTGCATGTGGGTTCTTCTCACAAACCACATATGGATCCACCAGTGTCATTGGATGTGTGTTCCTCCCATAGACCACACATGGATCCACTAGTGTCATTGCATGTCTGCTATTTTCATGAACTAAAGTTAGAGTCATTGCATCTGTGATCCTCTCACAGACCACACATGGATCCGCCAGTGTCATTGGATGTGTGTTCTTCTCATGAACCACATAAGGATACAGCAGTGTCATTGCATGTGTGTTCTTTTCATGAACCACATAAGGATCTAGGAGTGTCATTGGATGTGTGTTCTTTTCATTAACCACACCTAGTGTCATCGGACGTGCGTTCCTCTCACACACCACATAAGGATCCACCGGTGTCATTGCATGTGTGTTATTCTCATGAACCGCGGCTAGAGTCATTGCATGTGTGTTCTTATCTCAAACCACATCATGAACCACACCCAGTTTCATTGCATGTGTGTTCTTCTCATTAACCACACCAAGTGTGATTGGATGTGTGATCCTCTCATAGACCACACATGGATCCACCAGTGTCATTGCATGTGTGTTTTTCTCATGAACCACACATGGACCAACCAAGTGTGATTGCATGTCTGTTCTTCTCACAAACCACACATGGATCCACTAGTGTCATTGCATGTCTGTTCTTTTCATGAACCACACCGAGTGTCATTGCATGTCTGTTCCTCTCATAAACCACACATGGATACACTAGTGTCATTGCATGTGTGTTCTTCTCATGAACCACAGCTAGAGTCATTGCATGTCGGTTATTCTCACAAACCACATAAGGATACACCAATGTCATTGCATATGTGTTCTTCTCATGAACCACACCTAGTGTCATTGCATGTGTGTTCTTTTCAGAAACCACATATCACCAGTGTCATTGCATGTGTGTTCCTCCCACAGACCACACATGGATCCACCAGTGTCATTGCATGTGTGTTCTTCTCACAAACCACATATGGATCCACCAGTGTCGTTGGATGTGTGTTCCTCCCACAGACCACACATGGATCCACCTGTGCCATTGCATGTCTGCAATTTTCATGAACCACAGTTAGAGTCATTGCATGTGTGATCCTTTCACAGACCACACATGGATCCGCCGGTTTCATTGGATTTGTGTTCTTCTCATGAACCACATAAGGATCCAGTAGTGTCATTGCATGTGCGTTCTTTTCATGAACCACATAAGGATCCAACAGTGTCATTGGATGTGTGTTCTTTTAATGAACCACACCCAGTGTCATTGGACGTGCGTTCCTCTCACAGACCACACATGGATCCACCAGTGTCATTGCATGTGTGTTCTTCTCATGAACCACACATGGATCCACCAGTTACATTGCATCTGTGTTCTTCTCACAAACCACGTAAGGATCCACCGGTGTCATTGCATGTGTGTTCTTTTCATGAACCACACCCAGTGTCATTGGACGCGCGTTCCTCTCACAGACTACACATGGATCCATCGGTGTCATTGCATGTGTGTTCTTCTCATGAACCACAACTAGAGTCATTGCATGTGTGTTCTTCTCACAAACCACATCATGAACCACACCCAGTGTCATTGCATGTGTGTTCTTCTCATTAACCACACCAAGTGTCATTGGATGTGTGATCCTCTCACAGACCACACACGGATCCATTAGTGTCATTGCATGTGTGTTCTTCTCATTAACCACACATGGATCCACCAAGTGTGATTGCATGTCTGTTCTTCTCACAAACCACACATGTATCCACCATTGTCATTGCATGTCTGTTCTTTTCATGAACCACACCCAGTGTCATTGCATGTATGTTCCTCTCATAAACCACACATGGATACACTAGTGTCATTGCATGTGCGTTCTTCTCATGAACCACATATAGAGTCATTGCATGTCTGTTATTCTCACAAACTACATAAGGATACACAAGTGTCATTGCATATGTGTTCTTCTCATGAACCACACCTAGTGTCATTGCATGTGTGTTCTTTTCACAAACCAGATATCACCTGTGTCATTGCATGTGTGTTCCTCCCACAGGCATCACATGGATGCACCAGTGTCATTGCATGTGTGTTCTTCTCACAAACCACATATGGATCCACCAGTGTCATTGGATGTGTGTTCCTCCCATAGACCACACATGGATCCACCAGTGTCATTGCATGTCTCTATTTTCATGAACCACAGTTAGAGTCATTGCATGTATGATCCTCTCACAGACCACACATGGATCCTAATTAACCTTAGGAGAGCCCTAACCTTAGCATTAGACCAAGTATTCTAGAAGGCACGCCCTAACACAGTTGTTCGGCTTGACGATTGTTACATACCGTTTGATCGGGGCGCTTGGACGATTGTGATGGTTTTCATGAGATCGATCCGTGAGTAGTCTGTTCTGCGGCATGATTGGCCACGCTTGCTCTGGACAAACTGGCAATAGCGGGGGCTCCCCTATTGCGAGTGTCACGACTCATGAGTTGAGTGGGCCATATCCCAGTGTCACGTCCCCATTACTTCTCTTACTCCCCGTACTTCTCTTCCTTCCCCTCGAAGCCACTTTCCCCATGTCACTTCCATCCTGCCGTAGCCGCAAGCCGACGGCGCCTCCATCCCAATCCCCTCTCCGGCAGCCACCTCCCTCCCTTCTCGCCATGGGTTCAAGGGGAGACGGCGAGGAAACGCGTTGTGACGACAGGGACGGTGATTTCGATGTGAGTCGTCTCATCTCTATCTCTATTATCCGTGGCCAGTTATCTATTTTTTGAGCCAGATCTACTCCGTTTACTCATGTGCGTATGATGTGTTAGGCCAACCAGATGATGTATGATGCCGACTATCACGGTTTAGCGGATGAAGACAGTCCTCTCGTATGTAAACATGGATATGTGCCCGCTAAATTTGTAGCGTTCGAAGGACAAAATGCAGGCAGGAGGTTTCTACGGTGCCAAGGACATCGTGCAATGATGTGAGGCGGAAGTTGCGGTGTTGTCAAATGGGTAGATCCAAAGTGGCCCAAATCGATGCAGAAAATGCTGGACAAACTATGGGAAATGACTGTTGAGTTGAAAGAATCCGCATTCAGCTTACTTCTTAACAGTGTTGAGATGAAGCTATGGGAACCAGTTGACACGACCAAGCATAAGCGAGATTTCTGGTGGGTGGAAGACAAGGTTAGCAAAGTCGAGAAGGAGAGGGACGCGGCGTTGGCCCTGAAGGCTAAAGGAGAGCAAGAACTGACTCAAGCAAGGAAGGATCTTCACCAGGCGAAAGTCCTGCAGTTCACAACTACGAGTATTGACAAGTGCATCAGGAAAAATGTAGAGAAACAATTGAAGTTGTGCAAGGAAGATGCTAAAACGAAGGAGCAAACGATTCGATCCTTGCTCTCCCAGGAAGATGTGCATCGGGCTAAGATTAGGAAGATCAAGGAGATGTGTGATAACTAGTTCTATTTAGCTTGAGCTCCGTGCCTTTTTTAAGTTGTAATAGTTGTACTTGTTGACCTAGCGGTCTAAACTATTAGCCCCAGAGTCTTGGGAGGAAAAAGGTTGGTCGCCCGTTAATCTGTCTTAACCCTGCATTACTTCCTTTTGTCTGACCAATGCCCCTTGGATATTCCGCCCATCGCTTCATCGTCCTAGTGTACAAATAGGAGGCGCCACAGCGCGTCGCTTCGTCGTCCATCCCCTCGCCCTCTCCAATCTCCACCGCGCCGCCATGGAGATGCCCTCGCTGAACTTCTATGTGGCGGTGATATTCGCGCACTTGGACATCCTCACGCTGCCGGCCATGAAGGTGCCCCTCGGATGGCGCATCAGCTATGCGGGGGTGCTGGTGGCTCCGCTCCTCGTCCCGGGTGGAGCCGTGATGGATAGCGGAATCGCGGCGTGCTGCCGCCAGATTCCCGCATGGAAGAGGGCGCTGCCCCGATACGCAGCGGCCAGCCCGTACTGATCGGCGCTATTCAAGAAGGAGCGGAAGGCCAAGATTGGCAACCGCATCGTTTACGGTTGCATGGTGCACCGGGATCTCCGCAACCGAGAAGGGCGGGAGAGGTTCTGGTCCGTCCCTGGACGGACCAAGTACATCGTCATCGCCACCGCTCGCCGCGAAGAGGTGCTCCGTCTCACGAACAATGCGGAAATCGTGGAGGTTCTGTTCGATGATGACAAGGAAGTCGGCGGCTCGGAGGATAGCAACAGCGGAAGTGAAATTGTTGACTAGTGGTTGAATTAATGTAGGATGTGAAATCGCACCTTTGTTTAGAAGAATTTGTGGTTGAATTAATGAAATGCCTCGATTTAGATCTCTGTCTCGATTAATTTGTTGAAGAATTTGTGATTTAGATCAATTTCTGCCTCGATTTAGATCCCTGTCCCGGATTGATAACGTGACCGTGGAACAAAGACCCCTTTTCTACTAGTGTATTATGACATTGGTGGTTTGTTTAAACGTAATCTACGTGGATTTGGCCGCATGCAAATGGCACAACCACAATTTATAAAGTGGAAGCACGTACACCTGGTTACTAGAGATCCGTGAGCTTCGCCAGATGCAGGGGATGCAGGAGCAGAGAGGCGGTAAGATAGACGGGCTCAAGATTAGGCCAGAAAGTGGTACCGATTTCCTCCTCATCTGGGCACTATCGGTAGCCATTGTTGTTTACGTTGCCATGTCATTGTGTACATCAGCTGAAATAAGTTGCTGCTTCGTGGAGTGAAGCAGCTTAAATAATTTATTTTTGTGCCACTTACATTTCGTCGTATTTCGAGACCTCCTGCCCCTCAGCAATCATGGAACCGGTGATGCGTGTTTTCAGATAGCAGTGGCACAATCACAATTTCGGATTCAACTACTGACTCGGGCGTTTCCAAATCCTAAGTTGCGGTACATTTTACTCAGAGAACGTGGGTAGATTGTTTCGCCCAGCAAAATACCACACACAGAGCTCCAGAATTTAACCAAATTACATATATAGGTTCAAGTTCAACACATTACTATGCATCTTCATTGCCAACAGCCTTCTTCCGCAGCCTGGGTGCCAAGCCTTCATGTCCACTGGCTTCTTCATTTCCTGCCTTCTTCCTCTTCCTCGATGCCAATTTTCTTAGCTTCACGTACTCTGCATCGACGGGACAATGGGCACCAGAATCATGTCCAGCATCATCTTTCCACTTGTTTTTAATTTCTTCGGGCAGCAAAATGAGTGACCCGGCAGTCATATTTCTAACCTTGCGACGCTTCCTGTCAAAGAAACAGGACTGTTGCATAACTGCCCAATATCTACAGAGTAAATAAAACAAAAATTACAATTCAACACAAACATGCGAACCCCAAGAGACTTTGCTTACCAGGTGCTAATTGGGTTCGAGCAACCACCCTGTCCAAGAATAGAAGGGCGACTCCTAGTTGCAGTAGCTTCCACATCCAGTACATCACATTTCAGCTCAAACATGCAAGCCGAAGCATACCTTTTCATCAACCCAATTAGCTGACTGCCACACGTTAGATGAACCATGATGCCACGTTCATCCATGAATCTGAACTTTGCAGTCTTCTTCTGCCATAATTAATCATGATTACTCAGAGCAACAACCATACCAGATATAGTGCAAATCTGCGCAGGCGCTTCTTCCATCGTGATACAATGGTGTCCATACCACTTGCACTTAGAGTCGTACCTGAAGAGGACTACCGTAACCAGGTAAGGGTGGTCCACGGAGATCCCACTTGACAGAAAATTGTGGACAAAATATGTTTGTCAGTGTTGGGCTAACAAACAATTTGAGGTTCAATAGCTAGCTAGCAGTTATAATTAGTGCGAATAGCAAAGAGAAGGGTAGCTCACCCGCTTGTGGCTAGAACTTCGTCTTCCTTGGTAGTAGGATCTGCCATCCTCCGAGCTGCTCGGCTTGTCGGCGGCGGAGGCGGGCTAGAGCCTCGCAACGACGGCTATGGCATGCGCCATTGGAGCTCAGGATCAGCGATTGGGCGTAGCAACTGGGCGCAGCAACTTGGGGCTGGAAGTCAAATGTCCGAAGGGACCGTCCTGCCTGGAGGGTGGATTCCAACGCCGCCGGTGCTAGGGGAAAGGTGGGAATTTGTGAAATTGGTCAATGCATCCAATCCACTTAGTTCCTCGATTTTCCTAAGAGGTTGCCGCATTGGCGCTCGCGTCACGGACAGATGACTGACATGAGGGTCCCGACCGTCTACTTCATGGGGCAGTTTAACGGAATGTTTGAATTTGGCAGGGGTGAGATGAGTTTGCCTCGAAATGGCCCCTCTCAGTAGTTGGCGGCCCAACTTTTTGAAACGCGACAATTTCAGGCAACTTAGGTACCGCCATGCGCTGGCCTGCGAACTTTGGTACCGCAGACGAACATGCCCCAAATCTATTGCCATGCACATTCTCTAACATGTGATCATGAGCATAAAGTATGATGTTGATATGGCCTTGACGACCATGGTCGTTCAGCTTGAAATCCAAGAATGTTCATACTCGTTGACAAGTAAGCTTACAATAATCCTATAAATTTCACCACTTACACTTCTACACCTAAAAAGGGGGTAAATTACATCGAGGTCCATATATTGACCACAAAGGAGCCTAAAATCAAGCAAGGAAAATAGTCGGGTTCGGCTCCTGCTCACGAGAGTAGCTGATCAAGCCATACTCTTCATACTACTTCCTCTTTGATTTTTTTCAAAATATGGCCAAATCTGTCGCCATGCAAATTCTTTGATATGGGACATCAGCATAAAGTATGATGTAGAGATATGGCCTTGACCTTGTGGTCGTTCGGCTTGAAATCTAAGAAAGTTCATACTCGTTGATAACTAAGCTTACATTCATTAAAATTTCACCACTTACTTTTAGTTTAGCATTTTACATGGCCGGTGGGAGCATATTTTACATCAAGGACCTCAAAAAGGGGAAAATTACATCGATATCCATACATTTAGCACAAAGGACCCTAAAAGGAAAACCTTTTGTTGCATTGGTTCGGCTCCTTCTCAAGAGATTATTAGCTGATCTGAGCCAAACTCTTCATCCTACTTCCTCTTTGATTGTTTTCAAAATAATATGGAAAAATATGTTTCCATGCAAATTCTATGATATGGGGTCATCAGCATAAAGTATGATGTTGATATGGTATTGACCTTGGTCGTTCGTCTTGAACTCCAAGAATTTTTTATACTCATCGACAACTATGCTTAAATTCGTTTCAATTTCACCACTTACTTCTAGGTTAGAATTTTACACGGGCGGTGGGAGTACATTTTACATCAAGTACCTAAAAAGGGAAAATTACATTGAGGTCCATACATTTAGCACAAATGACCCTAAAATTGAGCAAAGAAAATAGTCAGGTTCGGCCCTTCTCGAGAGAGCAGCTGATCGAGCCATATGTTTCATACTACCTCTTCGATTGTTTTACAAATATGGCCAAATTTGTCGCCATGCAAATTCTTGGATATGGGATCATCAGCATAAAGTATGATGTAGAGATGTGCCCTTGACCATGTGGTCATTCGTCTTGAAATCCAAGAAAGTTCCTACTTGTTGACAACTAAGCTTAAATTCCTTTAAATTTCACCACTTACTTTTAGGTTAGCATTTTACATGGTCGCGGTGGGAGCATATTTTACACCAAAGACCTAAAAAGGGAAATTTACATTGGGGTCCATACATTTAGCCGAAAGGACCGTAAAAGGAAAACATTCTGGTTCGGCTCCTTCTCGAGACATCAGCTGATCTGAGCCAAACTCTTCATACTACTTCCTCTTCGATTGTTTTCAAAATATATGGCCCAATCTAGTGGCATGCAAATTCTCTCGTATGGGGCCATCAATATAAAGTACGATGTTGATATGGCCTTGACCTTGGTTTTTTGGCTTGAAATCCAAGAATGTTCATACCCATTGAGAAGTAAGCTTAAATTTGTTTAAATTTCACCACTTACACTTATTGGTTATAATTTTACATGGATGGTGGGACTACATTTTAGATCAAGGACCTAAAAAAGGGAAAACTACATCGAGGTCCATACATTTAGCACAAAGGACCCTAAAACCAACCAAGAAATTGAAAATAGTTAGGTACGACTCCTCGATAGAGCAGCTGATCGAGCCATACTCTTCATACTGCTTCCTCTTTCCCAATTTTGGACGCATATTAGGTTTGGTCAAAGTCAATCTTTATAAAGTTCGACCAACTATATGTAAAAACATACTGACTTTTCTAATGACAAATGCATATAATATGAAAATATAGTTCATGATGATTCTAATAACATTGAGTTGATGTCATACATTTAGTCAAAGTTTATTAAATTTGACTCTTACCAGAAGTAACACGCGTCCTAATTTGGGAAGGAGGGAGTACTACTTGCTTCACAGAAGAAAAAAAAGGAGCGCTCCTCATTTTTGAACCAGCTTGCTATGGGTGTGCTTGGTGCTTTTTCTTCCTAGGGTACGGAGGGACCGCTCCTCACTTTCGAACCAGCTTGTTGCGGGTGTGCTTAGCGCTTCCTCTTCCTAGGGTACGGAGGTGGAGTAGTGCGGAGTAGGTAGGCTGGTCAGATCATAATGGTGAGCATCCAATGCGATGGGACGTTTTTGTTTTTTTGCTGGCCAGATCAACCAATCCCTTGTACAGCACTTAAGTACTAGTACTCGTACTTGTACTAGTAGTACTACGAATGGCGATCTTTTGAATATCCTCCCTCCCCCCCGGATGTTTGTGAAGGAAGTGAAAATTTCGAAACCGGGAAAGTTTGAATTGCTACTCTATTGTACTACTACTATAGTAGTAATAATTTTTGCCGCAGAGGACCAAAATGGTTCCCACCGACGCAGCTAACGAACACGCCAGACACAAACACGAAGCCACCGACACAAGGCAGGTTGTCGGTCGACGCACGTCTGCAGCGCCACTTTGTGGACGAGGGAGAGATCAGTCGGCCGGGGTGTGGGGGTGGTGATGGGGGAGTGAAGGAGAGAGAAAACACATTTTGTTTTGCGTGCATATATATTGTGGTCCTGAAATTTACTCTACTCACTATACCATGTACCTCGTGTCAGGAACCCATCCCAGCTTTGCTCTGACATCGTACCGCCTTCAAATCCTCCTCTTCGCAACTCTCTCGTTGCCTCCTCTGTGCTCATATAGTCTCTTCTCACTCTTTATTTTTTTAACAGAAAAAAGGAAATAAATCCTTCTTACTTGCTTTTTAGAAAATAAATTCCTGTCACTTGGAAAAATGAAATTGATTATTTTTTTGTTTTTAAATCTTTGATTATTTTCAAAAGATGGCCAAATTTGTCGGCGTGCAAATTCTTGGATATGGGATCATAAGCATCAAGTACATTCTACATAAAGGACCTAAAAAGGGAAAATTACATTGAGGTCCATACATTTAGCACAAAGGACCCTAAAATTGAGCAAAGAAAATAGTCGGGTTCAGCTCCTTATCGAGAGAGCAGTTGGTCGAGACATAATCTTCATACTACTTCCTCTTCGATTGTTTTCAAAATATGGCCAAATCTGTCTCCATGCAAATTCTTGAATATGGGATCATCAACATAAAGTATGATGTAGAGATATGGCCTTGACCTCGTGGTCGTTCGGCTTGAAAATCCAAGAATTTTTCATACTTGTTGACAACTATGCTTAAATTCGTTGAAATTTCATCACTTAATTTTAGGTTAGCATTTTACACGATCGGTAGGAGTACATTTTAAACCAAAGACCTAAAAAGGGGGAAATTACATCGAGGTGCATACATTTAGCACAAAGTACCCTAAAATTGAGCAAAGAAAACAATCGGGTTCGGCTCCTTCTCAAGAGAGCAGTTGATCGAGCCATACTGTTCATACTACTTTCTCTTCGATTGTTTTCACAATATGGCCAAATCTATCGCCATGCAATTTCTTGGATACTCTATCATAAAAATAAAGTATGATGTAGAGTTATTGCCTCGACCTTGTGGTCGTTCGTCTTGAAATCAAAGAATGTCCATACTCATTGACAACTATAAGCTGAAATTCGTTTCAATTTCACCACTTACTTTTAGGTTAGAATTTTACACGGTTGACGGGAGTACATTTTACAACAAAGACCTAAAAATGGGGAAAATTACATCGAGGTCCATACATTTAGCATAAAGGACCCTAATATTAAGCAAGCAAAAAAGTAGGGTTCGGTTCCTTCTCGAGATAGTAGCTGATCAAGCCACACTCTTCATACTACTTCATCTTCGATTGTTTTCAAAATATGGCCAAATTTGTCGATATGCAAATTCTTGAATATGGGATCATCAGCATAAAGTATGATGTAGATATGGCCTTGACCTTGGTCGTTCATCTTGAAATACAAGAATGGTTCGTACCCGTTGACAACTAAGCTTAAATTCGTTTAAATTTCACCACTTACTTTTAGGTGAGAACTTCACACGGTCAATCAGTGTACATTTTACATCAGGGACCACAAAAAAAGCAAAAAATTATGTCGATGTCCATAGATTTAGCATAAAGGACCCTAAAAGGAAAATTTTATGGTTCGGCTCCTTCTCAAGAGATCAGCTGATCTGAGCCAAACTCTTGATACTACTTCCTCTTTGATTCTTTTCAAAATATGGCCAAATTTGTTGCCATGCAAATTCTCTCATATGGGATCATCCACATAATGTATGATGGTTGATATATATGGCCTTGACCTTGATCGTTTGGCTTGAAATACAATAATGGTAATACTCGTTGACCAGTAAGCTAAAAAATCATCAAAATTTCACCACTTACACTTTTAGGTTAGAATTTTACACGGGCATGGAAGTACATTTTACATCAAGGACCTAAAAAGGGAAAATTACGTCGAGGTCCATACATTTAGCACAAAGGACACTAAAATTAAGCAAGGAAAATGGTCTGGTTCGGCTCCTTCTCGAGAGTGTAGCGGATCGAGCCATACTCTTCATACTACTTCATCTTCGATTGTTTTCAAAATATGGCACAATTTGTCGGGGTGCAAATTTTTGAATATGGGATCATTACCTTGGTCGTTCATCTTGAAATCCCAGAATGGTTCATACTTGTTGACAACTAAGCTTAAATTCGTTTAAATTTCAACACTTACTTTTAGGTTAGATTTTTACATGGTTGGTCAGAGTACATTTTACACTAGGGACGCGAAAAAAGCAATAATTACAATGAGGTCCATACATTTATCATAAAGCTCCCTAAATGTAAAAAAATTCTAGTTCGCTCCTTCTCGAGAGATCAGCTGATCTGAGCCAAACTCTACACACTACTTCCCCTTCGATTGTTTTCAAAATAGGGCAATTTGTCGCCATGCAAGTTCTCTCATATGGGATCATCAACATAAAGTATGATGTTGATATGGCTTTGACCTTGGTCGTTCAGCTTGAAATCCAATAATGGTCATACTCGTTGACAGGTAAGCTTAAAATCGTTTAAATTTCACCACTTACACTTTTAGGTTAGAATTTTACACGGGTGTGGAATTACATTTGACATCAAGGACCTAAAAAAGTATGAATTACACTGAGGTCCATACATTTAGCACAAAGGACCCTTATATTAAGCAAGGAAAACAGTCGGGTTTGACTCCTTCTCTAGAGGGCAGCTGATCGAGCCACACTCTTCACACCACTTCATCTTTGATTGTTTTCAAAATATGGCCAAATTTGTCGGCATGCAAATTCTTGGATATGGGATCATATGCATAAAGTATGGTGTAGATATGGCTTGATCTTGGTCATTTGTCTTGAAAATCCAAGAATATGGTTCATACTCGTTGACAACTAAGCTTAAATTCATTTAAATTTCACCACTTACTTTTAGTTTAGAATTTTACACGGTCGGTGGGAGTACATTTTACATCAAGGAACTAAAAAGGGAAAATTACATGGAGGTCCATACATTTAGCACAAAGGACCCTACAAAGGAAAACGTTTTGTTTCGTCTCCTTATCGAGAGACCAGTTGATCTGATCCAAACTCTTCGTACTACTTCCTCTTCGATTATTTTCAAAATATGGCCAAATCTGTTGCCATGTAGATTCTCTGATATGGGATCATCAGCATAAAGTATGATGTTTATATGGCCTTGACCTTGGTCGTTCGACTGAAATCCGAGAATGTTCATACTCATTGACAAGTAAGCTTAAAATCGTCTAAATTTCACCACTTACACTTTTAGGTTAGAAATTTACACGGTGTGTGGAAGTACATTTTACATCAAGTACCCAAAAAAGGGAAAATTACATCGATGTCCATACATTTAGCACCCCCCTAAAAATAAGCAAGGAAAATAGTTGTGTATGGCTCCTTCTTGAGAGAGCAGCTCATCGAGCCATACTCTTCGTACTACTTCATCTTCGATTGTTTTCAAAATATGTCCAAATCTACCGGCATGCTAATTCTTGTACATGGCATCTTCACAAGAAAGTATGATGATATTTCCTTGACCTTGGTCGTTCGGCTCGAATCCAAGAATTTTCATACTCGTTGACATCTAAGCTTAAATTTGTTCAAATTTCACAACTTACACTTTTTGGTTAGAATTTTACACAGATGGTGGGGGTACATTTACACCAAGGACCTAAAAAGGTAAAATTACACTAAGGTCCATGCATTTAGCATAAAGGACCATAAAATTTAGCAAAGAAAACAGTCGGGTTTGTTCGGCTCCTCGAGAGAGGAGATGATGGGGCCCTACTCTTCATACTACTTCCTCTTTGATTTACAAGAAAGATTTATAGTGGAGGGAACTGGGAGCAGAGTAGTATTATTCTGAAAGGAACAGAGGAACATGCGTCCGTTTTCATTTTATTCAACCTCGCCTATACGCTCTATCCCCACTTCTACGCCAAGCGTCGTCGTTCTTCTCCTCCACAATGCCGCTTTCCAATCCTGTTCACCGCATAGTTTGAGAGTGTTTGTTCTTCTCCCTGTCCTGCCTGCCACCATCGATCTTCCCTCTTTTCCAGAAAACCAAATCAAGCCAATGTCCCAACTTCCATCAGCTCCCTTGTGATGGTAGGACCGAGCAAGGACAGTGATGATTCTGAGCCATTCCAGCATGTTTTTACCGAAGGCCCGCTTGAAGAACTCATAACCAGATGCGACGTCATCACCGTCGCGAGCCTCGCCGGTTCGTCCAAACATCTTCTTGACTCGGCAAAATATAGTGCAACTTTACATGCTTCTCAGCCGTTTGGCCTCCCCTGTGTTCTTCATTCTCACCCGACTAAGAAACCATGGGAATGCAATGAGTACTTCGAGGGCAAGGGCACGACATGCAAGCTAACGTCGCTGGACAGGTTCTCCTCCAACACTGTGTTCCCGAATTGTATGGGTAAGAAGTGGGTAGGTGCCAATGGAGATTGGATCGCCACTATTGGGTCAGAGTGCAAGTGGAAGCTTGTCAATGTGTACACTCATCAACAAGTTCCTCTCCCACAAGTCAATGAGTTTGTACCCCCCAACGATCCGTTTACATTCATGCATAATGATCGCCCTATTCTCCTCCAGAAGATTGCTATTTGCCGACACTACAAGGAATGTGCTAACTGGTGACCTCAAATATTGGTCACTGAAAGGTCATAGTAATCCATCTATGACCTTTCTATGACCAAAAGCAATTGGTCACATAGGGAGGGTCACTATAGACAACTAACGACCTTTTGAATTGGTCATGGACAGTTATGCCAAAATAGATGGTCATAGAGTCTATGACCAAAATTTTGGTCATGGAGAATCTAGCATGTCCACGTATGCAATCTGACGTGGCAGATTTCTATGACCAATTGGTTGGTCGTAGATAAGATTTAGCCCGGTCCGGTTCAGCCTTGCTAATGGGCCAAGCCCAACAATTCTGGCCTTATTCTTAGTCTTTGACTTCTTATAGTCAGTTTCGTTTTTGGGCTTTGGCCCCTTATAGTTAGTTTCGTTTTTGGGCTTTGGCCTTTTATAATCAGTTTCGTTTTTGGGCTTCGGCCATTTATTGTCCATTTCCTTTTTGTTCAGTTCTTTCCCAAATTTCACACAAAGTTACGATCCAACATTTTCAGGGCCAATGCCATTTTACAATCCAATTACTATATAACCAATACAGGGCCAAAAGCATTTTCAACAGGAACGTACATCCATATCAGGACAAATATTTCAAATAATATAATGTACACAGATAAAGTGCTTTCTACTACGAGAAAGCTACCTGAATAAGATAAAGTTACATGCCTGCACAGTAACAGATTCAGAACAACTCTAATTACAATTTAGATCCAACAGCCTACATACAATATCAAACAGATACACAAGCACCAAAACATGGTGGCTCTATCCGCTAAAACAATAGTGCACAAGTCTAGGCTTGTTCTGATCTTCTGTCATAGCAGTAGCATCTACAACAACAATAGATCCTCATTTACATAAACTTTAAGTGAAATACAATGGAAGTTACAAATAACCCACACATCCATCCAAACATGACAACAAAATTAAGACAGGAATATTCAACATAGCCAAAACAGATAGTCCAGAAACATCGAACCAAGTGTTCTAAAAACCATAAAGTAACTCCAGATAAATTTCAACAGCAATAAGAATAAGATTAAGGTTATTTCTTATCTTAAACAACATACCAATAGATAATGATAATCGTGAGAAAGTGTATTTCAAAAGGCAAACATAAGGGCACAAGGTGCTACCTGAAGCATGGTCTGGAAGGTGTTGTAGATATCACAGAGCTCATTTTTAACAATATACGGTACAGACAGCGACAACAACATCATGCATGCACCCTAGGATCGCTATGGACAGTCACACCCCACCACCAGATTGCTCTCACTCTATAGCCATTAATAAATGATCAGACATACGCCATTGCGCTCCCAGAGTAGCTACTCCTGGTAGGTTAATATAGGTACTACTAGTACTTACTAAGGCTATCTAAGATAGATATTTACATCATCATTATGTTGCGAGGAATAGAGCAAGCGTTCAAGCAAAGGGCAAAACTTGGCCCTAAATTTTTCTGCCAACGAGCAAACAAACCAGCGGATAAACAATTAAGAAACAGAATCTACATTAGGCTAGGACTACTAAAATCCAAACAAGGGGAAGGAGGGGGTGATCACCTATAGCAATAATACATCACGAGTTGTTAGTTCATGGCTCGGACCCGCAGGCAGGACGCCTCCTTGTGAGATACCTCAATCCAAAGATTCAAGCCGAGCCAAACAATATACGTAATGCCAAGAGGAACCTAAAACAATGCAAACACACCACACTGTCAAATTCTATAGATATTAAGTGTTCAGAACTGAAACATGTTAGAATATGCAACAAGCATGATGTCGGGATCACAACAGAAGGTAGCAATGACGACAGAAAAATCCTAAAGTAGGTAAACCCTGAAGTAACAACCATTAAAAACTTCAGTTCCTAAGAACAATAAATCTTATATTGGGATGTACCTCGCATCTTATATTACTTGCATTCAGTGACCAGTATGAGTTCATTCAGTGACTCTGAACAAAAATTGACAAAATGCACATATGTATCAGCTAGTATCTTTACAACTATGTTTTCTTAGATTCTGATACTATGGTGTTCTTAGTTCTTTCTATAATAGAGAAGTTTCTAACATATAGCAGGCCAATCACAAACAGCACAACAGGTTAACAGAAAGGTGGTCGACTGTGGCCTCTGTCGCCTTACTCTCCAGATGAGAAGTGACCCTAAGAAACTTAGAACAACAATCTGGAGAGTAAAGAAAGAAACCTTGCTGGCAATATCCCTTCATACAGACCCTCCCCACTTGTAGCACAAGCACTCTGAATGTACCTGTAATAGGATGGAAGTAAGACCACACCTATCAGCAATTTCTCTGAAGTTACGAATATCATCTAGGCATAAAAATTAGCAAAGGGTCAAATAATAGTTTGAGGCAAAACCTACAATGATCAAGAAAGTAACAATCGCTTTAGGCATATACATCATCCAGTCACATGGAAATCTACAAAAGTCTAATGCATATCAAACAAAGAAGAAAACATATCATAATTCAACATCTACGGGAAAATAAAATCCTATTCGCTTGCTAGTTAGAGTAATCGGAAACAGGGCACCAAGTAGTTTCGTGACAGGGGAATAACACACACAAATTAGAGCTGTATTGGCCTGTTCTATACAAGAAATCCTATTTGCTTGCGAGAGCAGCTACACTCACCATAGACTACCAGCACGGGAGGACTGCTGGGGGAGGACGGTTGTGGCTGAGGAGGAAGCAGCGCGGGAGGCCGGCCGCGGGTCACAAAGGAAGAGGAGAGGGGGCGCTCATTGCAGAGGGAGAGGGGCAGAGAAGGCCACCTACCAGGGTACGACGGGGTCGGAGGCAGAGGCATGGCATGATGCGGGGTGCACGATGATGTCGGGGAAGTGCTTGTTGAGGTCGTGGATCTCCCGACGTAGTTGCTCTTCGAGGTTGCCGTCACGCCTGACGGCCTCCTCCTCTGCACCGACGAGGGCACGACAGAGACACGCACCCGCCAGGTGTGGGAGGCCGTGGATTTCCCAACGCGCCCATCGCTGCTCCTCCATGCCCGATCTGGTGAGAGGTGGACGGAGGATCTGGCGTCCATCGCCACACCATCTATGAGCAAAGCAGAGTGCGGAAGAAGTGGCGGCTGCAGTTGGGGTCTCGTGAGGGGATTTAGGGTTTGGGGCAGTTGGGGTCTCATGATGTAGGATTTCACGCAAACCGGGTGAAAGGGAAATGGACGTCGCCTAGAGGGGGTGAATAGGCGTTTTAAAATAATTACGGTTTAGGTTCTAATAAATGCGGAATAAAACTTAATGTTTAATTTATCAAGCCAAAACCTATATCCATTAGTTTCACTAAGTGCACCAACAACCTATGCTAAGCAAGATAAACAACAAGGTGATAGCTAGATATAATACTTCAAGCACGAAGGCTATCACAATGTAAATTGCATAAGTAAAGGGCTCGATTGAGAGATAATCGATGGACGCGGAGACGATGATTTGTTTCCCGAAGTTCACTTCCAAAGAAGCTACGTCTCCGTTGGAGAGGTGCGGGGGCGCAATGTACTTCGAACGCCACAAATGGCTCACCTCAAGGTGTGGTGGCTTGATGCTCACCAAACGCCACACAAGGCCTCACCAAGGATGCAAAGCCACGCAACTCACCAACGCCACAAAAGGCTCACCCAATTCTCCCGTGAGCTCGCCACAAAGGCCTACTCATGTTCCACTATGGGACACTTGAGGGCGGTCACCGAACCCGTACAAGGCTTGGGGCAATCTCCACAACTAAATTGGAGGGCTCCCAAGAAATGCCACAAAGGCTCCATAATGCCACAAAAGGCCAACAAGCTTGGGGAATCTCCACAACTCAATTGGAGCCCCAAGAACACACAACAACTCCACACAACCATCTAGGATTCCAAGAACCCAAGAGAAACAAGCCCAAGGGCTTGAACTCGCCGAATCTCCGAGGAGAACTCAAACCTATGCACCAAATGCAAAAGGCAAGTCCTCTCTCAAATTCCACCAAAGCTACAAAACCTATTGGGGGAATAAGGGAGGAAGAACACAAGAGGAGAACACAAAACTCTCCAAGATCTAGATCCCAAGGATTCCTTCACAAAGAAGGGATTTTGCTTGGTGGGGCTTGTAGATCTAGATCTGCTCTCTCAAATCCCTCAAAAAGATGCAAGAATCATAGGAGGGAGAAGGGGAGAGGGCAAGCTCTTCAAGGTCAACAATGGAGGAGAGAGAAAGCCAAAAAACCAAGAAGAACAAGTGATAGGTCTGAAGGGAAAAGGGGAGCTCCTTTTAAAGGGCTCCCCGATCTGCCCGTTACCCACAGATTCGTGCACGGTCGGTAGTACCGGTGGGTGGCCGGTACTACCGGCGGCACCTAGCCAACGGTCAGAAAACAGCGAGAGAAAGACCAAAAACGCGAGCCTGGCCGGTACTACCGCCGCTTCGCCGGAAATACCGGTGGCAAGAATGTCCTAGCGGTACTACCGCCTAAAATACCGACAGAAGTACCGTCAAATAGCACAAACCAGGCAGAGAGCATACTGAACCAAAAATGGGTTCACCGGAAGTTGGGCCGGTATTAACACCGGTACTACTGGCAGAATTTCTGCCCGAGCGGTACTTCCGGCGTCTGGCCGGTACTTCCGGTCAGAGAAACTTCAGAACCAGAAATGCCATAACTTTTGCATCTGAACTCCAAACAAGATGAAACCAATTTTGTTGGAAAGATAAAGACGTGTAGAATCCTCACATGGACAAGAACCATACAACAACCAAGGGAGAAAATACCATGAATATATATGTGAGATACCTCCCAAGGTGTGGAGCCGGAAAACCCGCAAGATAAAAAACACAATGAGATATGCAAGGGAAAACCGTTTTTGATGAACTAGAGCTTGTTATGAAGATAACCACAAGCTCTAGATCCTCACATGGACAAGAACCATACAACAACCAAGAAATATGATGCTATGTATGCAAAGGTTTGAGCTCTCTCCGAAAGATACGAACGAGTCACCCACTCGAGAACCCCTCTTGATAGTACGGCTATCTATCCTAAACCCGGTCTCCCAACACTACATGAGACCGGTAAAATAGAAACCCTATCAAGATCATACCTTTGCCTTGAGCATCCCACTTGAGCTTGATGTAGACGATCTTGTCACCTTCAATATGGAACACCTTTCTTGATTGCTCTTGCTTGCTCTTGCTTGATGAAGACTTGTGAATGGCTCCCCCATACTCCATGGGAAAACCACTTCTTTGACCTTTTCTTCATCACCCATGAGGAACTCCATCTTCTTCTTCTTCAAGGCATACTTGATCTTCTTCTTCTACTTGATTCCAATAGGCACAAAGCCCTTGGACGATGCTTCTTATTTTTCATCCTTCAAACCAACACATGGTCCAAGCGATGCCAATGGAAAAACCTACAAGTGAAACTCAATTTGCACATTAGTCCACAGGGATTGTCATTAATTACCAAAACCACACATGGGGCATACATGCCCTTTCACCAGGCTAGCCAACAAATACTTGCGCGCTCGCTTGCTCGCGGTGGCCCATGGAGAGCTCAGGAAGCAACCCAAGAAGCAGCAAGGTGAGGCCTGTATGGGTTAACAAGGCTGATACTTGGTTAAAGCAATGTGGTACTCCTCTCTGTACAACAACATTGAGGTGGCCAAGTGGTATTCTGGTTTGGGGAGGACACGACGCTCGGGAGGTCGCGAGGTCGACCCCTGGCTCAGCCTCTTTTTGTCTAATGAAAATTTTGTCCGATAGGTCCTATCCATAGTGCATAACTTCAGTTCTGACTGACAGGTTCTAGTCAATAGCACAAAACCACCCTGGCAAGCAGGCCCCAGATGTCATTAGGTAGCAGTATAATTGGTAGTCAATAGGTCAATGCCATATGGAGGTGACATGTAAGCATAAATTGACACATGGGTATGACATATATGCAGACACTTCAGCGAAACTTGACACATGGACGAGACACCTAGATCAACCTGCTGAGGTGGCCATCGGTCTTTCTTAAGTTATCATGAATAACACCCATGACCATTTAAATTGGTCATAGTCGCCCAAAATTATGGTCATTGACCAGAGATGTCTATGTTATGACCAACTGGTGTAAGCAAGATATGACCTTCCTAACAAAAAAGGTTGTAGATTTTCAGGGATTGTACCCTCCGAAATGGCCTACGACCAGTTGGTTCGAGATGGTCATAGATCTATGACCAAAAAACTCAGGGTCGTTAAGAAAAGGTCACTAGTCAACACATTTCTTGTAGTGCGAGCTCCCACAGCTGCGGCTGATTATTTAGATTTCTCACTTGTCGCTATCTTCGACTACTCAATTGCTACCCTGGATGGCGATGAGTATGTATGGACAGTTCTTGAGAACCAGTTCCCGTGCTATTTTAGATACAGTGATGCACTTATCCACAAGGGTCTGGTGTTTGCAGCCACTGAGAGTGGCAGTGTTTATGATTGTAATCATCTGTATTTTGGTAAGTTTGATCCATTCCTGTTCTAAACACTAGCTTTATTTTTAATGGATGTAAACTAGTGTTGGATGATTTGGTTGTCATTTCTTTTTGTTGGTCCTATGCTGCTCCCGTCACCACCTGTCGCACATCTCGAGGAGGGAAACATTGATGCCATAGATGATGATGAGCACAAACCTGGTTTATGGTTCTTATCAATATCTGAAGATGAATCTCGCCTTTTTCTTATCCATACCGTGGGTGTTACTGATGAGGAGTTTTATGGCGGTACTTATTATGGTCATGGCAATCATGTTGCTGATCATAGTGTTGATCACTGCGGTTGCACTTGTGGCACCTATGCTACTGGGTTTGGGTGCAAGGTGTACTCAAAGGACACTTCTTACTTGTATCCACCTAAGCCATGGATAGAGATTGCTAACCTGAGAGCATATTCCCTTTTCCTTGGATTGAACTATCCGATTAATATTGCCGTAGGTGGTGTAGATGTTTCCCCATGATATCTGATGAGAAGCAACTATGTCTACACCTACCACCATGCAATAGGACTAGGATATACGCCGTTTCCTGAAATATGCTGCTTCAGTCTAAATACCGAAGAAGCAGTTGTTGGTTTCTCAACCAACATTGCATGGAAATCTCCGGAGACTCCATTATGGTTCATCCTGAGCATCGCCAATGCCCACGATTGGAACCAAACTACCATAAGTAATAGTAATACTATGTAATAGGATAGCTCCGTTTAGATCAAGTACAGTAGATGGTCTTGCTTTCATTTTGTAACTTGGCCTTGTCATAAACTCATAATCTAGACAAGAGTTTGGGCATTTTGAGTTGCCTATGGAGGTCACACACATGCATTAATGCGAGAAGGAGGCATGCACACAAAAGCAGACTTGATCGTCAGTTTTGTTTCTTCCAATGACGAGTGTTCGGAGAAAAGGGCAAACTGAATCTGTCACCTTGAAATGCTGCTACATATGTCCAAGTGACGTTGAATGTGAACTGTGAATCTGTCGATATTTTTCTTTCTTATTATGTACTGCTGCATCTTTCAAATGCTACTGAACCTATCAAATTTTTTTTTGGTACTTGTTCAGATCAATCGGTCGAGTGTAGAATATGGTCTCACTTTCCTTTTGAATTAGTCCTTGCTACATCTATTGAATTTCATTGTTCGCATTGCTGAATCTGTCAATTCTGTTGGTCACTATCTGTGTACTGCCACAATCTGTCAAGTGCTGTTGAATATGAACCGGGAATCTATTTGATATTTTTACGGTTTATTCTATACTATTGAATCTTCCAAATGCTACTGAATCTGTCAAATGTTCTGTCGTTGCTATTAGTACAATATTTTGTAGAACGAACTATGATGTACTGGTACTTGGTTAGATGAAGTGCATCAGATTGTCTTAATTTTCTTTTGAAACTTAGCATTGTTACAATTATCTGGATGAGTCTTGGGCATTTTGGGTTGCTATGGGCAGTCACAGAGGCATTGACGTAAGGAGGAGGTACTCACACAGAAGCAGACTTGATCGTCAGTTTTGCTTGCTCCAATGATTGAGTCTGTTCGGGGAATAGGCCAAACTGATCGTGGGCCAAGTGTTTTTTAGCTAGAACAAGAACTGATTCTCTATGTACTACTATTGAATTTCAAGCAGGAAAGCTATTGAATCTCTCAAATGTTCTTTTGTTACTATTACTAAAGCATTTGTGCAACTAATACGATGTATTGGTATTGTATTTCGTTGTCTATATTGCTGCATTGGTGACTTTTGAATGCTACTGAATTGGTTAAGTGCTCCTGAATATTAACTTCGAATCTGTTGATATTTTTTCTACCTTATTCTGTACTGCTGAATTTTGACATGAATATCTTCCAAAAAGAATTATCCCTTTTCCCCTGCCCTTGCTGAGGTCTTTGTTTTGAATCTAGCAGAACACATCAGAATGCAAATTTTCTTACCCAGGAGAAGAAATCTAGTACTCCCTCCAATCCAAATTAATGTTCTCACATTTGTCTAGATTCTGACATATCTAGTCATGTTTTAGTGCTAGACACGTTTGAATCTAGCCAAATCCGAGAACATTAATTTGGATCGGAGGGAGTGGAGTAGCTCATTCGGCCCCTCTTTAGCCCAGAACATTTTAATTCAGTCTTTTCCGGGTTAGGTACTGCTGACCACAGGCCAGCAGAAATTTTTAGAAAGGAGCCCATGGAGCATAGCCAAGAACATATTAGTTTGGCCTTTTATGGGTCAGCAGACTGCTGAGCACAGGACAGTGAAATTTGAGAATGAAGCCCATGGAGCATAGCCTATGGAATATAACCCACGTAGAGCAACAGCCAAACTCTTTTTAATTCGGCCTTTTGGGAATTGCCCCCCCACCTCTCATAACAATAAAAACTCCGCCTACCCATGTTTTTAAGAAAATACCCCATTATGTGGCATTTTATAAATTGAGATGCCAGGAGCACTGCCCTATTATATTCTAAAAGAGATAAACGTAAACACACAAAATATTTTAAGAAGACTAATACAAAAGTTGTGGTACTAATAAAAGCTTAATGATATTTTTCTATAAATATCTTTGTTGTATTTGGCACTCAGTTTAAATTTATTTGATTTGAAGGTCTTTTGTTCGAATCCCCTTTGTGTGTGTGTGTATCTTGGGTTTACATTTTTTCTAGCAATATCGCATTACGGAGAGGCTGGCATCACGGACTCACCAGCATGCAACGTCCCTAGAGTTTGTTTTGAGGGTTGGTTCGAAACAAAAGTTTAAATACTTGTACAGAGAGGCTTGCATCGAGGACCCACCAGACAGAACATACAAGGCTGCATCGGGGACCCTTAAGCCAGAACATGCCAGAGAGGCTGACATAAGGGCCCCAGCAGTAAGACCATACACGGCTGCCACGGTGAAAACAGCGGACGCGGCCGAAAAAAAGTCCATCACACACACGTTGCACTTATAGAGAAGCTGACTTGTCGGACCCAGCAGGCCCAAGCATAGCCCATGAAATTAGCCTATCAGCCCCAAGCATAGCCCAATACCTTTTAATTTGGCCTTTTCATGGTCTTGTGGCCACCGACCGTAGCCCATTTAATTTAGGAGTGAGCCCATGGAATATAAGCCATGACGAATAGGGCATCCGCCCCGAGTTAGCCCAGAATCTTTTTAATTCGGCCTTTCTGAGCATTTTTGTACTCTAAGGCTGACATTTGGGACCCAAAAAAATAGTCCAACATACACATGTTTCTTTCAAATAGAGGCTGTCAGCTGGGACCCAGCATAGACATGTTTCCTGCATAGAGGTGGTTGACATCTGGGACCCAACAAGTTTCCAAGGTCAAAACAGTGGACATGGCCAAAAAAAGTACATCATACACACGTTTCATTTACAGAGAGGCTGATATGTTGGACCCAGCGGCACTACCTTATACAGATGATGCATCGAGCAACGTAGCCAGTTCAAAATAGGGAGGCGCGAGCGAGAAAAAAGTTCAGCATGTACACGTTTCTTTTAATGAGAGGCTGAAATGGGGGACCCAGCAGCGTGACCAAATGGCAGATTCGTCAAGCAACGCTATCTAGTTCGTAACAGGGTAGCACTAGAGAAGAAAAAAATTTCATCATACCCACGATTCTTCTAATGTGAGGCTGACATAAGAGACCCATCAGCCTGAATAAATGACTGATGCAGCGAGCAAAGCTATCAAGTTCGGAACATGAAGGTGTGACAGAGGGTAAAAAATCCATCATACACATGTTTCTTCTAATGAGAGGATGACATGTGGAGCTCAGGAGGTTGGTTAAACGGTAGATGCGTTGAGCAGCGCTATCAACTCGGAACGGGTAGCGCTAGCGAAGGAGAAAATCCATCATAAACACGTTTCTTCTAATGAGAGGATGACATGTGGGGCCCAGCATCATGATTAAACGGTAGATGCATCAAACAACGCTATCAAGTTCGGAACAGGGTAGCGCAAGCAAAGGAAAAAAATCCATCATACACACGTTTCTTGTAATGAGAGGATGACATGTGGGGCTCAGGAGGTTGGTTAAATGGTAGATGCGTCGAGTAGCGCTATCAACTCGGAATGGGGTAGCGCCATCGAAGGAAAAAAATCCATCGTACACACTTGTATTCTAATGTGAGGATGACATGTGGGTCCCAGGAGGTTGATTAGACGGTAGATGCACCGAGCAGTGCTATCAACTTTGGAACAGGGTAGCGTGAGCGAAGGAAAAAAATTCCATCATACACATGATCCTTCTAATGAGAGGCTAACATGTGGGACCTAGCAGCCTGACTTAACGGCAGACGCCTCGAGCAACGTTGATGAGTTCAAATCAGGGAGGCGCGACCGAAAAGTATGCTCCGCTAGAGACACTAACGTCCGGGACCCACACGCCTCAAAAGACTTCGGCGAGTCAACATCACGCGAGGAAATGAAAATCTTGCTTCTGCCACGCGCCAGCCGAGCTTCCTCCATGTTTTTAGTAGATACGTCGTAGTAGAGGGCCGCGAAACTGGGAAAGGGTTTCCCATCGGCCACGGTCGAGCCGAGAATTTCGTCGCAGAAGACACGCCTTCTACGACAACCGTCGGGCCAATTCGTGACGGAAGGAAACTTTTCTTGTAGTGCTCCCACACATTGAAAGATAACTCTTGTGATCATGTGAACCTTTTAACATTGTAACTAAATCCCTTTGTCTCGTGATATATTACATGTCCGAGATTTGATCACCGATATCCCCATACCTAGTTTGATCTTGTTTCCAACAAGTACTCTTTTCTTATTTTTGTGATATAACATTCTAGTGATCTTATCACTTGCTTGCAATCTATCACTAGTAGAAAAAGGGACTTTGGTTCGGGCCATTAGTCCCGCCCGAGGCTGGCGCCAGGACTAATGGGCCGAACCGGACGGCCATTACTCCCCGAAAACACTTGTCCCGGCCCGTAAGAGACCTTTAGTCCCGATTTGAGATACAAACCGGGACTAAAGGGTCTGGTCCCTGCTATGCGTCCCTGGCACACCATTAGTCCTAGTTTGTATCTCAAACTGAGACCAATGGGCTTGCCCTATATATATGGCACATCTCTCCTCTATTTTTTCATGGGGGAAGGTGTGGCAAAGTTTTGTGCTAGGTTTTTTTCTCTTATGCACTAGAGGTGCTCGATGAAATGCCTGTGAGAGTGATGCCACTTGAGTTCACACAATACAAACATGATATGAGGTGCCCGAGCCACACTTAAGGTTTCTCCTCTTTGTTTCAAAGTGTCCTAAAAGGTTAGTAACTATTTTCTCGTTTAGACCTCACGGCACTAATTTGAGCACCGTTTGATATATATGGTTGTATGATGTAGATGAGCCATCCATGGATGTACGGTGACTGACGCTCTGACGCCTACAGAGAAGGCGTGTGTTCTTTTCTCCTTGTGGCCGAGGTGAACAACCGGCGAGATGGTTTTATGTGTTGTCCATGTGTTGAATGTCAGGATGAGCAAGCTCACACTTCCTCAAGAGTCATTCAGAGCCACCTACTTCGGTCCGGTTTCATGTCCGTCTATAATGTTTGGACCAAGCATGGAGAAAGAGGGGTTATGATGGAAGATAGCGATGAAGAAGAGAACGATGATGACAACTACCGATCTATGTTCCCTGAATACACTGATATCACACTGGAAGACAATGAAGAATAAGGGGGTGAAGAACGGGAACCAGATGAGCCCGCTGATGATCTTGGTAGGGTCATTTCTGATGCAAAGCGGAACTGCAACACAGAAATGGAGAGGTTGCAGTTCGAGCAGATGTTACAGGACCACAACAAACTGTTGTACCCAACTTGTGAAGATGGCCAGAAGAAGTAAAAGGTAGAGACCGGTGTAACTTACTCGGGATTTGAAAAGTTGCTGGTAATAATGAAGAAGCTGCTTCCAAGAAATAACGAATTACCCTCCAGTACGTACGAAGCAAAGAAGCTTGTGTGCCCTCTAGGATTAGACGTACAGAAGATACATGCATGCCCTAATGACTGCATCCTCTACTACGGTGAGAAGTACGAGAATATGGATAAATGCCCGTTATGCAGTACATTGCGGTATAAGATCAGAAAATATGACCCCAGCGATGTTGAGCACGAGCCACCGAGGAAGAGGGTTCCTGCCAAGGTGATGTGGTACGCTCCTATAATACCACGGTTGAAATGTTTGTTCAGAAACAAAGAGCATGCCAAGTTGTTGTGATGGCACATGGAAGACCATAAGAAGACGGGAAGTTGAGGCACCCTGCTGATGGTCCGTAGTGGAGAAAAATTGAGAGAGACTTCCCAGACTTTGCTAGTGATGCAAGGAACTTATGGTTTGGTCTAAGTAACGATAGCATGAATCCTTTTGGGGAGCAGAACTGCAATCACAACACCTGGCCCGTGACTCTATCTATCTACAACCTTCCTCCTTTGTTGTGCATGAAGCGGAAGTTCATTGTGATGATAGTGTTCATCCAAGGCCCGAAGAAACCAGGCAACGACATTGATGTGTACCTAAGGCCATTAGTTGATGAACTTTTACAGTTGTGAGACAAACCAGGTGTACATGTGTGGGATGAGCACAAACAGCAGGAATTTGACCTACAAGCATTGTTGTTTGTAACCATCAATGATTGGCCTACTCTTAGTAACATTTCAGGACAAATGAACAAAGGATACAATGCATGCATGCACTGTTTAGATCAGACTGAAAGTATATATCTAGATAAATGTAGGAAGAATGTGTACCCGTACAATCATTGTTTTCTTCCGCCCAGTCATCCCTTAAGGAAGAAAGACAAGCATTTAAATGGCAAGGCAGAAACCCGGATAAAGGCTATCCCCCGTACTGGTGCTGATGTATTTGGTATCGTCAAGGATTTGGATGTAATCTTTGGAAAGGGTCCTGGAGGACAACCTATTCCGAAAGATGCCAACGAACACGCACCCACGTGGAAGAAGAAATCTATATTTTGGGAGATACCCTATTGGAAAGTGCATGAGGTACGCTCTACAATCGACGTGATGCACCTGACGAAGATTCTTTGTGTGAATATTCTAGGCTTCCTGGGATTTTATGGGAAGTCAAAAGATACCCAGGCAGCACGGGAGGACTAGCAACATCATAAAGGACGAGACGGCAAGCATCCAGGGTAGTTTCAAGGGCTTGCCAGCTATGCTCTTACCAAAGAAGAGAAGGAAATCTTTTTGAACTCCTTTTCAGTATCAAGGTCTCGTCTGGCTTCTCATCAAATATAAAGGGAATAGTAAATATGAAAGAGAAAAAAATTCAAAACCTAAAGTCTCATGACTGCCACGTGCTTATGACGCAATTGCTTCCGGTTGCATTGAGGGGAATCCTACCAGAAAATGTTCGACTAGCCATTGTGAAGGTATGTGTATTCCTCAATGCAATTTATTAGAAGGCAATCAATCAAGAAAGTGTATCAGGGTTACAAATTGATGTGGTCCAATGTATGGTCAGCTTCAAGTTGTTGTTCCTGCCATTCTTCTTCAATATTATGACGCACCTCCTAGTTCACCTAGTCGAAGAGATTAGAATTCTTGGTCCTATGTTTCCACAAATATGTTCCCCTTCGAGAGGTTCATGGGAGTCTTAAAGAAATATGTTCATAACCGTGCTAGGCCAGAAGGAAGCATCTCCAAGGGCTATGGAATAGAGGAGGTCATTGAGTTTTGTGTTGAATTTCTTCCTGACCTTAAGCCGATTGTTGTTCCTGAATCTTGGTATGAGGGGAGCGTAACTAGAAAAGGCACACTAGGAAGGAAATCAATGGTATGTAGGGATGGGCATTCTTTCACTCAAGCACACTACACACTACACAATTCCACTATGGTGGCTCCGTATATCGAGAAACACAAGAATATTCTACGCTATAAAAACCCGGGGAAGCCTGACTCCTTGATTTAAGGGGAACACAAGAAGAATTTCGGCAATTGGTTGCAGACACATCTCATGAATAACACCACTGTTGGAGATCAGTTGTACTCATTGGCCAGGTTACCATCTTTTACTATACGTACTTTCCAAGGGTACGAGATAAATGGGAATACATTTTACACGATCGCCCAAGATAAAAAGAGCACCAACCAAAACAGTGGTGTCCGCTTTGATGCAACAGATGACAATGGGCAGAAGGACACATATTATGGGTACATAGAGGAGATATGGGAACTTGATGCACATGAGTCAAGCTGACAGGAGCCAGGGTACATGTGGACCAAAGGTACAACATGACAACAGTGGATCTCAACAATCTTGCGTACATGGATGAACCATTCGTCCTAGCCAATGATGTGGCTCAGGTTTTCTATGTGAAGGACATGTTTACCAAACCGAGAAAAAGGAAGGATAAGCAAAACAATACAGAATACGATGAGCCAAAGCGCCACTGATACGTCGTAAACGTATCTATAATCTTTGATGTTCCATGCTTGTTTTATATCTACTTTCTTATGTTTGTTCATATTTTGATGTTTTTATACATTTTCTGGAACTAACTTATTAACAAGATGCCACAGTGCCAGTTGCCTATTTTCTGTTGTTTTTGGTTTCAGAAAAGCTAGTAAAGAAATATTCTCGGAATTGGACGAGACAAAAGCCAAAGTCAATATTTTACACGAAGCAACACGGAGACCGAAGGGAGACGAAGTGGCACACTAGGGCGACCACACCTGGTGGCGGTGCGGCCTGGGGGCGCGCCACCAGGGGGTATGGGCCCCTTGGTGCTCCACCTACCTTGCCCCTTCGCCTATAAAAGCCTCCCGGGACGAAAACCCTAAGGACCCAATCAGAATTCTAGGAAAGAGTCTGTAGCCACCGCCATCTCCATCCCTAAATCAGGGAGGATCCGAACCTCTTCCCGGCACCCTGCCGAAGGGGAGAGATCACCCTGGAGGACTTCGTCATCACCATGCAAGCCTCCGGAGTGATACGGGAGTAGTTCATCCTTGGACTATGGGTCCATGTAGTAGCTAGATGGTTGGTTCTCCTCCTTTGTGCTATCATGTTTAGATCTTGTGAGCTCCGTTCATGATATATATCATCTTATCATCTATTTGTAATCCTACATATTGTGTTTGCGGGGATCCGATGGATATTGAGATAATATTTTAGATTGATTATTGATTCTATCATGTCTATGTTATTTGTGATCTTGCATGCTCTCTATTGTTAGTAGCTATCTTGGCTAAGTAGATGCTTGCAACTCCAAGATGGAGTATTTATGCTCGATAGTGGGTTCATGCCTCTAGTAATCTGGGGAAGTGAAAAAAATCTCTAAGGTTGTAGATGTGATGTTGCAACTAGGGAGAAAACAGCAATCCTTTGTCCATGGGGCAATCATATTGTTTACTTTACACACTTTGCTTAATGCAATTATCTGTTGCTTGCAACTTAATACTGGAAGGGGTTAGGATGGTAACCTGAAGGTGGATTATTAGTCATAGATGCAGTTGGATTACGGTCTATGTATAATGTTCTAATGCCTAATCAAATCTTATAGGAATCAAGATGTCTAGTACTACCTCCGTCCCAAGGCTTAAGGCATATAACTTTGTCAAACCAATTAAAGTTTGACCAAGTTTTTAGAGAAAAATATTAATATTTACACTGCGTAATTCATACCCTTTCATACATCATGAAACATATTTTCCCATGGTATCTATATAATACAATAGTTCTTGATAGTTTTTTCTAAAAGTTTGGTCAAACTTTACATTACTTGACTTTTTAAAAAAGTTATATGCCTTAAGCCTTGGGATGGAGGGAGTATATGCATTGTTATGCTTTATCAATCTGTTAATTGCCCCGCTGTAATTTGTTCACCCAACATGCTATTTATCTTAAGGAGAAACACCTCTAGTGAACTATGGACCCCAGTCCATTCATTACCATTGATATACCATCTATTGTTTACCGTTTACTGTTTATTTTGTGCAAGCAATTACTATCTTCCACACAATACATTTAATCCTTTGTTTTTAGCAAAACTAGTGAGATTGACAATGTCACTGTAAGTTGGGGCAAAGTTTAGTGGTTGTGTTGCGCAAGATTCCAAGTTGCTAGCAACACCTTGGAGTTGTTTCCTTGCTCCTACTGGTTCAATAACCTTGGCTTCATAACTGAGGGAAAACTTACTGTTGTGCTCATCATAACTTCCTCTTGGGGTTCCTAACAAGCTCGACATATTTTGAGCCATCAAGCCTTTTTTCTGGCACCGTTGCCGAGGAGTTAAGGACAGCTTCACAAGGGGAGTCTCTCACAACCAATCTCTTTACTTTGTTTTTTGTTTTGCTTAGTTTATTTCTGCTTTGTTTGCTTGTTACTTTTTATCAAAAATACAAAAAATAGGTGTACTAGTTTTCTTCCTTTATCAAAAACACATAAAAAATAGTTCTAAAAAATATAATTTTTTTTACTTCAAGTTGCTTTTATGTCTAGCATTGCTCCAATCACTATGTCACATAAGGAAATAATTTTTACTTTCAAACAAGGAATTGAAGAGAGTTTCAAAGAAGCTTGGTCTAGAATTTCTGAGTTACATGAAAAAACTGAACCTAAAATGACCCAAGGGTTGTTTCTTAGCAGTTTCTACTTTGTTCTTGCCCTTTTTTATAGATATGCAATGGATGTTGTAGTAGGAGGAGATTTCCTCCAGTGCAATAAGGGAGAAGCTTTTAATGCCCTAAAAAAAGTTGGTTGCAGACTTGCCTAGCAATTCCGATTCTTCCATTACAAACATTATTGCTAGATTGAACACTCTTGAGACCAACACAGCTAGTTTAAAAGAATGCTATAACATGCTTAGAGAGCATCATGAATATGTTCCGATAAATTCTGAATCTTCAAAATGGCTTCCCACAGTAAAAGTTGTTATAAATAATGAAACCTTTTATGCTCATTGTGATATCATGTCTGAATTCTGTCTTATGCCTAAAGATATTTATGAATCTTTGAATCTTTGGGGACTTTCTGAGGGAGGAGAAGAAATATCTCTTACCAATAATGCCACAATATTGCCCATTGGAATAGTTGAAGGAGTGTTTACAAAGATCCTAGGGAAAGTGGTGTCTACTGATTATCTTGTTATTGAATGTGTAGGAAAAGGACAAATTATACTTGGAAGATCCCTACTGAAACTCCTTGGAGCAATAATAGATGTGGGAAAAGGCATCATGCATTTTTCCTCCCCACCAAGCAATCATATGTTCCCTAAAGATAAGAATAAAGGTAAGAAAGGTAAGGGCAAGAAATTTGATCTTAATGCTTCTTCATTTGAAAATACTTGAATCTTGCTCCTATGCCTAGCTGAAAGGCGTTATAGAAAAGCACTATTGGGAGATAACCCAAATTTTTATTCAGTAAGTTTTTCTTTTGTTGAGTCTTGGAAGTTTGTAACACCCTCGGATCGGCCCTATGCAAGTTTTAGCGCTTCCCGCCAAACCTGCATAGAAACGATTCAAGGAAGCCCACCAGGCACTTTCGTGCGGGTGGAAACCGAAGTAATATCATTACACAATAGTCCACGATGGAACCCATATAACCGATATATATAGCAACGACTCACTAAGTCAAGAATACAGATATACAGTACAAAGATCCAAATCACCTTGAAAACAATACAACATCCGAGTACGGATAAGATGCAAATGGGGCTAAGAGCCCTGAAGAATAACCAATGGCGTCCATAACCCTGCCCAGGCCAAGCCGGAAGGGTAACCCTGCTAACAACGTCGATCTCAAACCTGCTAAAACAAAAGGGGTGCCGACAAAGGGCAAAGGAAAAAGAGGAGCGTCAGTACTGAGGCCAGTACACGGCAAGGCTAGAATTCGGCGGCTCTCGCCTACATAGGTATGGTGGACTGGAGCGGCAGCGCAGCATGCACGAAAAAACCTATAGAGACTCGATGCAACTGTCAGCTATAAGAGAGGGATAAGATAGACCTATTCGGGACCAACCTGTTACTAACACCAGTCATACCCATCCTGGTATTCCCCCTCGAGACCAAACGAGGAAGTCAAACCGAGGAACTCACGCAGTTGATAGTTTTATTCATTCCATTATAGTTGAAGCTCTTACTAATCAGATATAGACAGCATGAGTCATCCTGATAGCATAAGTAGTTGGCAATTTTAGTTAACCATTCAGTTGTAGTTACAGTACTTACTAGTCATATACAATTAGCATGTGACATCCCAAACCCAGCAGTTGTTGGCACTTTTATTTCATTCCATTGGAGTTGCGATACTTACTAGGCAGGTATAACAGGACGCGATACACCCCAGTTCCACCAGTTGTTGGCACTTTTATTATCCATTCCATTGTAGTGAAGCGGATTACTAGTCACATATATTAAGTCAAATTCACAGCACTACTTTAGTTATGCTTGTCTATGATCGAGATACTATGCTCCAAGTCGTCCATAACCGCAGACACGGCTTTCAGAAAGATTTACCCTGCAAGGGTGCACAAATAGCAACACACACATGATCAACCTCGGAAAAACCAAATCAAAACCCAACGAGGCTTTCACGACAAAGCAATCACATGATTTATAAATTATTTCAGGGGCCAACCCCATTAAGCTACCCGCAATGAAGTTGGCCGGCTCTGAGACGGACCCAAGGTTTGTGCCAATGGCTGTAAACGACTGGGAACCCGAAAGTGTGATTGGGCTTGTCGATACCACGAAAACATTCCACATTCCTAAACAGTACAGGTGCTCCACGCAAAATTGTAAATAAAGCAGTAAAGCATGGCATAAGTACAGGATAGTAATAAAGCCCCAAACTACTTTGTGGCCCCAAGAAATAAGAAATGAATCAAGCTCTGGCTAAGGGGATTCATGGTGCCATATGCGGATAGTGCGATAGTCAAGGAACATGTATCAAGTACTCGGGGTCCTACGGGACACAAGTGAGCGTGGAAGAACCAAATAACATATATTGCCCACCGATGCCTCTACATTAGTTATCCAGCAAATTAATAGTTGTATTTAAAGTCATGATCCTCTCCACCGTAAAGCATATGACAACATTCCAACAACTATGTGGTACTTCATGACACGGTATCGCACCTGAGCAAGCGACTACGACTCGCAAGACCATCTATCTACCAAACAACAGGTAATAGGAGGTGTCCAAGGAAATATAAAGGCTGCACGGAATATATCTGGTACAGAACACTAAAGCATCGGGACACGGATAGCAATAGATCAACATGAGGAAATAAAGACTATAAATGCAAAATAGGTAGAAAGGGGGAGAATGCTCGCTTGGGAAACACTGTCGAAGATTCACCGGAGATCGGGTCGACACTCGCATCAACTCATCGGCCTAATCCGTGAAGAAGCGAAACACTAGAAGAAACACCGGATGCACTATTTAGTACTACGGAAAAAGATCTGGCATGATTATTATATGATGCATGGCATGGCAAAGATGTGGTGCAATTAGGCAATATTGAGCGGAACCGGGGTCCCGATAATTAATTAGAGGTTCATGTTATTTAGGTACCCCGCAATTTAAATGTTGATTTATCAATGCAAAGCATGTCATCGGTTCGCTATGAAAATTTAAATGGAGGCGATATGAGACAAATATAGCCCGCAAATAGTCTCCATATTTAATTAAGAGGTGAATCGACTATACAACCCAGACCCGCAAAATATGTATGCAAGCATGTACAATTGATATGCAACAATTCATATATATGTCAATTTATAAACTAGGGCTCGGATAAAGGGGTCACATATTAGGGACACGGCGATCTTGGTACCGAAGGGGTTCGGGTTTGGGCTTCGGACGCCGGGATGGGTCTTCGGATCCGAGGACGGGGTCTTGTCGTCCATGAAGGGGACCTCGATGTTCCGCGGTCTTCGGTTCTATGTGGCGATCTTGGCGGTCATCGGGTCTGGGTAGGAGATCATGTCGCTCAGGCTCGAAGAAGTTGGCGTTTCGGGGGTTCGAGTTCTGGAGATCTCTGGGATCCAACTCAATCATCGGTGGTGGAGTTCTTGTGGGTGTCGATGGTCTTCCAGTTGGCATCAGCTCAGAGGTAAATGATGCGGTAACACATGCCCATAGGTGTCAAAGACGGTGATTCTCAACATACTGCGAGAAAAGGTTCCATGACCAAAATTAGCCACCGATCTGCATAGTGTGTTCCTAAACACACAAGACCCAATTCACTTCACGAGCAGACACCACACCACCATACCAAGAAAAGAGCAATGTAGTCAAGCCGCTTCAAAGACACTTTACACGGGATAGGGGAGCGACATGTTGGTCGGTATCTGACGGAGACAAGGAGAGGCGGCGGAAGGCAGCTGCGTATTACTGGGCAGATGTTGAGGACAGCGGCGCGCGGTCAAGGACGGGCATCAGGGAGGTGAGCAAGGGGAGGAAGGGCGATGACGGGCGGAGAAGGGTGGCCGGGATGCTTGCAGGAGGCGGGCAGAGAAGCTCTACCGCTAGCGCAGCGCGAAGCCGAGGAAGGAGGGGCCCGCGGCCGGCGAGGAGGACGCGTGTTGGTGGCCGAAGACGAGAGGGAGGCGGCATTGCGATGGCGTGCAGGGGCCAGCGCGGGAAGGACCCAGCGGTGGAGCTCGACAGAGACAAGGCTCGTGGCTGTGGGGCTTGAGACAGAGGAGGCAGGGGCGCTGCACGAACGAGAGAAGCTCGGAGGCGGCGCCATAAGACAGCTTCGACGGGAGGCTCGGCTGGACGGAGGGGTGGCCGGAGCTTGCGGGCAGAGGGGCCGCGCGGAAGCAGCAGGAAGGCGGTAGCAGGGCTCGGTTGATGGCGACATGCTCGTGGCGTTGGAGGAAGAGGAGAGACGGCTACTCGTGGGGCGGTGTAGGCCGGCGAGGGAGAAGAAGGCGGGGACACGCCCCTGTCGGCGAGGTCTCGGGCTCGAGGGTGAGGCGCAAGCGAGACACGGCCGGACACGACGAGGGCGGAAGGGCACGCGGAGCTTGCGCGCACGGCGGCGGTTGTTGGCAATGGCAGAAGGTCGTAGCAGGGCGAGCTCGTAGGGCTCATGAGGACCGACCGGTGGCGGTGGTTTGCTAAGGCGAGGACGACGGGGTTGGTGGAGAGCCAGGCGGCGGCAACTTGGTGGGGAAGCAGATAGGTGGGGAGATCGATCGGGGACGACGGAGCGGGGTCACATTGCGTGATGGGGATCGAACGGGGTGAGGCGGACGTGGTGGGACCAACGGTGGTTGGTGTGGCCAGGTGAGGAGCGGGTTGGGGTTGGCATGTAGCGGCCAGGTGCGGACGGCACGTCGCGCGCGCGGTGTGCGCTGGTGCCATGCGCTGTTGTGTGTTGCGCATTGGGTGTGGCAGCGTGCACGCCGGTGACTGCTGCGGCGGCCAGGGTAGGTGTGGGTTAGGGTTTCTAGTCTAGGGTTTGGTCTAGAATGGGCTGGGCCTACCGGTGGTAGGTAGCCTGGCCTACGGGCGGGGCTTCCTCCCCGTACAAAACATTTTTATATATTTTATTTTTAAAAGATTTTTGCAAATAGTTTTTAGACAAACCAAAGATCTGAAAAAGACCGGGGCTTGTATTTGAAATAAAAGGGAGGGATTAATGTAGAAAACAAAATAGGGCTTTTAGTAAAATAGTTTTAGGCAAAAGATATGCATGATGACATGATGATGCTCAAATGCAATGTGGCATGATGACATGAGCATGCTATCATGATGATGCACAGATATAAAACATAGCGATTTTCTGGTAGTGGTTTTATCGGGGTGCTACAATTCGACAACACTAACAATGGATCTCGCCCTCAAGATCCACCTCATGGTACCGGGGAGAAGGCTGATGATCGGAATCATCTCGCTTCGTGGAGATCCTCGTGACACCACTAACAAAGATTCTTACTCCATCTAGAATCGGCGACACCACCAACAAGGGGTCGTTGCTCCGGAGAACAAAGGACGAAGATAAAGGTATCACAAGATCAGGCCACCTTTAACTTCTATGAGAGGAGAGAAAAAGTGCAGTCTAATCCACTTCAATGTTCGAGAGCAAATAGAATGAGTAGTCGGCATGGGGGCCAATCCATCACGCACCCAAACTATTACTCTACACATGCAGTAGAAAAGCATGACACCCATTCTCGGAATTCAGACTGAAGATCTCGACAAGCGAGGTTCGGAAAGAAAGGAGTGATGCATGATCTTCATCGGATCTGATGTAGAAGACGTTGTTGTGTTGGAAAACAACGGAATGCACAAGAAAGAACAAAGAGAAGTCTAACAGATGAAGGATTCCTCAGATAGCATGAAGACCGGATGTAGAAGCGTCGTTACCCAAAGAGGAAAGCGAAACCTTGAAGGTACGACAGAAACCCAACCACGAGAAATCCTGGACTTGAAGAAAGGTAAGAGGACAAATTCAAATCTCGCAAAGGTAAGAGGATAATAGCAATAGGGGTAAGGAGTAAAAATAGACCTAGATCTATCCAACCGATTTTGCAAAATAGTTTTGACACTCTACAACGTCCGTTAGCTAGGTTATCGTACAGGCTGGACCAGTGGGGTATCGCAACTGCTGAGCTCTGATACCACTTTGTAACACCCTCGGATCGGCCCTATGCATGTTTTAGAGCTTCCCACCAAACCCGCATAGAAATCATTCAAGGACGCCCATCAGGCACTTTCGTGCGGGTGGAAAACGAAGTAATATCATTACACAATAGTCCAAGATGGAACCCATAGAACATATATATATATATAGCAACGACTCAGTAGGTCAAGAATACAGATATACCGTACAAAGATTCAAATCACCTTGAAAACGATACAACATCCGAGTACGGATAAGATGCAAATGCGGCTAAGAGCCCTGAAGAATAACCAATGGCATCCATAACCCTACCCAGGCCAAGCCGGAATGGTAACCCTGCTAACGACGTCGATCTCAAACCTGCTAAAACAAAAGGGGTGCCGACAAAGGGCAAAGGAAAAAAGAGGAGCATCAGTACTGAGGCTAGTACACGGCGAGGCTAGAATTCGGCGGCTCTCGCCTACATAGGTATGGTGGACTGAAGCGGCAGTGTAGCATGCACGAAACAACCTATAGAGACTCGATGCAACTGTCGGCTATAAGAGAGGGATAAGATAGACCTATTCGGGACCAACCTGTTACTAACACCAGTCATACCCATCCTGGTATTCCCCCTCGAGACCAAACGAGGAAGTCAAACCGAGGAACTCATACAATTGACAGTTTTATTCATTCCATTATAGTTGAAGCTCTTACTAATCAGATATAGACAGCATGAGTCATCCTGATAGCATAAGTAGTGGGCAATTTTAGTTAACCATTCAGCTCTAGTTACAGTACTTACTAGTCAGATACAATTAGCATGTGACATCCCAAACCCAGCAGTTGTTGGCACTTTTATTTCATTCCATTGGAGTTGCGATACTTACTAGGCAGGTATAACATGACGCGATACACCCCAGTTCCACCAGTTGTTGGCACTTTTATTATCCATTCCATTGTAGTGAAGCGGATTACTAGTCACATATATTAAGTCAAATTCACAGCACTACTTTAGTTATGCTTGTCTATGATCGAGATACTATGCTCCAAGTCATCCATAACCGCCGACATGGCTTTCAGAAAAATTTACCCTGCAGGGGTGCACAAATAGCAACAAACACACGATCAACCTCGGAAAAACCAAATCAAAACCCAACGAGGCTTTCACGACAAAGCAATCACATGGTTCATAAATTATTTCAAGGGGGCACCCCATTAAGCTACCCGCAACGAAGTTGGCCGGCTCCGAGACGGACCCAAGGTTTGTGCCAATGGTTGTAAATGACTGGGAACCCGAAAGTGTGATTGGGCTTGCCGATACCGCGAAAACATTCCACATTCCTAAACAGTATAGGTGCTCCATGCATAGTCATAAATAAAGCAGTAAAGTATGGCATAAGTACAGGATAGTAATAAAGCCCCAAACTACTTTGTGGCCCCAAGAAATAAGAAATCAATCAAGCTCTAGCTAAGGGGATTCGTGATCCCATATGTGGATAGTGCGATAGTCAAGGAACAGGTATCAAGTACTCGGGGTCCTACGGGACACAAGTGAGCGTGGAAGAACCAAATAACATATATTGCCCACCGATGCCTCTACATTAGTTATCCAGCAAATTAATAGTTGTATTTAAAGTCATGATCCTCTCCACCGTAAAGTATATGACAACATTCCAACAACTGTGTGCTACTTCACGACACAGGATCGCACCGGAGCAAGCGACTACGACTCACAAGACCATCTATCTACCAAACAACAGGTAATAGGAGGTGTCCAAGGCAATATAAAGGCTACACGGAATATATCTGGTACAGAACACTAAAGCATCAGGACACGGATAGCAATAGATCAACAGGAGGAAATAAAGACTATAAATGCAAAATACGTAGAAAGGGGGAGAATGCTCGCCTGGGAAACACTGTCGAAGATTCACCAGAGATCGGGTCGACACTCGCATCAACTCATCGGCCTAATCCATGAAGAAGCGAAACACTAGAAGAAACACTGGATGCACTATTTAGTACTATGGCACAGGGGCTAGCGAGGGAAGGACCCAGCGGTGGAGCTCGACGGAGACGAGGCTCGCGGCTGTGGGGCTCTAGACAGAGGAGGCAGGGGCGCTACACGGCCGGGAGAAGCTCGAAGGCGGCGCCATAGGACAGCTACGACGGGAGGCTCGGGCGGACGGAGGGGTGGTCGGAGCTTGAAGGGCAGAGAGGCCGCGCGGAAGCAGCTGGAAGGCAGCAACAGGGCTCGGTTGATGGCGACATGCGCGTGGCGTTGGAGGAAGAGGAGAGACGGCTAATCGTGGGGCGGTGTAGGCCGACTAGGGAGATGAAGGCGGGGATGCGCCCCTGTCGACGAGGTCTCGGGCTCGAGGGTGAGGCGCAGGCGAGGCACGGCCGGACACGAAGACGGCGGCGGGGCACGCGGAGCTTCCGCGTGCAGTGGTGGTTGCTGGCAACAGCAGAAGGTCGCAGCAGGGAGGGCTCGCAGGGCTCACGAGGACCGACCGGTGGCGGTGGTTTGCTAAGGCAAGGACGACAGGGTTGGTGGAGAGCCAGGCGGCGGCAACTTGGTGGGGAAGCAGATAGGTGGGGAGATCGATCGGGGATGATGGAGCGGGGTCGCGTCGCGTGATGGGGATCGAACGGAGTGAGGCGGACGTGGTGGGACCGACGGTGGTTGGTGGTGCCAGGTGAGGAGCGGGCTGGGGTTGGCGTGTAGCGACCAGGTGCGGACGGCACGTCGCGCACGCGGTGTGCGCTGGTGCCATGCGCTGCTTTGTGTTGCGCGTTGGGTGTGGTAGCGTGCACGCGGGTGAGTGTGGTGGCAGCCAGGGTAGGTGTGGGTTAGGGTTTCTAGTCTAGGGTTTGGTCTGGAATGGGCTGGGCCTGCCGGGTGGTAGGTAGCCTGGCCTACGGGCTGGGCTGCCTCCCCGTACAAAACATTTTTATATATTTTATTTTTAAAAGATTTTTGCAAATAGTTTTTAGACAAACCAAAGATCTGAAAAAGACCGGGGTTTGTATTTGAAATAAAAGGGAGGGATTAATGTAGAAAACAAAATAGGGCTTTTAGTAAAATAATTTTAGGCAAAAGATATGCATGATGACATGATGATGCTCAAATGCAATGTGGCATGATGACATGAGCATGCTATCATGATGATGCACAGAGATAAAACACAACGATTTTCTGGTAGTGGTTTTATCGGGGTGCTACAATTCGACACCACTAACAATGGATCTCGCCCTTGAGATCTGCCTCATGGTACCGGGGAGAAGGCTGATGATCGGAATCATCTCGCTTCGTGGAGATCCTTGCGACACCACTAACAAAGATTCTTACTCCATCTTGAATCGGCGACACCACCAACAAGGGGTCGTTACTCACGTTCATCGAGAGAACTCTCTGGAGAACAAAGGACGAAGATAAAGGTATCACAAGATCAGGCCACCTTTAACTTCTACGAGAGGAGAGAAAAAGTGTAGTCTAATCCACTTCAATGTTCGAGAGCAAATAGAATGAGTAGTCGGCATGGGGGCCAATCCATCACGCACCCAAACTATTACTCCGCACATGTAGTAGAAAAGCATGACACCCATTCTTGGAATTCAGACTGAAGATCTCGACAAGCGAGGTTCAGAAACAAAGGAGTGATGCAGGCTCTTCATCGGATCTGATGTAGAAGACGTTGTCGTGTTGGAAAACACCGGAATGCACAAGAAGGAACAAAGAGAAGTCTAACAGATGAAGGATTCCTCAGATAGCATGAAGACCGGATGTAGAAGCGTCGTTACCCAAAGAGGAAAGCGAAACCCTAAAGATACGACGGAAACCCAACCACGAGAAATCCTGGACTTGAAGAAAGGTAAGAGAATAGATTCAAATCTCGCAAAGGTAAGAGGAGAATAGCAATAGGGGTAAGGAGTAAAAATAGACCTAATCAGATCTATCCAACCGATTTTGCAAAATAGTTTTGACACTCTACAACGTCCGTTAGCTAGGTTATCCTACAGGCTAGACTAGTGGGGTATCGCAACTATTGAGCTCTGATACCACTTTGTAACACCCTTGGATCGGCCCTATGCAAGTTTTAGCGCTTCCCGCCAAACCTTCATAGAAACGATTCAAGGACGCCCACCAGGCACTTTCGTGCGGGTGGAAAACGAAGTAATATCATTACACAATAGTCCATGATGGAACCCATAGAAGAGATAATGGAATTGCTACAGTATCTTGTGTTTAATGGAAGTTTTACTTGTGTTGAAACTGAACCTAAAGATTAATTATCTTAAATACACTAATGTTGCTAATGAAGATTGTGTGAAGTTTTGTATGAAGGAAATTTTAAAGTGTAGGGAAGAACAATGTGATGAGATGAAGTATGGATAAAAGCTCAAGCTTGGGGATGCCACCCGTGTCACCCCAAGAAATATTCAAGAAGTACAAGCGTCAAAGCTTGGGGATGCCCAAGGCATCTCCTTCTTCATCAATAAAAATCTCAGGTTTTCTTCCAAACACTTCATTTTTATTGTTTCATGCACAATTGTGTTGTTCTTGGAGCGTCTTTGTTTTTATTTTTAGTTTTCTTTTTTTTGGTTTGCTTGAATAAATTGGTTGGACCCCCGCATTCATATGTGGTTTGAAATAAAGTTGATTGATGATTGGAAAAGAGTAGGAAGTTTCATGCTCATAAGTGGTACAAAGGAGCTTGTTTAGACTATGGCCTAGACTTTATCATGTCATGTTTGATATTGATTTGACCCTATGATTAGTGATTATTGTTGTAGCATGACTTGTTCCAAACAATTGAGATTACTTAATGTTCCTTGAAAGAATCATGCGTTGTTTTAGCATTCAAAAGCATAATATTGTGGTATTCTCCTTAATTTGCTGCTTTATTTCGATTGACTTGGCACATGCTTACACCATGTTTACCCTCTATGATCATTTAGTTTATGACTTTTAATATCACTTAATGCTTTAATTAATAATGTTTTGCCACCTTCATGATTATGGCAATTCTCGCTCTCTTAGTTGGTCGCTCCCAGTCTTTTGCTAGCTTCCACCTATACCAAGTATGAGTTCCACTCATGCATCCAACCCCCAAGAAAACCAAGTTATTCCAAAGAGTCCACTATAAATTCCTATGCACGGTGTGTTACACCATTCCAAGTATATTCATGCTTTTATCCGCCTTCCAAATTAAACTTGTTATGTGAAAATTAGTGATTAAAGCTCTCACAAACTTGATGGCACACTTTAATTTCTTGCACTTAATAAACTTGATTCATTGTGTCCATCTATATTGCCTATATTCGTGCACTTTATAAGTTGTGAATTAGCAAAACCATGTTGTCATGGGGAACGCTTTCAACATTGCACTTATTATTCAGTTGATATCATGTTCTTTTGCTTATGGATCCCGGTGGTGTGAAATAAAAGTGGAGCTTGTAAGCTCCTGCAGTTTGTATGTGTGTTAGAGAAATGCCTGGGTGGCTAGCCTAAGCCATGCCTAATCATGGTGGAAACTGGCAGCATAACCATAGTAAGCATTCTAGGAAGCATCCTCAATAAAAACCTATGCAAATAGCAAATAAAAAGATCTCTGAGATGTTCATTGTCTGTGGCCTTGTCATTTTGATATGGGATAGTTCCTATATAATGGGGCAAGGGGTACCCCATTGGCGGTTCTCTATGATACACATGTACTTACAATGACAAGAACTTACTTGTGACTGAAGTTGAGTAGCATGAGGTTCGGTACTCGTAAGAACGGGGCATGAGATTTTCAACTTATAACTTGTTAAGCATATCTTCATATTTGTATCACTTTAACCTTAATCACCTCAAGATTCTTATGATAGGGGAAATGAGAGCTGAAAGCTAATAAGTACCATAATTTTTGGAAGCTCTTTATGAAACTTGAAATCCCTACTTCCCTCGGTAAAGGGCCTTTCTTTTTTACTTTTATGTTGAGTCTCCAGCTTCTATCTTTATGCACCTATTGAGAGAGCATAGTGGTCATTCTTAGTATAATGTGCATTGTCGCAAAACTTATTGATTGATTCATAACTTTGATATTGCTTCCTCTTAAATTATTTGTATCTAGTCACCCTTATGAACTTTGAAGGTGTCCTATGCATTTATGTTTTGCTATACCATGAGGGACAAGCTAAATACCCCTTTTATTATGTTTTCTATACGTGAAACAAACAAGCGTATTTCAATGCATTGTTATTCATGATCTTTTGTTTGTACCTTTTCATGTTACAACATAGTTGCTATGTCTTTTTGTTAGAACTCTATCTTTCATGCTTATGTTTAGAGTACTTTGATACTAGTTATCAATGCTTTACAAATACCTTGATCAAGATTGTGATGGTGCATGTCACCTAAAAAATTATTCTTTTTATCACTTACCTACTCGAGGATGAGCAGGAGTTAAGCTTGGGGATGTTGATACGTCATAAACGTATCTATAATTTTTGATGTTCCATGCTTGTTTTATATCTACTTTATTATGTTTTGTTCACATTTTGAGGTATTTTTATACATTTTCTAGAACTAATCTATTAACAAGATGCCATAGTGCCAGTTGCCTGTTTTCTGCTGTTTTTAGTTTCAGAAAAGCTAGCAAAAAAAATACTCGGAATTGGACGAGACAAAAGCCAAAGTCAATATTTTACCCAAGCATGGATCTCCAGGTCCCTCTTGTGATTATTGATCTGAGAGGAGTCTCAATCATGTCTACTAACCTATTAATGGTTCTCACGATCACAGAAGTCATCGTTGAATATGCGGGAGTCAGTATGGATCTCCAGGTCCCGCTTCTGATTATTGATCTGAGAGGAGTCTCAAGCATGTCTGCATTATTCGCGAACCGTAGGGTGACACACTTAAGGGTTGCCGGACACCATTTAGGAGCACATATGTTCCAGACAAAACGTTTGCAAAGCGCAGGAAATGTTTCGATAGAAACAGTAATTGTTTCGGGTGAAATTACTGAAAGTAGTTCTGCATGTAATATTGAAGTGTTGCAAGGGGTTTTATGTGAATGTTTGTTAATTAAAGTAATTAACAAAATTCTGAATAAAATAAATAAAAGAGTTTTATTAAATGAGAGAGCATTAAATTTGGAAAAATTTAATGCATTTAAAGTGGAGACTTTAAAAGGGAATGTGAAGAGGCATTTTAATGTGGAGGGGTTACCACCACATGAATGGGGGAGGTGAGGGGTCACCCCCCCATGCACCGGCCATGGAGAGAGGGGGCACCCCCTCCTCCTATAAAAGGCCACCCATTCCCTCCTTCATCCTCACACCTCCTCGTGAAGGATCTCTCTCCCCCTCTAGATATTCCCCCATGGTATCGAATTAGCGAGATACATGTTCCCGGTGGCCTTGCGTCTGGAAGGAGTTTGCTGCTTCCGCTGATTCACTGGGGCGAGGAGGTGGAGGTTGTCCGGTGGCTTGAACGTGTGTGCGAGGACGGATGCGCTGCTGATTTGCGGTGCTCGGACTTCCACACGATCTTGAGATCGGCAAGCGTACGACTACATCAACCACGAGTTCCTACTCGTTAACAGAACTCGTTGTCTTCGAGGGTAAGTTCTCCATGGATGTATGTTCACCCGTTGCTCTGTATCTAGTAGATAGATCTTGGCGTATAGTTCTCATCGTAGGAATTTTTTTTCTATGCTGCGGACCCAACAACATCATGTTAAATGATGAAGATTCTCCATGGCTACGGTGTAGAAGAAAACCACAACACTAGATGTTGGTGATGTGTAATAATGTATTAAACGTTTTATGTAATAAATCTATGCAACATTGTTCTGAATATAGAGGATGAGCCAAGTTTGGTATTTTTCCTTGCAACTAATTCACATAATATATTTAGTCCTGGTTGAAGAAACCAACTGGGACTTAAGAGGTTGCAGCAGGTTAGAGCCAGCACGAGCATGTTTAGTCCCGGTTGAAGAAACCAACTGGGACTTAAGGGGTGAGTTTTGACACTATGACAGGGGTGAGTGTCGACACTATGTTGTGTTGCTTAATCTATAAATAGGCTTAATCTATAAACAAGTTGGTGTGAAAGAGCGGGGACAACACTACGGCCAGTTTGAGGGAGTTGCCGGCGGAGCCTAGTCCTCCGGCATCTCCAACAAACTGGCCATAGATGTACTCCCTAATATGTGAAACACGATGGTGTGCGAGAGTAGGTACAACACTACGGCCAACTTCAGGGAGATGCCTAAGGATCCAGTCCTCAGGCATCTCTCTGAAGCTGGCCATAGAGGCACTCCCTAATATGTGAAATTAGTTATCTCCCCGGCATATTGATCTAGCTAGAGAAGTTATGAACTACAAGATGGTGTGCGACAGTATGGACAACACTACGGCTAGCTTTAGGGAGATGCCTAAGGATCCAGTTCTCAGGCATCTCTCTAAAGCTCGCCATAGAGGCACTCCCTAATATGTGAAAATAGTTAGAATAGAACAACATCTTCCTATATAGTTCGGGAAAGTTGTAGAGAGACCAACACTATTGGGAAACGATATATTAGTCCTGGTTTTGTAATTAGGACTATGAAATCGGGACTAAAGGCCCCCTTCAGTCCCGCCGGTCCAGCCACAAACTAGGACTAACACTCAAGACATTTATTATTATTAAAAAACCGGGACTAAGGAATCGGGACTAAAGTCCCCCTTTACTCATACTAATAGGTAGCCCTATAGTACAGAGCTTTAGGGTCGTCTTCGTCTTCGTCATCATCGTTGTTGTCGCTGCTAGGCGCACGTGGCTGGATCCTAAGCCCAGCCATGGCATATTCTAGGGGTACCTGCCACTCGGCCTCAGATTCACGACGCACAAGGGAAGGGGCTCCTGGATGACGACACCACGTAACCGACGGCCTTCACCATCCCCACCCTTATTGTGGCTCTATGGAGGGTCAAAGTGCAGGCACCGTAGGCGAGGATGATCTCCCTGGGCGATGTAGCGCATCACACCGACAATAGTACGATTTGCCCACCACAGGCGGCGACCAGCCTCATTGTGGTTCAACGGGGGTTGTCCGTCACCCTCGTACCTAGCGAGCTCCCTATCCTGCCGGTTAGGAAAGAAGGCATTCCAGGTGTCGTAGTTGTCAGGATCCCAATGGGGATCCATCCGCTACTCCGGCGTGAGCTCGAGGAAGAAGTGGTTCGTGATGGCCACCTGGCGGGCAGAACCTTGAGGCACAGGAGGGACAGGAACTCCTCCAGTGCTCAGCATCTAGTCGGCGGGCAGCCGGTAGCCCGGCGGGCATGGGTAGCTGGAGGCCCACAGCGCCTCGGTCTCCTTGAGGGTTAGAATGGCCCAGTATGCGGTGTCCATTGTTGTGAGAGCGGAACATGTGGATGTGTGGATGGCCATGGCGGCCGGCCTAGATATAGAGGGAAAAGGAGGGAAAATATGGCGGGAAGCAGAGGCAAATGGCGGGAAAGCATGACGCCTGGCTTGACGGCTCTGAGAAGGCCGGGAAATATCTTAAGTCCTGATTATTGCCTCCAACCGGGATTAAAGTCCCCCAAATATTAGAAGTCCCAGTTACTAGTTTTAATAGTTAGACCCTAGAACCCTAAACCCTAAACCCTAAATCCGAACCCTAAACCTAAACCCTAAACCTGAAACATGAAACCCGAAACAGAGATTTCAGTCAAATGTAATAGTTAATGCATTTTTAAATTGAAAATGGCAAAATGGTTAATAGTTTGACTAGTTAGAATAATTATTTTATAAAATAGAAAATGGATTTGGATTACTTATTCAAATTCAAGCATTTTTTATGTTAAAAGTTTAGTGAGATTCAAAAATATGCAAAATATAATATCAATGCATTTTTTAATTGAAAATGGTAAAAAGGTTAATAGTTTGACTAGTTAGAATAATTATTTTATAAAACAGAAAATAGATTTGGATTCCTTATGCAAATTCAAGAACTTTTCATGTTGAAAACTTTCTCAAATTCATAAGTATGCAAAAACTGTATAATTCAAATGTTTTAAAAATATAATAGTATGCAAATTGAAATTTTTTAAAACAGGCGCGCCCCTTGTTTTGGTCAAAAATTTGAAAAAGGAGACCTTTAGTCCCGGTTCGTGGCACGCACCAGGACTAAAGGGGTGTCGTTGGCGCGCGCCCCTTGGGTGGTGCCGAAAACCCTTTAGTCCCGGTTCGTGCCACGAATCGGAACTAAAGGGGTGACCTTTAGTCCCGGCTCATGGCATGCACTAGGACTAAAGACCCTTTATCCTGGTGTGTGCCACGATCTGGGACTAAAGGTATGTCCCCTTGAATTCGCGTGTAGATTCTCCCCATTCTTATTCTACACTTTGCAGCAGGAGCCCCTCGACGACGACGACGCCGGCAAGCTGCCCGATTCCGAGTCACCGTCTGCGTCGTTGTTCGTGCCATCGTACCGCGTTGCCATCCGTGCCACGCCTCATCCTCCTCTCTGGCTGCCCCACCTCCAGCCGCCTCCGTGCTGCCACCTTGTCCTCCCTCTTCGGCCGCCCCACACCTCCAATCGCCGCTGCGCCGCCGCCCCGCGCCTGCAGGTACACTCCTCCGCAGCCCGCGCGCGTCTCATCTCCGGTCAATAGCGAGCACGTCGCCACGCCGTCATGCTGTTGCGTTCGCAGTATAGAAAACAAAAAAATTCCTACGATCGGGACTATACGCCAAGATCTATCTACTAGATACAAGCAATGGGTGGATATACATCCATAGAGAACTTACCCTCGAAGACAACAAAGCTTTGTTAATGAGTTGGAACTCGTGGATGATGTAGTCGTACACTTGCCGATCTCAAGATCATGATGAAGTCCAGCAGGTCCGGCTCCATCACGTCCTTCAGATCCAGCTCTAGCAAGTCCAGCACCACCAAGTCCAGCACCGCAAAGAAGTGGTGCATCCATGATCGCACACACGTCCGGTACCCCGACAACCTCCGTCCCTCGCTGCAGCAAAGCAGTGGAAGCAGAACCTCCTTTCCAGATAAAGCCACCGGGAACATGTATCTCGCTAATCCGAGACCATGGGGGAATAATACTAGAGGGGGAGAGAGATCCTTCACGAGGAGGTGTGAGTATGAAGGTGTGAGAGGGGGGCCTTTTATAGGAGGATGGGGGTGCCCCTCCGCATGGCCGGTGCCCAAGGGGTGACCCCTCACCTCCTCATTCATGTGGTGGTAACTCCCTACACATAAATTTGCCTCTTCACATTCTCTTTTAAAGTCTCAACTTTAAATGCATTAAATTTATCCAAATTTAATGCTCTCTCATTTAATAAAACTCTTTTATTAATTTTATTTAGAATTTTGTTAATTAGTTTAATTAAGAAATATTCACATAAAACACCCTACATCATTTCAATATTATAGGCAGAACCAATTTCAGCAATTTCACCCGAAACAGTTTCGTTGTCTATTGAAATAATTCCAACGCTTTCTTAAATCTTTATCTGAAACATATTTGCTCCAAATGGTGTCGGTATCCCTTAATTGTTTCACCCTACGGTTCGCGAATAATGCAGACATGATCAAGACCCCTCTCAGATCAATAATCAGAAGCGGGACCTGGAGATCCATACTGATTCCTACACATTCAACGATGACTTCTGTGATCGTGAGAACCTTTAACGCTAGTAGCTAAATCCCTTTGTCTCATGATATAATACATGTCCGAGATTCGATCATCGGTATATCCATACCTAGTTTGATGTCATTGCTAACATGCACTCTTTTCTCGTTCCCGTGATATATCATTCTAGTGATCACATCACTTGCTTGCAAGCTATCTTAATGTGATATCACTGAGAGGACCCAGAGTATATCTATCCGTCATCGGGATTGACAAATTCCTTTTTTGATCCATGAGCCTCAACATAACACCTTCGTAGTACTGAACCCACCTTTATAGTCTACGATCTGATGTTTGGTGTTATCAAGATACTCTTCTGGTGTTAGCAATTAACATGATCTCATGGTCTAAGGACTAAGATTACTTCGTATGATGTTATAGGAATATAAACATAATGACTTTAATCGTAATTCTATACTTGGGATGAATGTTCATCACATCATTCCACCAATGTTGTGACCTCGTTATTAACAACATCCAATGTCCATGCTCAGGAAACCTTGATCATCTTGTTAATCAACGAGCTAGTTTATATGAGAGGCATTACTAGGAACTTTGTATTTTGTTTGTTAAACACACGTGTATTACCGTTTCCAATTAATACAATTATAGCATGCAAAATAAACAATTATCATAAACATGGAATAAAATAATAACCACTTTATTATTGCCTCTCGGGCATATTCCCTTCAGTCTCCCACTTGCACTAGAGTCAATAATCTAGTTTGAAAAACTTTGCGTATTGAACACATATGGCTTTCTGGTGTTGCATATACGCGAGTGCTAGTGGTTAACATAATCTCTGGATCTGACAGTTTCAGGTCCGTGTGTATTTGCATGTCTTTGCGTCTCTACGCATCACTCATTGTCAAATGAGATGGCATTGTATAAATTTGGTCCTTTGGTGAGACCTTTAGTTCGTTCGGGTTAAAATATGTTGATATTATTGTCATACAATATATCTTCATAGTATTAGCCCACTTTGAACCACACCTAGTTTGATAACAAACTACATAACACAAATGCCCTCCTTTGCTGCTACTATAGCAGTCATATACTTAGCCTTTTGTTGTAGTATCTGTCACAATGTCTCAACTTTGGAACTCATCCAAATCCATCATGGAACATCCTTTCCATTACATTGTGCCACCCATAGTCTAAATTGAGATAAATTTTAAGTTGTCTTGTGACAAAACTAGTATCAATGTAACACTTTACAATGAACTACCTTTAACTATTTGTCACTTATACATGATATATTCTTAGTTCTTCCAAAGCTCACAAGAATATCTTTACTATCATCCCATGATCATCTTATGAATCATTCTGGTATGTGCTCATAACATTTAGAGCATATGACATATCTGGATATACATATCATGGTATAATCGATCAAAATATTCATGTGATTTTACTCAACAAGTGTTGATGCACTTGAATCTTGATACAATCCTTTCCATGCAGCAAGAACCTTTCTTGTTGTTTCCATATTGAACCCTTTCAATATCTCATATATGTATGTTTGGCATAACCCTATTAGCACCTCAATCTATCCATATAGACATTGATGACAAATATTTTGGTTTTTCCCAAGTCTTTCATGGAAATCTTATTTTAATGAAAATCTTAACTTGTGTCAATACAAGATAGATCATTTCCAATCAACAATATGTCCTCTACATAATGTATTAGAAATATGTCTCAGCGCTCCCATTTATTTTCTTGCAAATGCAAGCATCTTCATCATCTTCGATGAATTTAAACTCTTTTCACAGTTTCATCATGGTGAAGATTCCAACTCCGGTATGCTTACTTCAACTATTGAAGTTTGCATGCCCTTTTAGCACCCTTTGAATTAACAAAACCCTTCGGACCGTGTCTTGTACATGTCCTAGGTAACCATTCTATTAGAAGAACCTTGTTTTGTTTAAACTACCATATACCAAATTATATGTAGTGGTTGCTACATTAATCCGTCAAGACTATATATCGCTATGAACGATCAAATCTTGTCATAGTCAACTCCTTGAACATTGTTGTAAACTTCTTTGTGACATGTCGACTATTTCATAGATGTTAAACATCCATGTCTATTTCTTTATAGATCCAAACATGACCGATAGGCTTCACGTCATTTCGGACAGTCTTCCAAGTTCAGAAACTTGATTTCTCGTGTATGGATACTATCACGGATTCTATGACTTCTAGTCATTCTATGGAGTCAGGGGCCATCATCGCTTCTTTGCATGTAGTCGGTTCATCATTATCAAAACAATAACGACTTGTTTATCAAATCACACTATTTGATTCTTACCAACCCACACGGTTCAATAGGAACTCTAATCTCCGAGATCACACCCTTTGTAATCACGGGAGCCATGAGCATTGTGGCTGCCACCGGGACACTTTCCAGCGCTGCGCTACTTAGCACATATAGCTAAGGTTCAACAACCTTATCAAAGTTCTATTGTCCTCCCACTTAACTTTTCACGAAAAATTCCTTCTCTAGAAACTTGACGTTCCAAGTAACAAACTCTTTTGTCCTTGGTGTTATGGAGAAATTCCCAACAAATTCTTTGGGATAACCTACAAAGACGTGCTTATCTGACGTTGGTTGTAAACATTTTACTTATGCATGGCATACCAAAATTTAAGAAAATATAATTCGGGTTTTATCCCAAACCATAACTTATATGGTGTCATTTCAACGGATCACGATGGTGCTCTTTTTAGTGTAAAAGCGGTAGTCTCTAAAGCTTCAATCCTTAAAACATAATGGCAGTTTTATAAATGACACCCTTGATCTTACCATATCAAACAAGGTTTGATTTGATCTCTCGAACATACCATACTTCTGTGGTTTATCGGGAAATGCAAATTCATGGAACAATTCCTGAAATCTTAGGTGTTTTGCTAAACCTGTAACTCAAATATCTTCCCTTATGATAAAATCATAAACTCTTTTATTTTCTTGTTACAATGATTTTTCACTTCATCTTGAATGTCTTTGAACAATTTTCAAACGTTTCATACTTCTTCCTTATTAAGTATATAGATATATATTCACTCAAATTTCTGGAGAAAGCATATGAAGCAAAAAGATCCATCGCATATGGCTACACATAATGGACTATATACATCAACATGCATAATATCCAATAAGTTAGTCATTCGTTCCTCTTTGGCCTATGGACGGAGTTTCAATTATCTCGAGGAAAGTTTCACAAGCGTCAATTGATCAAAATCAAAAACTCCAAAAATCCATCAACATGGAGTTTCTTCATGTTTTCTTTCCAATATAATTTAAACAGCGATGTCACTTCATAAGTGATCTTTCAATCATTTGTCTTGCGACATTTTATGGATATGATTTCTCCCATTAGACTTGTCAAAGTTCATCCATCCTTTATGGAATACGGTAATTATTTGAACAACCATTGTTCTCATAATACCGGAACAAAATAACAATTATTAAAACAAATATTGAAGGCTAGGTTTGACGATAACGAAAAACACAATAACACTTTATTTATTTTTGATGAACATCATCACTTATTCTCTTGCTAGTTACTTAGGCCATTGCAGTTCATGAATTGCGCTGTCCTGTATGAAACTTCATACCAACCAATTTGGTATCCAATACCTAAGAATCACATTGTTTAACAAGCAAGGAATACAACCATAACATGTGTATCTTCTATATACCTAAGCTGGACATTTCCAACTTTTTCTTTTCTGCCAAATATTTTATAGATTCTCTTTCAGCAATTCCTTTTCCTTTTCAAAGAATCTATCAACATCAATAGTGGTGTCATTCACATGACACATAGTACAAAGCGTATATAGTCAAATACTAATACCTTTGGACTTGCACTTTGAAGTGGATCACCATCATCAAATGTTTGGTGTTCTTTCAAAAATCCATTCTTTAGTAATCTATTAGTGTAGTAAACATTTTACTTAGATCTTCTATTCATCCTTATCATGACAACTTTCATGATCAAGCTACTATATCCTGTAAGGAAGAATCGCGAGTATAATGTTAGTTCCCAAAAACCTTTTTGGGAGATCCGGATGCCTAGCATCTCCATCCTTCACAAATTCTCATAAAATGAGAACATGTATTTTGCTAAATAATACTCTATCATAATGCAACCAAAAACATTGTTTCGGATATCACAATATCTTCCACACATGATGGTTTCTGAAACAATTTTTTCAGCTCCTAGATAATCTTGATATTAAAACAACTTTTTAATATCAAAAATCATGGAGGCAAACATGATACTTTAGATACTAACATTGGAATTCTTACTCTTGAATTAATACTACTTATTAATCTTCATGGAGTAAATGGAGTTTGCTGAAAGTTTGCAATAGGACTTCTAAACTTCCAATTGACATTCAAAACAATACGATACCAATTCGTAAAGTAAATATCCAGAATTCTATAGTTCTATTACCTCAATTAAAACTAAGCATAAGGTAGTGAACAGACACCAATGATTACAACAAATTATGCAAATTCACTTTGATTTAGTTTATGACAAATATGGTTTGACTAATCCAAATTAGAAATGAACTCCCACTCAAAGACAACATCCCTCATGCCTTTTTGGTGATTACATGAACCAAATCCACTACACCAAGTCCGATCATCACGTGAGTCGGTGTAGCTTCAAAGGCGAGCATCAATATAGGCATCATATCAACTATATGACTCATGCTTAACCTTTCGGTCCGTGTTCTGAGACCATGTCTGTACATGCTAGGCTCGCCAAGTAAGAACCTTAGTATTCGCGTGTGTAAAACTATCTTACACCCGTTATATGAAAGCGTAGAATCGAGTACACCCGATCATCACGTGATGTCTCGAAACACGATCCACAAAACGGTGCATACTTAAGGAAGGACACATTTTATCTTGATATCTAAATGAGAGATCATCTTATAATGCTACTAAAACGCCAAACAAGCAATATAAGATGCGAACATCATATGTGTAAAGTGGGATGATATGGTCCATGCATTTGATCACCATCATATGCATTGTGGTATGATCTCTATCATTCCTTTGTGTGTAAGGCCAAGGTCTATGGAACTTACACGTTAAGTGTGTTGTAAGAGTATCTATCATACATCTACTTACAACAATACCATATCAAGGCACTAGCCCAGCAACAATCTAAACTAGACGCCTCTAATTTATCCATTGCAAGTTTTACGTGGCTTAGGGATTTCGGAGATAGAACCGTTCTTACCTACGAACATGGAACCACAACCAGGATAACCAAGTTATTAGCAACTCGTTGTAAATCAGATATTGACTATAGTAGGAGAGACAGACACCCGTCAGCCACTTATGCAAAACAAGTTGCATGTCAGTCGTTGAACCGGTCTCATGTACGATGACATGTAAGGTTGGTGCGGGCCACTTCATCCCACTATGCCACCAATATCCAAAATACATAGAAGATGCAATAACATGATTATCATCGCCCACATATAAACATATGTGTACTACCCGTGCAAAGCACCTACGCATAGATCAGGCTCTGATACCACTGTTGGGTTCGCAGCATAGAAAACCAAAAATTTCCTATGATGGGAACTATACGCCAAGATCTATCTACTAGATACAAGCAACGGGTGGATATACATCCATAGAGAACTTACCCTCAAAGACAGCAAAGCTTTGTTAACGAGTTGGAACTCGTGGATGATGTAGTCATACACTTGCCGATCTCAAGATCGTGATGAAGTCCAGCAGGTCCCGCTCCAGCACGTCCTTCAGATCCAGCTCCAGCACGTCCTTCAGATCCAGCTCTAGCAAGTCCAGCACCACCAAGTCCAGCACCGCAAAGCAGTGGTGCATCCATGATCGCACACACATCCGGTACCCCGACAACCTCTGTCCCTCGCTCTAGCAAAGCAGCGGAAGAAGCAACTCCTTTCCAGATAAAGCCACCGGGAACATGTATCTCGCTTATCCGAGACCATGGGGGAATAATACTAGAGAGAGAGAGAGATATCCTTCACGAGGAGGTGTGAGTCTGAACGTGTGAGAGGGGGGCCTTTTAAAGGAGGAGGGGGTGCCCCTCCCCATGGCCGGCGCCCAAGGGGTGACCCCTCACCTCCTCATTCATGTGGTGGTAACTCCCTCCACATAAATTTGGCTCTTCACATTATCTTTTAAAGTCTCAACTTTAATAAATTTCTCCAAATTTAATGCTCTCTCATTTAAGAAAACTCTTTTATTAATATTATTCAGAATTTTGTTAATTACTTTAATTAACAAACATTCACATAAAACCCCCTGCAACATTTCAATATTACATGCAGAACCAATTTCAGCAATTTCACCCGAAACAGTTTTGGTGTCTATTGAAATAATTCCAGTGCTTTCTTAAATCTTTATCTGAAACATATTTGCTCCAAATGGTGTCGGTATCCCTTAATTGTGTCACCCTATGGTTTGCGAATAATGCAGACATGATCGAGACCCCTCTCGGATCAATAATCAGAAGCGGGACCTGGAGATCCATACTGACTCCTACACATTCAACGATGACTTCTGTGATCGTGAGAACCTTTAAAGCTAGTAACTAAATCCCTTTGTCTCATGATATAATACATGTCCAAGATTCGATCATCGGTATCTCCATACCTAGTTTGATCTTATTGCCGACATGCACTCTTTTCTCGTTCCAGTGATGTAACATTCTAGTGATCACATCACTTGCTTGCAAGCTATCTTACTGTGATATCACCGAGAGGGCCCAGAGTATATATATCCGTCATCGGGATTGACAAATTCCACTTTTGATCCATGAGCCCCAACATAACAGCTTCGTAGTACTGAACCCACCTTTATAGTCACCCTGTTACAGTGTGACGTTTGGTGTTATGAAGATACTCTTCTGGTGTTAGCAATTAACATGATCTCATGGTCTAAGAACTAAGATTACTTCGTATGATGTTATAGAAATATAAACATAATGACTTTGATCATAATGCTATACTTTGGATGAATGTTCATCATATCATTCTACCAATGTTGTGAGATCATTATTAACAACATCCAATGTCCATGATCAGGAAACCTTGATCATCTTGTTAATCAATGAGCTAGTTTATATGAGAGGCATTACTAGGAATTTTGTATTTTGTTTATTAAACACACATGTATTAACGTTTCCAATTAATACAATTAAAGCATGCAAAGTAAACATTTATCATAAACATGGAATAAGATAATAACCACTTTATTATTGCCTCTCGAGCATATTCCCTTCAGGTGTGTCATCTCCGGCAGCCACGCGCGCGTCGCCGCCGCCACGCGTCTAGTAGCCACTAGGGGGCGGCGCTGGCCGCGGGCGGTAGAGAGAGGGTCGTATTTTTTCTAGTATTTTTTGTAGTATTTCTAGTATTTTTTCTAGTACTTTTCTAGTATTTTTTTCTAGTATTTTCTAATATATACACTATTGTTATTATTTTCTAGTATGTTATTATTACTAGCTATATAATATAATATATAGTATGTTATTATTATTACTAGTATATTATTATTTTTCTTCTAGTATTTTTTTTAATATGTTATTATTACTATATAGTGTATACAAATATATAGTGTTGAATATATTAGTTTTCCCTATTGCATTAGTTATTATATATATATGTAATATATAGTTTTCCCTATTTCTTGTTGAATATATTAGTTATTATTACTATTAGTTTTCCCTATACTATATTTTCAACACTACATATTCCACTATAGGGTGGCGTGTTGGGTTCGCAGCATAGAAAACAAAAAAAATCCTACGATGGGAACTATACGCTAAGATCTATCTATTAGATACAAGGAACAGGTGGATATACATCCATAGAGAACTTACCCTCGAAGACAACAAAGCTTTGTTAACGAGTTGGAACTCATGGATGATGTAGTCGTACGCTTGCCGATCTCAAGATCGTGTAGAAGTCCTAGCACCTAGCACTGCAAATCAGCATCGCATCCATCCTCGCACACACGTTCAGGCCACTAAACAGTCTCCACCTCCTCGCTCTAGCGAATCAGCAGAAGCATCAACTCTTTTCAGACGAAGTGCCACCGGGAACATGTATCTCGCTAATCCGAGACCATGGGAGGATATATCTAGAGGGGAAGAGAGATCCTTCACGAGGAGGTGTGATTTGTGAAGGAGGAGAGGGGGCATTTATAGGAGAGGGGGCTCCTCCCCTCCCATGGCCGGCGCCCATGGGGGTGCCCCACCTCTTCCTCATTCATATGGTGGAAGATCCACTCACATCAATTTTTCCTCCACTCAAAGTTCCACTCACATGCATTAAATTTCCACCAAATTTTTTGCAACTCTCATTTAATAAAACTCTTTTATTTATTTTATTCAGAATTTTGTTAATTACTTTAATTAACAAACATTCACATAAAACCCCCTGCAACATTTCAATATCACCTGTAGAACCAATTTCTGCAATTTCACCTGAAACAATTCCGGTTTCCATTGAAATGATTCCAGCGCTTTGCAATTCTTTCATATGAAACATATATGCTCAAAATGGTGTTTCGTAACCCTTAAGTGTGGCACCCTATGGTTCGTGAATAATGCAGACATGATCGAGACTCCTCTTAGATCAATAACCAGAAGTGGGACCTGGAGATCCATTCTGACTCCTGCACATTCAACGATGACTTATGTGATCATGAGAACCTTTAACGCTAGTAACTTAATCCCTTTGTCTCGCAATATATTACATGTCCAATATTCGACCATCGGTATCTAAATACCTAGTTTGATCTCGTTACCGACATCCACTCTTTTCTTGTTCCCGTGATATAATATTCTAGTATTACCTAGCTTGCAAGCTATTCTCAATGTGATATCACCGCGAGGGCCTAGAGTATATCTATCCATCATCGGGATTGACAAATCCTACTCTTGATCCATGAGCCTCTATATAACACCTTTGTAGCACTGAACCCACCTTTATAGTCACCCTTTTAGGGTGTGACGTTTGATGTTATCAAGATACTCTTCCGGTGTTAGTGATTAACATGATCTCATGGTCTAAGGACTAGGATTACTTCGTATGATGTTATAGCAATATAAACTCAATGACTTTGATCGTAATGCTATACTTCGGATGAATGTTCATCACATCATTTCACCAATATTGAGACCTCATTATTAACGACATCCAATGTCCATGATTAGGACACTTTGATCATCTTGTTAATCAACAAGCTAGTTTAAAGAGAGGTATAACTAGGAACTTCCCATTTGTTTATTAAACACACATGTATTAACGTTTCCGTATTAAGACAATTATAGCATGCAAAATAAACATCTATCATATACTTGGAATATACATAATAACAACTTTATTATTGCCTCTCAGGGCATATTCCCTTCAGTATCCCACTTGCACTACACACAATAATCTAGTTACATAGGGATAAATCTAACACCCATGGAGTTCTGGTGTTGATCATGTTTTGCCCTAGGGAGAACTTCAGTCAACGGATCTACAACATTGAGATCCATGTGTACTTTACAAATCTTTATATCTCCATCCTTGACATGCTCTCGGATGGAGTGAAACCGGCGCTTAATATGCTTGGAATTCTTGTGAGACCTTGGTTCCTTGGCGTTGGCTATGGCTCCATTGTTGTCACAACAGATAACCATTAGGTCCAACACACTAGGAACCACACCTAGCTTGGAACCACACCTAATTCTTGTGAACCGCTTCCTACGCCGTTTCTGAAGCAGCAACATGTCCCGCCTCCGTCATTGATCCAGCCACCACAGGTTGTTTGGAACTCCTCCAACTAACTACTTCTCTGTTCAAGAGAAATACGTATCCAGATTGAGACTTAGAGTCATCTGGATTGGTGTCAAATATAGCATCGACATAACACTTGGCGACTAGCTCTTCTTCACCTCTGTATACAAGAAACATATCCTTAGTTCTTCTGAAGTACTTAAGGATATTCTTGACTGCTATCCATTGTTCTGTTCCTAGATCAGATTGGTACCTACTAGTTAAACTAATAGCATGTGCCACATCCGGTCTTGTACATAGCATGGCATACATTATAGAGCCTATAGCCTAAGCATAGGGGATTTTATCCATTGTCTCTCTTTCTTCCACCATAGCCAGACTTTGATTCCTACTCACTGTCTTGCCTTGCAACATTGGTAAGAACCCCTTCTTACTTCTGTCCATTTTAAATTTCTTTAAAATCTTATCAAGGTATGTACTTTGTGATAGCCCTATCAGGCGCCTTGATCTATCTCTATAGATCTTTATGCCTAATATGTATGACGCTTCACCTTGGTCCTTCATCGAAAATTTGTTGTTTAGATAACTTTTAACACTGTTTAAAAGATCTATATCATTTCCAATCAATAATATGCCATCCACATATAATATTAGAAATGCCACATTGCTCCCACTCACTTTCTTGTAAATACAAGCCTCTCGATAAGTTTGGATAAATCCAAACTCTTTGATCACCTCATCAAAGCCGAGATTCCAACTCCGGGATGCTTACATCAGTCCATAGATGGATCGCTGAAGCTTTCATACCTTGTCATCATCCTTAGGATTGACAAAACCCTTTGGTTGTATCATATACAACTCTTCTTCAATGTTACCATTGAGGAATGCAGTTTTGACATCCATCTGCCATATCTCATAATCAAAATAAGCAGCAATTGCTAACATAATCCTAACTGACTTTATCATTGCTATGGGAGAGAATGTCTCATCGTACTCAACCCCTTGAATTTGTCGAAAGCCCTTTGCGACAAGTAGAGCTTTATAGATGGTTACATTACCATCAGCATCAGTTTTTCTTTTGAAACTCCATTTATTCTCAACGACATTTCGGTCGTGAGGTAAGTCCACCAAGGTCCAAACCTAGTTTTTATACATGGATTCCATCTCGGATTTCATGGCTTCAAGCCATTTGTTGGAATCCGGGCTCATCATCGCTTCTTCATACATCGTCGGGTCATCTATTTCATCAATCATGAAATTCATAATAGGATTTCCGTATAGTTCAGGAGCTGCATGTGTCCTGCTTGACCTGTGCGATCTGGTAGTGTCCTCTTTCGGAGTTTCATGATCATTATCATTAGTTCCTTATTCATTAGGTGAATTCAACTCCGGAACGACTTCCGATGCTGCACCACTCTCCATTTCATGAAGAGAAGGTTCAATAACCTCTTCGAGTTCTACCTTTCAGCTACTCACACCTTTCGCGAGAAACTCTTTCTCTAGAAAGGATCCATTCTTGGCAACAAAAACCTTGCCCTTGGATCCGTGATAGAAGGAATACCTAATTGTTTCTTTAGGGTATCCTATGAAGACGCATTTTTCCGCTTTGGGTTCGAGTTTATCCGGTTGAAGTTTCTTCACATAAACATCGAAACCCCAAACTTTAAGAAATGACACCTTAGGTTTGTTTCCAAACCACAATTCATATGGTGTATTTTCAACAGATTTAGATGGTGCCCGATTTAAAGTGAATGCAGCAGTTTCTAGTGCCTAACCCGAAAATGACTGTGGCAAGTCCGTCAAAGACATCATAGATCAAACCATATCTAATCAAGTAGGATTACGAGGTTCCGACACGCCATTACGTTGTGGTGTTCTGGCAGGCGTGAGTTGTGAAACTAATCCACACTCTTTCATATGTGTGGCCAACTCGTAACTTAGATACTCACCTCCACGGTCAGACCATAGAAATTTAATCTTTCTATTACGATGATTTTCCACTTCATTCTAAAATTCCTCGAACTTTTCAAAGGCTTTAGATTTGTGTTTGATCAAAGAGATATACCCGTATATACTCAAATCATCCATGAAATTAACAAAATAATGATAACCACCACGCGCCGACACACTCATTAGACCTCATCCATCAGTATGTATGATTTCCAATATATCTGTCGCTCGTTCCATTGAACCGGAAAACAGCGTTCTAGTCATCTTGCCCATAGGCATGGTTCACATGTATCAAATGATTCAAAGTCAAGTGATTCCAAAAGTCCATCAGAATGGAGTTTCTTCATGCGTTTAATACTAATATGACCTAGACGGTAGTGCCACATATATGCAGATATATCATCATCAAGTTTAATCCTTTTAGCATCAACATTATGAATATGTGTAACACTATTATCGAGATCGAACAGAAATAAACCATTCATCACACGTGCATGACCATAAAAGATATCATTCATATAAATCGAACAACCATTGTTTTAGGATTTAAATGAATAACCACATCGCATTAAACAAGATCCGAATATAATGTTCATGCTCATTGCAGGCACCAAATAACAATTATTTAAGTTTATAACTAATCCCGACGGTAGGTGGAGAGGCAGCATTTCGACGGCGATCACATCAACCCTTGATCCATTGTCGACACACATCTTGACCTCACCCCTTGCTAGTGGTCGCTTGTTCTGCAGTCCCTGATTCGAGTTACATATATTAGCAACCGATCTAGTATCAAATACCCAGGTGCTACTGCGAGTACTAGTCAAGTACACATCAATAACATGTATAGCTTGATGTTCTTGAAACCGGTGGTCTTATTGATCATCAACACTTGATGTTCTTTCTTGATCTCCACCTCTATAGTCTTAAGCATTGATAGAAGCTCGGGGAGAGACTTCTTCATGACCTGCATATTATAGTTCATAAAGAAGCTCTTGTAGCTAGGTGGGAGAGATTGGAGAACATGATGTGTGCCTAAGTCAATGGGAATCGTTATTCCTAAGTGTGTAAAGTAAACAATACAATTCTTCTATGAACAAAGGATTGTTGTTTTCTCCCTAGTAGCAACAACACATCTAGTACCTTAGAGATTTTTGTCACTTCCCCAGATTCCTAGAGGCATGAACCCACTATCGAGCATAAATACTCCCTCTTGGAGTTGCTAGCATCTACTCGGTCAAGATAGCTACTAAAAACGGAGAGCATGCAAGATCATACATAACAAAGACGTGATAGAATCAATAATCAATCTGAAATAGCATCTCAATATCCATTGAGTCCCCGCAAACACAACATGTAGGATTACAAATAGATGATCTTGATCATGAACGGAGCTCACAAGATCTAAACATTGTAGCACAACAGAGGAGAACCAACCATCGAGCTACTACATGAACCCGTAGTCCAGGGATGAACTACTCACGCATCACACCGGAGGCAGTCATGGTGATGAAGAAGGCCTCCAGGGTGATCTCTCCCCTCCGTCAGTCGGGAAGAGCTTCAGATCCCTCCCAATCTAGGGATGGAGATGGCAGCGACTACAGACTCTTTCGTGGAATTTTGATCGCGTACTTAGGGTTTTCATCCCGAGGGCAATATATAGGTGAAAGGGCAAGGTCTGTGGAGAGCCAGGGGCCCACACCTCCTGGTGGAGCGGCTAGGGCTAGCCGTGCCACCACCAGGTGTGGCCGGCCTGGTTCCCCTCTTCGTCTCCCCTCCGGACTTCGTGTTCCTTCTGGTGAAATATTGACTTGGGATTTTGTCCGGTCCAATTCGGAGAATATTTCCTTACTAGCTTTTCTGAAACCAAAAACAGCAGAAAACAGGCAATTGGCACTGTGGCATCTTGTTAATAGGTTAGTTCCAGAAAATGTGTGAAAGTACTCCAAAGTGTGGACAAAACATAAGAAAGTAGATATAAAACAAGCATGGAACATCAAAAATTATAGATACCTTTGCAACGTATCAACATCCCCAAGCTTAACTACTGCTCGTCCCCGAGTAGGTAAGTGATAAAAAGAAAACAACAATTTTTTAGGTGACATGCACCATCACAATCTTTGATCAAGGCATTTATAAAACATTGATAGCTGGGATCATAGTACTTTTGAATAGCATGAAAGATATGGTTCTAACAATAAGACATAGCAACTATGTCATAACATGAAAAGGTACAAACAAAAGATTCATGAATAACAATGCTTTGCAAGATGTTTGTTTGTTTCACATATAGAAAACATAACGAGAATGGTATTCAGCTGGTCCCTCATAGTGTAGCAAAACATAAATGCATAGGACACCTTCAAAGTTCATAAGGGTGACTAGATACAAATAGTTTAAGAACAAACAATATCAAAGTTATGCATCAATCACAAGTCTTGGGACAATGCACATTAAACTAAGAATGGCCACTATGCTCTCTTAATAGGTGCATAAAGATAGAAGATGGAGACTCAACATAAAAGTAAAAGAAAGGCCTTCATAGAAGGAAGCAGGGATTCCAGTCTCATAAAGAGCTTCCAAAAATTATGATACTTATTAGCTTTCAGCTCTCATTGCCCCTATCATAAGCATCTTGAAGTGATTAAGGTTAAAGTGAACAAACTATGGAGTATATGCTTGACAAAGTATAAGTTGGAAATCCCATGTCCCTTGAATACGAGGGCCGCTCCTCATTCTACTCAAGTTTAGTTACCGGTAAGTTCTTTTTATAGTAAGTACATGTGTATCATAGAGAACCTCCAACGGGGTACCCCTTGCCCGATGATACGGAAGAATCCCCATATCAAAATGACAAGGCAAGCAGACAATAAGCATCTCAGCATCTTCTTATTTACCATGGGAAAATGGTGATTTTTTCTCTCTTTCCTCTTTTCTCATCTTTTTTTCTCAATCTCTATCTCTTTTTTTATAAGAAGAATGCTTCATAGATTGCTCATTATGGTTATGCTGCAGGTTTACACCATGATTAGGCATGGATTAGACCAGCCACCCAGGAATTTCTCTAACACACATACATAACTCCATGGACTTACAAGCTCCCCTTCCATTTCACACCGACGACATCCATAAACAAAAGAGCATGATATCAACTGGGTACAATGTACAAGTGCAATGTTGAAAGTGTTCCCATGAGAGCATGGTTCTGCTAATCCCAACGTATAAGTGCAAGCATATACAACATAGATGACACAATGGTTCAAGTTTATTAGGGGCAACAAAAGTAAAGTGTGCCATCAACTTCGTGAGAGCTTTAATCACTAATTTTCACATAACAAGTTTAATTCAAAAGGTAGGTAAAAACATGACTATACTTGGAATAGGAAATGCTAATAGGTAGGTACGGTGGACACTTTGGAATAACCTGGTTTTATTTGGAGTTGGATGCATGAGTGGAACTCATACTTGGTATGGAGGCTAGCAAAAGACTGGGAGCGACCAACTAAGAGAGCAATAATGGCCATATCATGAAAAGCGACAAAACATCATTAATTAAAGCATAAAGTGATATTACAAGTTGAAATATAAATGATCATAGAGGCTATGGTGACTTGTTGTAGTCTTAACATGGTGTGAGCATGCGCTAAGTCAACCCAAATAAAGCATTAAAGGAGAATACCACAATATTATGCTTTTAATATGCTAAAACAATGCATGATTCTTTCAAGGCACATTAAGCAATCTTAATTGTTTATAACATGTCATGCTACAGAAAAAATCACTAAGCATAAAGCCAAAACAATATCAAGCATGACATGACAAAGCATAGGCCACAGTCAAAAACAAGCTCTTTTTTACCACTTAAGCATGAACTTTTCCTACTCTTTTCCAATCCAAACCAACTTATTTGAAAACTAATGTCTGAATGAGGGGGTCCAACTAACTTATTCAAGCAAACTAAAACCAAAAACAAAAATGAAGACACTCCAAGAACAACACAACTTTGCATGAAACAATAAAAATGAAGTGTTTGGAAGAAATCTGAGATTTTTATTGATGGAGAAGGGGATGCCTTGGGCATCCCCAAGCTTTGATGCTTGTAGTTCTTGGATATTTCTTGGGGTGACACGGGTGGCATCCCCAAGCTTGAGAGTTTGTACATACTTCATCTTATCACATTACTCTTCCCTACACTTAAAATTTCCTTCATACAAAACTTCACACAATCTTCATTAGCAACATTAGTGTACTCAAGATAATAATTCTTTTGGTTCAGTCTCAACACAAGTAAAACTTCCATTAAAACACAATATACTGTAGCACTTCCTTTAAAAAGTTCAAATGATCAAAGAGAACTCAAAGAGAAAGAGATTAAGAGGCAAATGCAAATAATGTCAGAAATCTGTCAAAACAGACTAGCAGGTAAAAACCAATTTTTTCGAAGACCTTCTTTTCCTTAAATAGAAAAGTGTTGAACTAACGAAAGTTAGATAATAACCTGGGGCAGAACCACAAACAATTACAGATCAAACCGACGTACAAAGATTTTTCACGAATTTTTACAGCGAAGCACAAAAATCTGTTTCGGGACAGCAACTTTCCCAAGCATTACTTCTCTCTCATTAGAGGTTACTATTGGCACAAAAACCACACAAAAATGATAAGGAGCGGTTATTACAGAGGTAATAACTTCCAAGACTCAACTAAAACTTTTGGGTTATCTCCCAATAAGTGCTTTTCTTTAACGCCTTTGAGCTAGGCATAAGAAGCAAGAAAAGAATCAAGTGTTCTCAAATGAAGAAGCATTAAGAGCAAATTTTGTTTTAGTAGGAGAGGAAAAAGGAACCTTTTCTCTCTTCTTAGGTAAGTGTTCTATACCTTTCTTGAGTGGAAATTGATATTTAATGGTGCCTTCTTTCATATCAATAATGGCACCAACAGTTCTAAGAAAAGGTCTTCCCAAAATAATAGGACAAGAATCATTGCATTCAACATCCAAAACATAGAAATCAACGGGGACATAGGCATTGTTAACCATAATAAGAACATCATTAACACTCCCCATGAGTTTATTTTTAGCAATATCATCAAGTGGGACATTTAAATAACAATCTTCCAATGGTGGCAAATCAAGCATTTCATAAATCCTTCTAGGCATAATAGAAACACTACTATCAAGATCACATAAAGCTTTGAGATCAAAATCATTCACTTTCATATTAATGATGGGTTCCCAACCATCTTCTAGTTTCATAGTAATAGAAGCTTTATGTTTCATCTTTTCTTCTTAAATTTTTATGAGAGCATCAGTAATGTGTTTTGTAAAGGACATATTCATAGCACTAGCATTAGGACTTTTAGCAAGATTTTGTAGGAACATAATTACTTCAAAGATATTGCAACCATCAAGATCAAAATCATAATTATCATCTAAAGTAGTAGAGCTATTGTTTCCCATCTTTCGATGAATTTCAGCATTTTTATTAGAAAAGGTTCCATTGGGTTTACTAGCTTCAACATTAGTGGTAGTGATAGTAGAAATACTAATATTTCTAGCAATTTCATCTTCTCTTTCCCACTTAGCATGCAATTTAGCTCTCAGTCTAACATTATCATCAATTCTAACTTGTATGGCATTAGTAGCAGCAAAGGGATTTTCAATAGTTTCAGGTTTAGCAGCCATTTTATTCAAAGAAGATTGTGCTTCAAACAATGATGCTATATTTCTTTCAGCATTAGAGAGTGTTTCCTCAATAGTTTTATTGAAAGCAGTTTGTTTACTAATAAAATCTTTAAGCATGAATTCAAGTTTAGAGGGTGCACTCCTATTATTGTTGTAGGAATTTCCATAGTTATTATTACCAAAATTATTCCTCTAGGCATTATTGCTAAAATTATTATTTCTAATAAAGTTCACATCAACTTGCTCTTCTTGAGCAACCAAAGAAGCTAATTGAACATGATTTGGATCAATATGGGCTTTCCCATTAACAAGCATAGACATAATAACATCAATTTTATCACTCAATGAGGAGGTTTCTTCAATAGAATTTACCTTCTTACCTTGTGGAGCTCTCCCAGTGTGCCATTCAGAATAGTTAACCGTCATATTATCTAGAAGCTATGTTGCAGCACCCAAAGTAATGGTCATAAAGGTACGTCCAGCAGCAGAATCCAGCAGATTTCTTGAAGAATAATTCAGTCCTGCATAAAAGGTTTGGATAATCATCCAAGCAGTCAGTCCATGAGTGGGACAATTCTTTACCAAAGATTTCATTCTTTCCCAAGCTTGAGCAACATGTTCATTATCAGATTGTTTAAATTTCATTATTTCACTTCTCATAGATATAATCTTAGCAGGAGGATAGTATTTGCCAGTGAAAGCATCTTTGCATTTAGTCCAAGAATCAATACTATTTCTCATTAGGTATTGCAACCATTCTTTAGCTTTTCCTCTCAAAGAGAAAGGAAACAATTTAAGCTTAATAATATCCCCATTTATATCCTTATGTTTTTGCATCTCACAAAGTACAACAAAGTTATTAAGATGAGCAGCAGCATCTTTAGTACAAATACCAGAAAATTGTTCTATCAAAACAAGATTGAGTAAAGAAGGTTTAATTTCAAAGAAAGTAGCTTCGGGAACTGGTGGAGAAATAGGTGTGCACATGAAATCATTGTTGTTGGTGCTAGTGAAGTCACACAACTTAGTTTTTTCAGGAGTAGTCATTTTTTGTGTTTTTAATAAAGAAAGCAAACTAGTGCAACTAATTTTTTGTGTTTTTTATAAAGAAACAAGCAAACAAAGCAGAAATAAACTAAGCAAAACAAATAAAACAAAGTAAAGAGATTGGTTATGAGAGACTCCCCTTGTGAAGATGTCCTTGACTCCCCGGCAACGGCGCCAGAAAAGTGCTTGATGGCTCAAGATATCTCGAGCTCGTTGGGGAACCCCAAGAGGAAGGTATGATGAGCACAGCAGCAAGTTTCCCTCAGTTATGAAACCAAGGTTATCGAACTAGTAGGAGCAAGGAAACACCTCCAAGGTGTTGTTTCCAACTTGGAATCCTGCACAACACAACCACAGAACTTTGCCCCCAACTTATAGTGAGGTTGTTGTAGCATCCCAATTGTCTAACAATGGTAATGCTACTTGGTCTAGTAAGATAATGGCTACTCCTTACATATAATTGTTGCATCATAATTATATCATGCTCATGTCATCATGCCACCTTGCATTTGAGCATCATATAAAACCCTTTTGGATTTGGTTCTTCTCTCACATGCATTAATAATTGTATTTTCCTCTTGATATATTGTATTTGGATCTTGATAAATGCTTGATGCCCAAGTTGAGTTGGGGGGCATATCTTTTATTCAACTCCATCACCTTTCTTTGACACCACCTTGTAATTCCACCATCCTAATTACCCATGGGATTTTATTTTCTTTTGGCATTTAATATAGCTCATGTGGGATAGGGTGGATCCAATTCTATTTCCTTTAGAATGGCTTTATTTCCATATATTGGAATGTATATGTATAAATGCCATGACTATTAACTTTGTTTATACAAGATTAAATCATAGCATTTAATATTGTGCATGGGCCATGCAACCATCACCACCATGTGCTTCTCCTTTGGTTTTTATTTGGATTTTGAGTAGACCATCTTAACTGAGCTCTCCTTTCTCTAAAGCCTTTTTCCACCTTGATCTGGTATCTTGCCATGTGCATCAAGCCTCCTTCCTCCTTTTCTCTCACAAGTGCATGTACCATATTTGGACATATGAGATCATTCCCCTCACCACCTTTTCTCCCATCCCTACCTTCATGTCATAAACACACTTGGTGAGGCTTGATTTTAATCATGCAAAACCCTACACCACCTCTCCTCTCTTTTCAATCTCCATGTCACCCTCTTCTTCCACCCCCTCTCCCAAAACCCTAATATTAAACTAAACCCTAACCCCTTTTTCTAACCTCTCTCTCTCTAAACCTAGCTCTAGTCTAAAATCTACTCTACCCTAACACTCACCTTTCTCTCTCTTTCTCCCTCTCTCTACCATGCTGGCCCCACCCCAGCTACCCTCCTACCCCAACCCTAGCACCATCCTAACCCGAGCCACTACCCCACTTCTAACCCTAGCCTAAGCTACACCCGAGCCCCCTCTCCTCTCTCTTTCTCTCTCACTGTTGGGCCTGTCCCACCTGAGCCCCGCCTTGCCCTCTCCCTAGCCCACCTGCCATGCCCTACCTGCCCAAGTCGAGCTCCAGCTCGAGCACGTGAAGAGGAGGAGGAAAAAGGTGGCCGAAGCCACCTTTATCTACCCCGAGCCCCACAGGCCTCTCTCCTGTCCCTCTCCCTCGCTTTTAGCCACCTCCCCACGTCTCTGCCCTCTCCCTCCTTCTTCTTCACCGACGCCATCTCCTCTCGCCGGTCACCGCCAGTACCTTTGCCGCTTCCTCGTTCCAGCCGGCGTGGGTAACGTCGAGGTGGTCGAGGAGGCTGAGAAGGGACCCCTGCTTCACCCTGGACGTGCCAGCGAGGAGGAGAAGCCCCACCTTTTCCGCAGTACCGCGATGCCATCGAAACCCTAATCTCGCCGGCCGTCTGCCTCGATGTTGCCCTGCTGCTCCCCAAGCCGATCCGCCACCGCCAACCACCCCGCGGTGAGTCCCTCTCCCGCCTAGACATCCTCTGCCTCACCATAGACCCTCTGCCTCGCTGGGCGTTTCACCGAACGCCCTCGGTGCGCCGTCGGCCGCTGGCGTCTGACCGCCTCTGCGCCACGCCCCGCCTCATCTAGTTGGCCATCCCCATCCTAACAACGTTCTCAGCCTACCCCAGTGGGTACCGCCTTCGCGCGCACGCCCTGGTCCCAGGTTCGAGACCTCGTCCCGCGTCGCGCGCGCTGTCACCGTCAGGTTCGTCAGACTGTGGAGAAGATCCACAGTACGCGGCCCCATTTTTGCATATACCCCTGCTTCTTTTGTCGCCTCAACCCGCGGTACGCGCGAGCCCACCTGCCAGCCTCTGTGAGCTTTTTACAAAAAGCACCCCGGCTTTCGTAGTCTCAACCAGCGCTCCAGCACACCCCCCCCCCACCTGTCAGTCTCTGCGTGTTCCGCCACTAGCACATGGGCCATAGTCCGCTGGCCCCACCTGTCATCCGCGATGGCTAGCTAGACCCAGAGTGAGAAAGCCTGCAACTGTGCAACGTTGACAACGGGGCCCAGTTAGCGTCGGCCCCATCTGTCAGCGACTGGGGCTAGGTCTGTCTGAGTATAAAATGTTCTCTGCTTTTCTGTTTTTAAATAAACTTTTCCAGAAATTGTTTAAATTCAAATTTAAATCAGATTTTAAATAACTTTTAAATTATAAATCCAAACAGTACATATAATATATGTTTTTGAATCAAAAAAATGTGAGGAATTCAAATATGCCATTCAAAATATTATTTGAGCACTTTAAATTTCGAGATGATTAAAATTACGACAAAATGCCCTTTTCTTAATAAATAATAACTTTAATTCTATAACTCCAACTTTGACAAATAATATGTCTAAATCGATCAGCGTGACGAGCCTATTCTATCTATGCACTCCTTGTTCTGAATTGCAGCATGCATCATGCCATGTTTAAAAATAAGAACTGTTTATGACAATAAAACTTGGCTTAGTAATTTATAAAATGCTTTATTCTTGTACCACACCGCACCCTTGCCATGCTACTTTAATGCCATGTAAATTGTGCATCATTCATCATGGCATGCTTGTTTGCTTGTCGCATTTTAATTCATATGCTTGTGCACTTTATTTATGTTGGCCCTTGTTCGTTTGGTTCTTCTTCGAATAGATGCCCAGCAGGAGAATTACCAGGAATCACAGGAGTACTACCCAGATCCATCTCCCGCTTGAACTGAGCTGCCAGGCAAGCACTACCACATGCTTGCATACATATAGTACCTATTGCCTCTATCTTTTTCTTGCATCATTGAGTCGCGATTGCATTAAATTGAATCCCAAGTACTGCATAGCCTTTACTTTTAAACCCCACCGAAGCTTGTTCCTCCATCCCATGAGCCATTACTACAGGAGTTATTTGAGCCATGCGAGTCGTAGAAAAGCATGTGTTGGGTATGTGAGTGTCTGATGAATAACGAGGTACCTAAACCACATAACCTGAGTAGTAATGGGATAACTAATGAAAGAGGCACCGGTGAGCAATATCTGCTATTTGGTTTTTCATGCTCACTTGTGTCCCGTAAGACCTCGAGTACTTGATTCATGTTCCTTGTTTTTCACACTATCCACATCCGGGAGGCCTTATGGACCCCCCTGAGCCAGAGCTTGATTCATTCTTATTTCTTGGGGCCACAATTAGTTTGGGGAGTTGTTACTATCTGGTACTTATGCCATGTTACTGCTTTATTAAGATTGTGCGAGGAGCACCTGTACTGTTTTGGATCGCGCCACGTTTTCGCGGTATTGACAAGCCTAGTCACATTTTCGGGTTCCCAGTCGTTTACAGCCGTCGTCGCAAACCCTGGGTCCGTCTCGGAGCCGGCCAACTTCGGTGCGGGTAGCTTATTGGGGTGGCCCCCTGAAATATTTCTGAATCATGTGATTGCTTTGTCGTGAATGCCTCGTTGGGTTTTGAGTTCGTTTTTCCGAGGTTGATCAAGTGTGTGTTGCTATTCGTGCACCCCTGCAGGGTAAATCTTTCTGAAAGCCATGTTCGCGGTTATGGACGACTTGGAGCACAGTTGCTCGATCATAGACAAGTATAACTAAAGTACCGCTTTTAATTTGACTAAGTACTTGACTAGTAAATGGTGCAATACTCATGGAATGGTTAATAAAACTGCCAACGGATGATGGGGTTGTTCGTCCACTTCCTCGTTGGTAAGCGAGGAGGAGGATGGATCTGTTAATTATACTGTTATAACTGTTGTTCTTAATTCACGGACATCCATCTATCTTTGGTTAGGCGGGTGGTTAGCGAGTATCTATAGAATTGTTAGATATTATGTTTTGCTGCAATTGCGTCACCCCAGGTTGTGTCCCCTTTAGAGGCATAAAGACTTGCTGAGTACCCCTAGGGTCTCACACGATAAATTGTTTTATTCAGATGAACAGGTGTACTCGCAAGATGGATACTGGGTGGAGGAGACAGATGATGTTGGCAACGATCACTCGGTGTAGAGATTCCGGGAACGGGGATCCGTGAGTTCTGTGGGCGGGATGTGTTTATTTATGTGGCATCTTATGCCGATTTGCTTCTTATCCGTACTCGGATCTTGTTTTCCGCTTCCGCCTGATACTCTGATGTTTGATGTATGAGGAGCTATCCTAAAATATTATCTCTATCTAGGATATTTGAATCTGCCGTATGGCGTTGCAATATTTCTATTTCTTTTAGATGGAATGGCTCTAAGGACTGTTGTATGTGGCTTGCATACATACTCACTTGTGTATGTAGTTGATCCCTTCGCCTGCCGATTACGCCGCTCGTTCTTGTCCTGATGTTCTGAAAGTGGTTAGGACGGCCGAAAGGTCTACCGTGAGTGGCCCCGGGCCCCACCGTACTATTTTAACCACTTTCGCTCATCCAGGCATGCAACTAAGAGCGTAATTCACCGAGGTAGTTACAATTGGTATCAGAGCCATCCCGCCCTTCAGGGTCTCAGCCAAAATGGTCGTTGTCAGTCTAGCAAATATTTTTGGTAGTTATGTATACTAGGGAAAAAAAACGTGAGAGTAGGACTGCTTCCATTTTTCTTCTTACCCACACACCCACCCTTTTCTGGTAAGGAAGTGTAACGTTTTCAATCCTCTTCTAAAAATACAAACTAGGATTCACGTGTTCTGGTTTCCGTAGTACCATAGGTTGTGTGTGTGTGTGTGTGAATTCCTTGTCTATCTGTTGCATCCAAATGTTATTACTATCTGCCTTTGGTTACCAACTGTTGGTACATTCCATACCGACAGGCCTTTGTAAACTGACGCGATCTATTCTGATTCGTTGTATACCGATGCGATCTATCTTACTCTTGGTTATCCGATGTTATCTTTTTGGGGTGTTCTTTTTCGTAGTTACCAATCTTTAGGTTCATCTTAAAAAGAAGGTATTGGGATATGTGTTTTACTTATTCATGTGCGGAGTAATGATTTGAGTGCGGGATGGAGTGGCGACCATACCACTACTTTTATCATTCGCTCTTGTATATTGAATTAGTAGAGTTACTAATCTTCATTCGTTAAGTGGTTTTGTGCATATAGTGGTATTTTAATGCCGAGATTTGCAGAAAAAATTTCTTTGTTAGTTGTGTACCACACTCCTTGTTCAGTCGTGTGTGTTATGCTTAATATCTTCTAGTTGCCTTAAACTTTGTTGATATTTTAATATCATCTCAGTGAATTGCATCCTTTAATCTTGGTTAATTCCATTTTGGTACTATTTTGGATTATTATTATTCTCCATCATAGTACTGACTTGTGTTTTATATCAATCACAGGATGGCACCACCACGCCGTTCTGAGGAGGACATACCACCTGAACTGGGGGCTGCTTTGGAAAGTATTGCAAATGCTTTGGGCACTATGCAGCAGAACCAGCAGCGCTTCGAGGAAAGCGTGAGGAGGAATGAGTTTGTTCCGCTACCTCCACCTCCCAAGCGAGGAGACATCAAGAGGTTTCTCAAGTTCAACCCACGCCAATTTGAGGTGTCTGATCAGCCACTTGATGCGGATGATTGGCTTCGTGAAGTGTCAAGGTTGCTGATGACTGCGGATGTTCCCGAGCAAGAATGGGTCAAATGTGCCACTCACCTTCTGAAGGGAGATGCAGCTCTTTGGTGGGAAAATTACCTCAAGGCAGACATCTCTGGTTTTCAGCCTACTTGGGAGCAATTCACTGGGGCTTTCAAAGAGCAATATCTGTTAGAAATTGTCATGGAAAGGATGAAGGAAGTGTTTCTAAACCTCAAGCAGGCCACTGATAATGTCAATACCTACATCAGAAACTTCATGAACCTTTCTCAGTATGGTGGCGATGAGATCTCCGATGACAAGAAAAAGAAAAAGAGGTTCCGGCAAGGCCTCAATGCATCCATCAAATATGCTATCACTCATGCAAGGCCGGCGTCTTTTCTGGAACTCCAACACACAGCTCTGCAGGAAGAAGCAAGTAGGCAAGTGTTCGAGGAGTCAAAGAAACACAGCCGTGATGCAGCAAGCTCTTCTGCTATGACAGCTCATTCTAAGCATCGTGTCTGGGTTCCTAACACCCCACCGTCGCTCCCTGCTCCACCAAGACCGTCAAGCTACGCAGCAAGGCCACCAAACTCCTTCACTGCGGCTCCCAGGGGCTACAACCACAACTACCCTGGAGCGCCTGGCGGAGTCCCGGGCTACGTTGCTCCACGTCCACCTGGTGCTTCCTATACTTGTGGAAACACTGGGCATCAGCACTGGAATTGTACAATGAACAACAAAGCTCTTCCACCACCACCTCCAAGACCTGCGGCAAGTGCTCCTATGGTTCGTGCACCTCCACCTCGGGCTCTCAACATCAACACCAAGCCTGGGTCTACGGTTGCTCGTGCCAACTATGTCAACATCGCTCAAGCTGAGCATGCACCTGGAGTTGTCATGGGTATGCTTCCTGTTGACTCAGTTCCTACACCAGTTTTATTTGATTCTGGTGCTTCACATTCTTTCATGTCATACAAGTTTGCGGAGAGTAATGGGTTACCTTCTGATGCTTTACCAACTCGCCTCATGGTGCAATCTCCTACATCAAACATGAGGGCTTCTAAAATCAGCCATGGCAATCAAATTGAGATTGGTGGCTCTTCGTTTCCGGCTTCCTTAATTATTCTGGGCAATTCTGATATTGATGTTATGTTGGGCATGGATTGGTTAACAGCAAATGCAGCTGTGATTGATTGTGCTGAACGTTCGGTTTCTCTGAAAATTCCTGAAGGCCATATAGTCTATTCTCCAAGTCTGACTCCTGCAATTCAGCTTTACTCTTTGGCGGCTCTGAATGATGATGCTATGGAAGGTATTCAGAGTGTTCCGGTAGTCTGTGAGTTTCCAGATGTTTCTCCTGAAGAGTTGCCAGGTATGCCTCCGGATCGTGAGGTTGAGTTTGTGATTGAACTTGAACCTGGTACTGCTCCTATTTCCAAGCGGCCTTATAAAATGGGTCCTGCTGAGTTGGCTGAACTCAAACGTCAGCTGGATGAACAAGAGAAGTTGGGTTTCATTCAGCACAGTACTTCTTCTGGGGGTAGCCCAACCATCTTTGTGAAGAAGCGAGACAAGACTGATAGACTTTGTGTTGACTATCGGGCTCTCAATGCAAAAACCATCAAGAATAAAAAAATCCCCTTCCGCGGATTAATGATATCTTCGATCAGCTAGTTGGAGCTGTGATATTCTCTAAACTTGACTTGAGAAGTGGATATCATCAAATCAAGATTCGCAAGGAAGATGTTCCTAAAACAGCTTTCACCACCCGCTATGGCCTGTATGAGTACACGGTCATGTCTTTCGGCCTCACCAATGCACCTGCCACCTTTTCGAGGCTTATGAACTCGGTTTTCATGGAGTATCTTGATAAGTTCGTTGTGGTCTATCTGGATGACATTCTAGTCTATTATAAGTCAAAGGAAGAACATGAAGAACACCTTCGGTGTGTCCTAAACAAGCTTCGTGAGAACCACCTGTATGCAAAGTTCTCCAAGTGTGAATTATGGCTGCCTCAAGTCACCTACCTTGGTCACGTCATCTCTGCCAAGGGCATTGCCGTTAACCCAGAAACTATTAAGAAAATTATGGACTGGCTTCCACCCATAAATGTCAAAGAATTCCGGAGTTTCCTTGGTTTGGCTAGTTACTGTCGTCGCTTCGTTCAAAACTTCTCAAAGATTGCGAAGCCTCTTACCGATCTCCTCAAGAAAGGCAAGAAATACCTTTGGACTCCTCCATGTCAAGCAAGCTTTGAAACACTCAAAGAGAAGCTCACTTCCACACCAGTCTTGGTTCCTCCAGATACATCAAAGCCTTTCCAGATATTCTGTGACGCCTCATTGCAAGGATTGGGTGCGGTCCTTGTGCAAGAAAAACAAGTTGTTGCGTATGCATCTCGTCAGTTAAAGACGCATGAGGTCAACTATCCTACACATGACCTCGAACTCGTAGCAGTTGTCTTTGCTTTGAAAGTATGGAGGCATTACTTGCTTGGCAACCGTTGTGAGATCTTTTCTGATCACAAGAGTCTGAAGTATATCTTCACACAACCTGATCTCAACCTTCGTCAAAGGAGGTGGATTGAAACAATCAATGATTTCGATTTGACCATCAACTACACTCCGGGCAAAGCTAATGTCATAGCCGATGCTCTCAGCCGAAAAGCTTATGTCAACAACCTCATGGTGGAAGAACAACAGCCTCTCTTGTGCGAGGAATTCCGCAAGCTCAACCTTGAAATTGTAGATCAAGGGTATCTTCTGAACCTTCTGGCAACACCTCTCTTGGAAGAAAAAGTTCGCTCCATTCAGCTTGGGGATCCTTACACTAAAAAGATCATCTCCAACATTCAGCTTCCGAAGTATGAGTCTTTCCACGTAGACGACCAAGGCACTCTTTTCTTTGAACACCGGATGTTTGTTCCGAACTACCCGGGTTTAAGAGAGCAAGTTCTCAAGGAGGCGCATGATTCTGTTCGTTCTATCCACCCTGGCAGCACTAAGATGTACATGGACTTGAAAACACAATATTGGTGGCCTGGGTTGAAACGATATTGTGCCAAGTATGTCTCGGAGTGTGATGTCTGTCGCAGAGTTAAAGCTGTCCATCAGAAACCTTCCGGTCTTCTACAACCATTGAAGCCTCCGGAATGGAAATGGGAGAAAGTAGAGATGGACTTCATCACTGGTTTTCCAAGGTCGCAGAAGGGCAACAATGCAATCTTTGTTGTCATTGACAGGCTTTCTAAAGTAGCTCACTTCTTTCTAGTCAAGGAAACAATTTCTGCAATTCAGTTGGCTGAGCTCTATATCAACAGAATTGTCTCTCTGTATGGGTTTCCTCTTGAGATCAGTTCAGACCGTGGACGCATCTTCACTTCCAAGTTCTGGGGAAGTTTCCAAAATGCGTTGGGAACAAAATTGAACTTCAGCACAACCTACCATCCTCAGTCGCAAGGACAAGTTGAAAGGATCAATCAGATTCTAGAAGATATGCTCCGTGCTTGCGTTATCTCTTTCGGCATGAAGTGGGAAGAATGTCTTCCTTATGCTGAATTCTCTTACAACAACCGCTTCCAGAAAAGTCTAAAGATGGCACCATTTGAGGCTCTCTATGGTTGCAAATGCAGAACTCTGATTGGTTGGTCGGGCGCAGGTGAAAGAATATTGTTTGGCCCTGACATTGTAACTCAAGCGGAGGAGAAGGTTCACATCATTCTTGAAAATCTGAAGATTGCTCAAAGTCGCCAGAAGAGCAATTATGACAGAAAGCACACGGACATGGAGTATGTTCCTGGTGATCTCGTTTACCTTCGTGTCATTCCCATGAGAGGCACACACCGTTTTGGTATCAAAGGAAAGCTGGCTCCTAGATACATCGGTCCTTTCAAAATTTGTGGAAGAAGAGGAGAAGTTGCTTATGCTCTTGAGCTCCCTGAAAAACTCAAAGTCCATGATGTTTTCCACATCTCCCAACTCAAGAAGTGCTTCAAGGATCCCGGCAGGACCGTGGACCATGAACTCATCAATCTCCAAGAAGATCTATCTTCTCAAGAACACCCCACAAAAATTCTTGAAGTCGCAGAAAGAAGGACTCGCAACAAGTCCATCAAGTTCTGCAAGGTGCAGTGGTCGCACCATTCCGTTGATGAAGCCACTTGGGAACGTGAAGATGAGCTCCGTGCCAAGTGTCCTACCCTCTTCGAGTCTTCTTCTTCTTCCTAGAATCTCGGGGCGAGATTCCTGTTTAGTGGGGGAGAGTTGTAGCATCCCAATTGTCTAACAATGGTAATGCTACTTGGTCTAGTAAGATAATGGCTACTCCTTACATATAGTTGTTGCATCATAATTATATCATGCGCATGTCATCATGCCACCTTGCATTTGAGCATCATATAAAACCCTTTTGGATTTGGTTCTTCTCTCACATGCATTAATAATTGTATTTGCCTCTTGATATATTGTATTTGGATCTTGATAAATGCTTGATGCCCAAGTTGAGTTGGGGGCATATCTTTTATTCAACTCCATCACCTTTCTTTGACACCACCTTGTAATTCCACCATCCTAATTACCCATGGGATTTTATTTTCTTTTGGCATTTAATCTAGCTCATGTGGGATAGGGTGGATCCAATTCTATTTCCTTTAGCATGGATTTATTTCCATATATTGGGATGTATATGTATAAATGCCATGACTATTAACTTTGTTTATACAAGATTAAATTATAGCATTTAATATTGTGCATGGGCCATGCAACCATCACCACCATGTGCTTCTCCTTTGGTTTTTATTTGGATTTTGAGTAGACCATCTTAACTGAGCTCTCCTTTCTCTAAAGCCTTTTTCCACCTTGATCTGGTATCTTGCCATGTGCATCAAGCCTCCTTCCTCCTTTTCTCTCACAAGTGCATGTACCATATTTGGACATATGAGATCATTCCCCTCACCACCTTTTCTCCCATCCCTACCTTTATGTCATAAACACACTTGGTGAGGCTTGATTTTAATCATGCAAAACCCTACACCACCTCTCCTCTCTTTTCAATCTCCATGTCACCATCTTCTTCCACCCCCTCTCCCAAAACCCTAATATTAAACTAAACCCTAACCCCTTTTTCTAACCTCTCTCTCTCTCTAAACCTAGCTCTTGTCTAAAATCTACTTTACCCTAACACTCACCTCTCTCTCTCTCTTTCTCCCTCTGTCTACCATGCTGGCCCCACCCCAGCTACCCTCCTACCCCAACCCTAGCACCATCCTAACCCGAGCCACTACCCCACTTCTAACCCTAGCCTAAGCTACACCCGAGCCCCTCTCCTCTCTCTTTCTCTCTCACTGCCCGGCCTGTCCCACCTGAGCCCTGCCTTGCCCTCTCCCTGGCCCACCTGCCATGCCCTACCTGCCCAAGTCGAGCTCCAGCTCGAGCACGTGCAGAGGAGGAGGAAAAAGGTGGCCGAAGCCACCTTTATCTACCCCGAGCGCCACAGGCCTCTCCCCTGTCCCTCTCCCTCGCTTTTAGCCACCTCCCCACGTCTCTGCCTCGCCAGATCCACCCCAGGGCCCTGCCCTCTCCCCTCCTTCTTCTTCACCGACGCCATCTCCTCTCACCGGTCACCGCCAGTACCTTCGCCGCTTCCTCGTTCTAGCCGGCGTGGGTGACGTGGAGGTGGTCGAGGAGGCCGAGAAGGGACCCCTGCTTCACCCTGGACGCGCCAGCGAGGAGGAGAAGCCCCACCTCTGCCGCAGTACCGCGACGCCACCAAAACCCTAATCTCGCCGGCCGTCTGCCTCGACGTCGCCCTGCTCCTACCCAAGCCGATCCGCCGTTGCCAACCACCCCGCGGTGAGTCCCTCTCCCGCCTAGACATCCTCCGCCTCGCCGTAGACCCTCTGCCTCGCCGGGCGTTTCACCGAACGCCCTCGGTGCGCCGTCGGCCGCTGGCGTCTGACCGCCTCTACGCCCCGCCCCGCCTCATCTAGTTGGCCATCCCCTCCTAACAACGTTCTCAGCCTACCCCAGTGGCTACCGCCTCCGCGCGCATGCCCAGGTCCCCGGTTCAAGTCCCCCGTCCCGCGCCGCGCGCGCTGTCGCTGTCAGGTTCATCAGACCGTGGAGAAGATCCACAGTACGCAGCCCCATTTTTGCATATACCCCTGCTTCTTTTGCCGCCTCAACCCGCGGTACGCGTGAGCCCACCTGCCAGCCTCTGTGAGCTTTTTACAAAAAGCACCCCGGATTTCGTAGTCTCAACCCGCGCTCCAGCACACCCCCCCCACCTGTCAGTCTCTGCGTGTTCCGCCACTGGCACATGGACCACAGTCCGCTGGCCCCACCTATCATCCGCGATGGCTAGCTAGACCCAGAGTGAGAAAGCCCGCGGCTGTGCAATGTTGACCACGGGGCCCAGTTAGCGCTGGCCCTATCCGTCAGCGACTGGGGATGGGTCTGTTTGAGTATAAAACGTTCTCTGCTTTTCTGTTTTTAAATAAACTTTTCTAGAAATTGTTTAAATTCAAATTCAAATCAGATTTTAAATAACTTTCAAATTATAAATCCAAACAGTACATATAATATATGTTTTTGAATCAGAAAAATGTGAGGAATTCAAATATGCCATTCAAAATATTATTTGAGCACTTTAAATTTCGAGATGATTAAAATTACAACAAAATGCCCTTTTCTTAATAAATTAATAACTTTAATTCTATAACTCCAACTTTGACAAATAATATGTCTAAATCGATCAGTGCAACGAGCCCGTTATATCTATGCACTCCTCGTTCTGAATTGCAGCATGCATCATGCCATGTTTAAAAATCAGAACTGTTTATGACAATAAAACTTGGCTTAGTAATTAATAAAATGCTTTATTCTTGTACCACACCGCACCCTTGCCATGCTACTTTAATGCCATGTAAATTGTGCATCATTCATCATGGCATGCTTGTTTGCTTGTCGCATTTTAATTCATATGCTTGTGCACTTTATTTATGTTGGCCCTTGTTTGTTTGGTTCTTCTTCGAATAGATGCCCAGCAGGAGAATTACCAGGAATCACAGGAGTACTACCCAGATCCATCTCCCGCTTGAGCTGAGCTGCCAGGCAAGCACTACCACATGCTTGCATACATATAGTACCTATTGCCTCTATCTTTTTCTTGCATCATTGAGTCACGATTGCATTAAATTGAATCCCAAGTATTGCATAGCCTTTACTTTTAAACCCCACCGAAGCTTGTTCCTCCATCCCATGAGCCATTACTACAGGAGTTGTTTGAGCCATGCGAGTCGTAGAAAAGCATGTGTAGGGTATGTGAGTGTCTGATGAATAACGAGGTACCTAAACCACATAACCTGAGTAGTAATGGGATAACTAATGAAAGAGGCACCGGTGAGAAATATCTGCTATTTGGTTTTTCATGCTCACTTGTGTCCCGTAAGACCTCGAGTACTTGATTCATCTTCCTTGTTTTTCGCACTATCCACATCCGGGAGGCCTTATGGACCCCCCTGAGCCAGAGCTTGATTCATTCTTATTTCTTGGGGCCACAATTAGTTTGGGGCTTTATTACTATCCGGCACTTATGCCATGTTACTGCTTTTTTAAGATTGTGCGAGGAGCACCTGTACTATTTTGGATCGCGCCACGTTTTCGCGGTATCGACAAGCCCAGTCACATTTTCGTGTTCCCAGTCGTTTACAGCCGTCGTCGCAAACCCTAGGTCCGTCTCCGAGCCGGCCAACTTCGTTGCGGGTAGCTTATTGGGGTGGCCCCCTGAAATATTTCTGAATGCTGTGATTGCTTTGTCGTGAATGCCTCGTTGGGTTTTGAGTTGGTTTTTCCGAGGTTGATCGAGTGTGTGTTGCTATTCGTGCACCCCTGCAGGGTAAATCTTTCTGAAAGCCGTGTCCACGGTTATGGACGACTTGGAGCAGAGTTTCTCGATCATTGACAAGTATAACTAAAGTACCGCTTTTAATTTGACTAAGTACTTGAGTAGTAAATAGTGCAATACTCATGGAATGGTTAATAAAACTGCCAACGGATGATGGGGGTTGTTCGTCCGCTTCCTCGTTGGTAAGCGAGGAGGAGGATGGATCTGTTAATTATACTATTATAACTGTTGTTCTTAATTCACGGACATCCGTCTATCTTTGGTTAGGCGGGTGGTTAGCGAGTATCTATAGAATTGTTAGATATTATATTTTGCTGCAATTGCGTCACCCCAGGTTGTGTCCCCTTTAGAGGCATAAAGACTTGTTGAGTACCCCTAGGGTCTCACACGATAAATTGTTTGATTCAGATGAACAGGTGTACTCGCAAGATGTATATTGGGTGGAGGAGACAGATGATGTTGGCAACGATCACTCGGTATAGAGATTCCGTGAACGGGGATCCGTGAGTTCTGTGGTCGGGATGTGTTTATTTATGTGGCATCTTATGCCGATTTGCTTCTTATCCATACTCGGATCTTGTTTTCCGCTTCCGCCTAATACTCTGATGTTTGATGTATGAGGAGCTATCCTAAAATATTATCTCTATCTAGGATATTTGAATCTTGCCGTATGGCGTTGCAATATTTCTATTTCTTTTAGATGGAATGGCTCTGAGGACTGTTGTATGTGGCTTGCATACATACTCACTTGTGTATGTAGTTGATCCCTTCGCCTGCCGATTACACCGCTCGTTCTTGTCCCGATGTTCTGAAAGTGGTTAGGATGGCCGAAAGGTTTACCGTGAGTGGCCCCGGGCCCCACCGTACTATTTTAACCACTTTCGCTCATCCAGGCATGCAACTAAGAGCGTAATTCACCGAGGTAGTTACAGTTGTCAATCTCAACGGATTTGCTGAAAACAAAGGATTAAACGTATTGTGTGGAAGATAGTAATAGCTTGCAGAAAGTAAATAGAAAATATTAAATAGCTTTGTAGATTGATGATAAAATAGTGGACCGGGGTCCATAGTTCACTAGTGGTGATTCTCCTTAAGATAGATGACATGTTGGGTGAACAAATTATAGTGGGGCAATTGAAAAACATCGAGAAAGCATACATGCATATACTAATCATCTTGACTCCTATGAGACATGATTGGGCATTACAACATTATACATAGACCATAATCCAACTGCATCTATGACTAATAATCCACCTTCAGGTTATCATCCGAACCCCCTCCAGTATTAAGTTGCAAGCAACAGATAATTGCATTAAACAAAGTGTGCAAAGTAAAAAATACAATTGTTCTATGAACAAAGGATTGTGGTTTTCTTCCTAGTACCAACAACACATCTATTACCTTAGATATTTCTATCACTTCCCCAGATTCCTAGAGGCATGAACCCACTATCGAGCATAAATACTCCCTCTTGGAGTTGCTAGCATCTACTTGGCCAAGATAGCTACTAAAAACGGAGAGCATGCAAGATCACAAATAACAAAGACATGATAGAATCAATAATCAATATGAATACCATCTCAATATCCATCGAGTCCCCACAAACACAACATCTAGGATTACAAATAGATGATCTTGATCATGAACGAAGCTCACGAGATCTAAACATGGTAGCACAAAGGAGGAGAACCAATCATCTAGCTCCTACATGAACCCGTAGTCTAGGGATGAACTACTCACGCATCACACCGGAGGCAGTCATGGTGATGAAGAAGGCCTCCAGGGTGATCTCTCCCCACCGGCAGGGTACCGGGAAGATCTTCAGATCCCTCTCGATCTAGGGATGGAGATGGCAGTGGCTATAGACTCTTTCATGAAATTTTGATTGGGTACTTAGGGTTTTCGTCCCGAGGGCAATATATAGGCGAAAGGGCAAGGTCGGTGGAGAGCCAGGGGCCACACACCTGGTGGCGCGGCTAGGGCTAGCCGCGCCACCACCAGGTGTGGCCGGCCTGGTTCCCCTCTACGTCTCCCCTCCGGACTCCGTGTTCCTTCTGGTAAAATATTGACTTGGGCTTTTGTCCGGTCAATTCCGAGAATATTTCCTTACTAGCTATTATGAAACCAAAAACAGCAGAAAACAGGCACCTGGCACTATGGCATCTTGTTAATAGGTTCGTTCTAGAAAATGTGTAAAAGTACTCCAAAGTGTGGACAAAACATAAGAAAGTAGATAAAAACAAGCATGGAACATCAAAAATTATAGATACATTTGCAGCGTATCATGACCACATACTATTTGCTTAAAATTTTAAGTGAGGGTCTTAATATGTTGTACATATTCACTTTTGCTTACTCGATATTAAATGTAATTGATGAGTTATAAATGTATATATAAACGTGTGCAGATTCCAGTAGATTCTGCTAAACATTCAACTTGAAAGAGAAGAGTTGAAGTCATGGACCCATTAAAGAGATCCCTAGAACAGTTTAGGGACATGCAGGACACGCTCCAGAAGTAATTTTCGCGCTACATCGATCTCTTTCGTTGATTTCCTGAGATATCACGTAATAAATAGCTCATTCATTTTCTTTACTGGGCAGGGTTTGGAACTAGTTCAGGAGTGCGGTTACGGGTCACTTTAGTGAGAAGTTGATGTTTAAGCTGATATCGGTAAGTAGTACACGCATCTCTTTACTTCTAGTTTCAATACAATTATGATGCTAGATTATTATTTTGATTGAATTCTATTCTCGTAAAGTGCGTTAGGCAGCCACCCAAGACGAATCTATGTGGATTCTACGTTTGCGAGTTCATTCGTACGTTTACCACTGAGCACAAAAATTATAAATTCGATGTAAGCAATACATTCACAACATTATTTTTACTACTGTCACTTTTTTATCATGATTGGTATTCATATTGATCTCCTTTTCTTATATAGTTCGATAGAATGCAGGATCAGCTCCTACCAGAGCAACGTGTACTAGGAATTGCTGCAGAACTGGCAGGATTCTTGATGCACGAGATGATAGATGACACTAGAAAATTTAGTGTGAATAGGCTCTACCGATGATCCCCCGACTGTGTAATTGAATAGACGGGCTCTAGTCCTGGTAACTGTGATGTCTCCATGTAACTATCATTTATAGATATGTGTGTGTGTGTATGCTTGATCCTAAAACAAGTAATCTTATATATGCACAAATGTGTACGGTATGTGGTAGTGTAGAAAAATATTTTGAAATGAAAAAAGAAATAAATAAAATGAAACAAAATGAATTCTCTGTCGCGATAGAGAAAGGGCCAAAAACTCTGCCGTGGAAGAGAACCATTAGTCCCGGTTCGTAATAGGAACCAGGACTAATGGGGGGCACCTAGCGCGCGCAGGGGCGGCCACGTGGATGCCCATTGGTCTCGGCTGGTTAGCAGGCCGGGACTAGTGGGTGGGCCTTTAGTCCCACCTCTCTAGTCGCGATTCTAGAACCGGGACTAAAGCCCCTTACAGGCCGGGACCAAACGCCCATTCTCCACTAGTGTATGTCAATGTGATATCACCGAGAGGGCCCATAGTATATCTTCCTATAATCGGGATGGACAAATCCCACTCTTCATCCATGAGCCTCTACATAACACTTTTGGAGTATCTAAACCCACCTTTATTATCACCCTGTTATGAAGTGACGTTTGATGTTATCAAGTTACTCTTCTGGTGTTAATGATTGACATGATCTCATGGTCTAAGAACTAAAGTTACTTTGCATGATGTTATAGTAATTTAAACATAATGAATTCGATCGTGTTACTATACTTCGGATGAAAGTTCATCACATCATTCAACCAATGTTGTGACCTCGTTATTAACAACATCCAATGTCCATGATTGAGAAACCTTGATCATTTTGTTTATCAACAAGCTAGTTTATATGAGAGGCATAACTAGGAACTCTATATATTTGTTTGTTAAACACACATGTATTAGTGTTTCCATTTAACACAATTATAGCATGTAAAATAAACATCTATCATATACATGGAATAAGATAATAACAACTTTATTATTGCCTCTAGGGCATATTCCCTTCATTCTCACACTTGCACTAGAGACAATATTCTAGATTACATAGTGATGAATCTAACACCCATGGAGTTCTAGTGTTGATCAATTTTTGCCCTAGGGAGAGTTGTAGTCAACGTATCTTCTACATTCAGATCTGTATCTATGGGATAGCTCCTATATCATGGGGCAAGGGGTACCCCATTGGCGGTTCTCTATGATACACATGTACTTACAATGACAAGAACTTACTTGTGACTGAAGTTGAGTAGCATGAGGTTCGGTACTCGTAAGCACGGGGCATGAGATTTTCAACTTATAACTTGTTAAGCATATCTTCATATTTGTGTCACTTTAACCTTAATCACCTCAAGATTCTTATGATAGGGGAAATGAGAGCTGAAAGCTAATAAGTACCATAATTTTTGGAAGCTCTTTATGAAACTTGAAATCCCTGCGTCCCTCGGTAAAGGGCCTTTCTTTTTACTTTTATGTTGAGTCTCCAGCTTCTATATTTATGCACCTATTGAGAGAGCATACTGGTCATTCTTAGTATAATGTGCATTGTCGCAAAACTTATTGATTGATTCATAACTTTGATATTGCTTCCTCTTAAATTATTTGTATCTAGTCACCCTTATGAACTTTGAAGGTGTCCTATGCATTTATGTTTTTCTATACCATGAGGGACAAGCTAAATGCCACTTTTATTATGTTTTCTATATGTGAAACAAACAAGCGTATTTCAATGCATTGTTATTCATGATCTTTTGTTTGTACCTTTTCATGTTAGAACATAGTTGCTATGTCTTTTTGTTAGAACTCTATCTTTCATGCTTATGTTTAGAGTACTTTTATTCTAGCTATCAATGCCTTACAAATACCTTGATCAAGATTGTGATGGTGCATGTCACCTAAAAAATTATTCTTTTTATCACTTACCTACTCGAGGATGAGAAGGAGTTAAGCTTGGGGATGTTGATATGTCATAAACGTATCTATAATTTTTGATGTTCCATGCTTGTTTTATATATACTTTATTATGTTTTGTTCACATTTTGAGGTATTTTTATACATTTTCTAGAACTAACCTATTAACAAGATGCCATAGTGCCAGTTGCCTGTTTTTGGTTTCAGAAAAGCTAGTAAGAAAATACTCGGAATTGGACGGGACAAATGCCAAAGTCAATATTTTACCTGAAGCAACACGGAGACCGAAGGGGAGATGAAGTGGTGCACCAGGGCGGCCACACCTGGTGGTGGAACAGCCTAGGGGGCACGCCACCAGGGGTGTGGGCCCCCTATTGCTCGACCGACCTTGCCCCTTCGCCTATAAAATCCTCCTGGGATGAAAACCCTAAGGACCCGATCAGAAATCCACGAAAGATTTTGTATCCGCCGCCATCTCCATCCCTAGATCGATGAGGATCCGAAGCTCTTCCCGGCACCCTGCCAGAGGGGAGAGATCACCCTAGAGGCCTTCTTCATCACCATGCAAGCCTCCGGAGTGATGCGTGAGTAGTTCATCCTTGGACTATGGGTCCGTGTGGTAGCTAGATGGTTGGTTCTCCTCCTTTGTGCTATCATGTTTAGATCTTGTGAGCTCCGTTCATGATCAAGATCATCTATTTGTAATCCTACATGTTGTGTTTGCGGGGATCCGATGGATATTGAGATACTATTTCAGATTGATTATTGATTCTATCATATCTATGTTATTTATGATCTTGCATGCTCTTTGTTGTTAGTAGCTATCTTGGCCAAGTAGATGCTTGCAACTCCAAGAGGGATTATTTATGCTCGATAGTTGGTTCATGCCTCTAGTAATCTGGCGAAGTGTCAGAAATCTCTAAGGTTGTTGATGTGATGTTGCTACTAGGGAGAAAATAGCAATCCTTTGTCCATGGGGAAATCGTATTGTTTACTTTACACACTTTGCTTAATGCAATTATCTTTTGCTTGTAACTTAATACTAGAAGGGGTTCAGACGATAACCTGAAGGTGGATTATTGTTCATAGATGTAGTTGGATTATGGTCTATGTATAATGTTGTAATGCCCAATCAAATCTCATAGGAATCAAGATGTCTAGTATATGCATTGTTATGCTTTCTCAATCTGTCAATTGCCCCGCTGTAATTTGTTCACCCAACATGCTATTTATCTTAAGGAGAAACACCTCTAGTGAACTATGGACCCTAGTCCATTCCTTTACCATTGATATACCATCTAGTGTTTACCGTTTACTATTTATTTTCTGCAAGCAATTACTACCTTTCACACAATACGTTTAATCCTTTGTTTTCAGAAAAACCGGTGAGATTGACAACGTCACTGTAAGTTGGAGAAAAGTTATGTGGTTGTGTTGCGCAAGATTCCAAGTTGCTAGCAGCACCTTGGAGTTGTTTCCTTGCTCCTACTGGTTCGATAACCTTGCTTTCATAACTGAGGGAAAACATGTTGATATGCTCATCATACCTTCCTCTTGGGGTTCTCAACGAGCTTGACATATTTTGAGTCAGGGAAAAGAAACATCATGGGAGTGGACGACAAGACAGACATGTCATAAGATTACAATAAGTTTCGGGAAATTCTGCCATTCAAAGTGCAAACTGACCCAAGCATCCTGTTAAATGATGAAGATTCTCCATGGCTATGGTGTAGAAGAAAACCACAACACTAGATGTTGGTGGTGTGTAATAATGTATTAAACCTTTTATGTAATAAATCTATGCAACATTGTTCTGAATAGAGAGGATGATCCAAGTTTGGTATTTTCCCTTGCAACTATGTCACATAATATATTTAGTCCCGGTTGAAGAAACCAACTGGGACTTAAGGGGTTGCGGCAGGTTAGAGCCAGCACGAGCATGTTTAGTCCCGGTTGAAGAAACCAACTGGGACTTAAGGGGTGAGTTTCGACACTATGACAGGGGTGAGTGTCGACACTATGTTGTGTTGCTTAATCTATAAATAGGCTTAATCTATAAACAAGTTGGTGTGAAAGAGCGGGGACAACACTACGGCCAGTTTGAGGGTGATGCCGGTGGAGCCTAGTCCTCCGGCATCTCCAACAAACTAGCCATAGATGTACTCCCTAATATGTGAAACACGATGGTGTGCGAGAGTAGGTACAACACTATGGCCAACTTCAGGGAGATGCCTAAGGATCCAGTCCTCAGGCATCTCTCTGAAGCTGGCCATAGAGGCACTCCCTAATATGTGAAATTAGTTATCTCCCCAGCATATTGATCTAGCTAGAGAAGTTATGAACTACAAGATGGTGTGCGAGAGTAGGGACAACACTACGGCTAGCTTTAGGGAGATGCCTAAGGATCCAGTTCTCAGGCATCTCTCTAAAGCTGGCCATAGAGGCACTCCCTAATATGTGAAAATAGTTAGAATAGAACAACATCTTCATATACAGTTTGGGAAAGTTGTAAAGAGACCAACACTATTGGGAAACGATATATTAGTCCTGGTTTCATAATTAGGACTATGACATCGGGACTAAAGGCCCCCTTCAGTCTCGCCGGTCCAGCCACAAACTAGGACTAACGCTCAAGAAATTTATTATTATTAAAAAACTGGGACTAAAGGCCCCATTTAGTCATACTCATATCTAGCCCTATAGTACAGAGCTTTAGGGTCGTCTTCGTCTTTGTCATCATCGTTGTTGTCGTCGCTAGGCGCACGTGGCTAGATCCTAAGCCCAGCCATGGCATATTCCAGGGGTACCTGCCACTCCGGCCTCAGATTCACGACGCACAAGGGAGGGGGCTCCTAGATGATGACACCGCGTAACCGACGGCCTTCACCATCCCCACCCTTCTTGTGGCTCTGTGGAGGGTCAAAGTGCAGGAACTGTAGGCGAGGATGATCTCCCTAGGCGATGTAGCGCATCACATCGACGATAGTCCGGTTTGCCCACCACAGGCGGCGACCAGCCTCATTGTGGTTCAACGGGGGCTGGCCGTCACCCTCGTACCTGGCGAGCTTCCTATCCTGCTGGTTAGGAAATAAGGCATTCCAGGTGTCGTAGTTGTCAGGATCCCAATGGGGATCCATCCCCTGCTCCGGCGTGAGCTCGAGGAAGAAGTGGTTCGTGATGGCCACCTAGAGGGCGGAACCTTGAGGCACAGGAGGGACAGGAACTCCTCAAGTGCTCAACATCTAGTCGGTGGGCAGCCGGTAGCCTGGCGGGCATGGGTAGCTAGAGGCCCACAGCGCCTCGGTCTCGTTGAGGGTTAGAATGGCCCAGTATGCGGTGTCCATTATTGTGAGAGCGGAACATGTGGATGTGTGGATGGCCATGGCGGCCGACCTAGATATAGAGGGAAAAGGAGGGAAAATATGGCGGGAAGCAGAGGGAAATGGCGGGAAAGCATGACGCCTGGCTTGACGGCTCTGAGAAGGGCGGGAAATATCTTAAGTCCCGATTATTGCCTCCAACTGAGATTAAAGGCCCCCAAAATATTATAAGTCCTAGTTACTAGTTTTAATAGTTAGACCCTAGAACCCTAAACCCTAAATCCTAAATCCGAACCCTAAACCTAAACCCTAAACCTGAAACCCGAAACAGAGATTTCAGTCAAATATAATAGTTAATGCATTTTTAAATTGAAAATGGCAAAATGGTTAATAGTTTGACTAGTTAGAATAATTATTTTATAAAACATAAAATGGATTTGGATTACTTATTCAAATTCAAGCATTTTTTATGTTAAAAGTTTGGTGAGATTCAAAAATATGCAAAATATAATATCAATGTATTTTTAAATTGAAAATGGTAACATGTTTAATAGTTTGACTAGTTAGAATAATTATTTTATAAAACAGAAAATAGATTTGGATTACTTATGCAAATTCAAGAACTTTTCATGTTGAAAACTTTCTCAAATTCATAAGTATGCAAAAACTGTATAATTAAAATGTTTTAAAAATATAAGAGTATGCAAATTTAAATTTTTTTAAACAGGCGCGCCTCTTGTTTCGGTCAAAAATTTGAAAAAGGGGACCTTTAGTCCCGGTTCGTGGCATGCACCAGGACTAAAGGGGTGTCGTTGGCGCGCGCCCCTTGGGTGGTGCCGAAAACCCTTTAGTCTCGGTTCGTGGCAAAGGGGTGACCTTTAGTCCCGGCTCGTGGCACGCACTAGGACTAAAGACCCTTTATTCCGGTGTATGCCACGATCCGAGACTAAAGGTATATCCCCTTAAATTCGCGCGTAGATTCTCCCCATTCTTATTCTACACTTTGCAGCAGGAGCCCCTCGATGACGACGATGCAGGCAAGCTGCCCGATTCCGAGTCACCGTCAGTGTCGTTGTTCGTGCCATCGTACCGCATCACCATCCGTGCCACGCCTTGTCCTCCTCTCCGGCCACCCCACCTGCAGCCGCCGCCGTGCTGCCACCTCGTCCTCCATCTTTGGCCACCCCACACCTCCAATCGTCGTTGCGCCGCCGCCCCGCGCCTACAGGTACACTCCTCCGCAGCCCGCGCGTGTCTCATCTCCGGTCGACAGCCAGCACGTCGCCACACCGTCGTGCTGTTGGGTTCGCAGTATAGAAAACAAAAAATTCCTACGATGGGAACTATACGCCAAGATCTATCTACTAGATACAAGCAACGGGTGGATATACATCCATAAAGAACTTACCCTCGAAGACAACAAAGCTTTGTTAACGAGTTGGAACTTGTGGATGATGTAGTCGTACACTTGCCGATCTCAAGATCATGATGAAGTCCAGTAGGTCCGGCTCCATCACGTCCTTCAGATCCAGCTCCAGCAAGTCCAGCACCACCAAGTCCAGCACCGCAATGTAGTGGTGCATCCGTGATCGCACACACGTCCGGTACCCCGACAACCTCCGTCCCTTGCTCCAGCAAAGCACTAGAAGCAACCACACCTTTCCAGATAAAGCCACCGGGAACATGTAGCTCGCTAATCCGAGACCATGGGGGAATAATACTAGAGGGGGAGAGAGATCCTTCATGAGGAGGTGTGAGTACGAAGGTGTGAGAGGGGGGCCTTTTATAGGAGGAGGGGGGTGCCCCTCGCCAAGGCCAGCGCCCAAGGGTGACCCCTCACCTCCTCATTCATGTGGTGGTAACTCCCTACACATAAATTTGCCTCTTCACATTCTCTTTTAAAGTCTCAACTTTAAATGCATTAAATTTCTCCAAATTTAATGCTCTCTCATTTGATAAAACTCTTTTATTAATTTTATTCAGAATTTTGTTAATTACTTTAATTAACAAACATTCACATAAAACCCCCTGTAACATTTCAATATTACATGCAGAACCAATTTCAGCAATTTCACCCGAAACAGTTTCGGTGTCTATTGAAATAATTCCAGCGCTTTCTTAAATCTTTATCTGAAACATGTTTGCTCCAAATGGTGTCGGTATCCCTTAATTTTGTCACCCTATGGTTCGCGAATAATGCAGGCATGATCAAGACCCCTCTCAGATCAATAATCAAAAGCGGGACCTGGAGATCCATACTGACTCCTACACATTCAACGATGACTTCTGTGATCGTGAGAACCTTTAACGCTAGTAACTAAATCCCTTTGTCTCATGATATAATACATGTCTGAGATTCGATCATCGGTATCTCCATACCTAGTTTGATCTCATTGCCGACATGCACTCTTTTCTCGTTCCCGTGATATATCATTCTAGTGATGACATCACTTGCTTTCAAGCTATCTTAATGTGATATCACCGAGAGGGCCCAGAGTATATCTATCTGTCATCGGGATTGGCAAATTCCACTTTTGATCCATGAGCCTAAACATAACACCTTCGTAGTACTGAACCCACCTTTATAGTCACCCTATTACGGTGTGACGTTTGGTGTTATCAAGATACTCTTCTGGTGTTAGCAATTAACATGATCTCATGGGCTAAGGACTAAGATTACTTCGTATGATGTTATAGAAATATAAACATAATAACTTTAAAATCGTAATTCTATACTTGGGATGAATGTTCATCACATCATTCCACCAATGTTGTGACCTCGTTATTAACAACATCCAATGTCCATGCTCAGGAAACCTTGATCATCTTGTTAATCAATGAGCTAGTTTATATGAGAGGCATTACTAGGAACTTTGTATTTTGTTTATTAAATGCACATGTATTAACGTTTCCAATTAATACAATTATAGCACGCAAAATAAACATTTATCATAAACATGGAATAAGATAATAACCACTTTATTATTGCCTCTCGGGCATATTCCCTTCAGTCTCCCACTTGCACTAGAGTCAATAATCTAGTTTGAAAAACTTTGCGTATTGAACACCTATGGCTTTCTGGTGTTGCATATACGCGATTGCTAGTGGTTAACATAATCTCTAGATCTGACAGTTTCAGGTCCGTGTGTATTTGCATGTCTTTGCGTCTCTACGCATCACTCATTCTCAAATGAGATGGCATTGTATAAATTTGGTCCTTTGGTGAGACCTTTAGTTCGTTCGGGTTAAAATATGTTGATATTATTGTCATACAATATATCTTCATAGTATTAGCCCACTTTGAACCACACCGAGTTTGATAACAAACTACATAACACAAATGCCCTCCTTTGCTGCTACTATAGTAGTCATATACTTAGCCTTTTGTTGTAGTATTTGTCACAATGTCTCAACTTTGGAACTCATCCAAATCCATCATGGAACTTCCTTTCCATTACATTGTGCCACCCATAGTCTAAATTGAGATAAATTTTAAGTTGTATCTTGTGACAAAACTAGTATCAATGTAACATTTTACAATGAACTACCTTTAACTATTTGTCACTTATACATGATATATTCTTAGTTCTTCCAAAGCTCATAAGCATATCTTTACTATCATCCAATGATCATCTTATGAATCATTATGGTATGTGGTCATAACATTTAGAGCATATGACATATCTGGATATATACATATCATGGTATAATCGATCAAAATATTCATGTGATTTTACTCACCAAGTGTTGATGCACTTGAATCTTGATACAATCCTTTCCATGCAGCAAGAACCTTTCTTGTTGTTTCCATATTGAACCCTTTCAATATCTCATATATGTATGTTTGGCATAACCCTATTAGCGCCTCAATCTATCCATATAGACATTGATGACAAATATTCCGGTTTTGCCCAAGTCTTTCATCGAAATCTTATGTTAATGAAAATCTTAACTTGTGTCAATACAAGATAGATCATTTCCAATCAACAATATGTCGTCTACATAATGTATTAGAAATATGTCTCAGTGCTTCCACTTAATTTCTTGCAAATGCAAGCATCTTCATCATCTTCGATGAATTTAAACTCTTTTCACAGTTTCATCATGGTGAAGATTCCAACTCCGCTATGCTTACTTCAACTATTGAAGTTTGCATGCCCTTTTAGCACCCTTTGAATTAACAAAACCCTTCGGACCGTGTCTTGTACACGTCCTAGGTAACCATTCTACTAGAAGAACCTTGTTTTGTTTATTCAACTACCATATACCAAATTATATGTAGTGGTTGCTACATTAATCTGTCAAGACTATATATCACTATGTAAGATCAAATCTTGTCATAGTCAACTCCTTGAACATTGTTGTAAACTTCTTTCTGACATGTCGACTATTTCATAGATGTTAAACATCCATGTCTATTTCTTTATAGATCCAAACACGACCGATAGGCTTCACGCCATTTCGGACGGTCTTCCAAGTTCAGAAACTTGATTTCTCGTGTATGGATACTATCAAGGATTCTATGACTTCTAGTCATTCTATGGTGTCAGGGCCCATCATCGCTTCTTTGCATGTAGTCGGTTCATCATTGTCAAAACAATAACGACTTGTTTATCAAATCACACTATTTGATTCTTACCAACCCAGATGGTTCAATAGGAACTCTAATCTCCGAGATCACACCCTTTCTAATCACGGGAGCCATGGGCATTGTGGCTGCCACCGGTACACTTTCCGGTGCTGCGCTACTTAGCACATATAGCTAAGGTTCAACAACCTTATCAAAGTTCTATTGTCCTCCCACTTAACTTTTCGCGAAAAATTCCTTCTCAAGAAACTTGACGTTCCAAGTAACAAACTCTTTTGTCCTTGGTGTTATGGAGAAATTCCCAACAAATTCTTTGGGATAACCTACAAAGACGTGCTTATCTGACGTTGGTTGTAAACATTTTACTTATGCATGGCATACCAAAATTTAAGAAAATACAATTCGGGTTTTATCCCAAACCATAACTTATATGGTGTCATTTCAACGGATCACGATGGTGCTCTTTTTAGTGTAAAAGCGGTAGTCTCTAAAGCTTCAATCCTTAAAACATAATGGCAGTTTTATAAATGACACCCTTGATCTTACCATATCAAACAAGGTTTGATTTGATCTCTCGAACATACCATACTTCTGTGGTTTATCGGGAAATGCAAATTCATGGAACAATTCCTGAAATCTTAGGTGTTTTGCTAAACCTGTAACTCAAATATCTTCCCTTATGATAAAATCATAAACTCTTTTATTTTCTTGTTACAATGATTTTTCACTTCATCTTGAATGTCTTTGAACAATTTTCAAACGTTTCATACTTCTTCCTTATTAAGTATATATAGATATATATTCACTCAAATTTCTGGAGAAAGCATATGAAGCAAAAAAGATCCATCGCATATGGCTACACATAATGGACTATATACATCAACATGCATAATATCCAATAAGTTAGTCATCCGTTCCTCTTTGGCCTATGGATGGATTTTCAATTATCTCGAGGAAAGTTTCACAAGCGTCAATTGATCAAAATAAAAAACTCCAAAAATCCATCAATATGGAGTTTTTTCATGTTTTCTTTCTAATATAATTTAAACAGCGATGTCACTTCATAAGTGATCTTTCAATCATTTGTCTTGCGACATTTTATGGATATGATTTCTCCCATTAGACTTGTCAAAGTTCATCCATCCTTTATTGAATACGGTAATTATTTGAACAACCATTGTTCTCATAATACTGGAACAAAATAACAATTATTAAAACAAATCTTGAAGGCTAGGTTTGACGACAACGAAAAACACAATAACACTTTATTTATTTTTGATGAACATCATCACTTATTCTCTTGCTAGTTACTTAGGCCATTGCAGTTCATGAATTGCGTTGTCTTGTATGACACTTCATACCAACCAATTTGGTATCCAATACCTAAGAATCACATTGTTTAACAAGCAAGGAATACAACCACAACATGTGTATCTTCTATATACCTAAGCTAGACATTTCCAACTTTTTCTTTTCTGCCAAATATTTTATAGATTCTCTTTCAGTAATTCCTTTTCCTCTTCAGAGAATCTATCAAACAATATCAAAGTTATGACTAGATACAAATAGTTTAAGAACAAACAATATCGAAGTTATGCATCAATCACAAGTCTTGGGACAATGCACATTAAACTAAGAATGGCCACTATGCTCTCTTAATAGGTGCATAAAGATAGAAGATGGAGACTCAACATAAAAGTAAAAGAAAGGCCTTCATAGATGGAAGCAGGGATTCAAGTCTCATAAAGAGCTTCCAAAAATTATGATACTTATTAGCTTTCAGCTCTCATTTCCCCTATCATAAGCATCTTGAAGTGATTAAGGTTAAAGTGAAAAAACTATGGAGTATATGCTTGACAAAGTATACGTTGGCAATCTCATGTCCCTTGAATATGAGGGCCGCTCCTCATTCTACTCAAGTTTAGTTACCGGTAAGTTATTGACATAGTAAGTACATGTGTATCATAGAGAACCGCCAATGGGGTACCCCTTGCCCGATGATACGGAAGAATCCCCATATCAAAATGACAAGGCAAGCAGACAATAAGCATCTCAACATCTTCTTATTTACCATGGGAAAATGGTGATTTTTTCTCTCTTTCCTCTTTTCTCATCTTTTTTTCTCAATCTCTATCTATTTATTTTATAAGAAGAATGCTTCGTAGATTGCTCATTATGGTTACGCTGCAGGTTTCCACCATGATTAGGCATGGATTAGACCAGCCACCCAGGAGTTTCTCTAACACACATACATAACTCCATGGACTTACAAGCTCCCCTTTCATTTCACACCGACGACATCCATAAACAAAAGAGCATGATATCAACTGGGTACAATGTACAAGTGCAATGTTGAAAGCATTCCCATGACAGCATGGTTCTGCTAATCCCAACGTATAAGTGCAAGCATATACAACATAGATGACACAATGGTTCAAGTTTATTAGGGGCAAGAAAAGTAAAGTGTGCCATCAAGTTCGTGAGAGCTTTAATCACTAATTTTCACATAACAAGTTTAATTCAAAAGGTAGATAAAAACATGAATATACTTGGAATCGCAAATGCTAATAGGTAGGTATGGTGGACACTTTGGAATAACCTGGTTTTATTTGTAGTTGGATGCATGAGTGGAACTCATACTTGGTATGGAGGCTAGCAAAAGACTGGGAGCGACCAACTAAGAGAGCAATAATGGGCATAATCATGCAAAGCGACAAAACATCATTATAAAGCATAAAGGGATATTACAAGTTGAAATCTAAATGATCATAGAGGCTATGGTGACTTGTTGTAGTCTTAACATGGTGTGAGCATGCGCTAAGTCAACCCAAATAAAGCATTAAAGGAGAATACCACAATATTATGCTTTTAATATGCTAAAACAATGCATGATTCTTTCAAGGCACATTAAGCAATCTCAATTGTTTATAACATGTCATGCTACAGAAAAAATCACTAAGCATAAAGCCAAAACAATATCAAGCATGACATGACAAAGCATAGGCCACAGTCAAAAACAAGCTCCTTTTTACCACTTAAGCATGAACTTTTCCTACTCTTTTCCAATCCAAAACAACTTATTTGAAAACTAATGTCTGAATGAGGGGGTCCAACCAACTTATTTAAGCAAACGAAAACCAAAAACAAAAATGAAGACACTCCAAGAACAACACAACTTTGCATGAAACAATAAAAATGAAGTGTTTGGAAGAAATCTGAGATTTTTATTGACGGAGAAGGGGATGCCTTGGGAATCGCCAAGCTTTGATGCTTGTACTTCTTGGATATTTTCTTGGGGTGACACGGGTGGCATCCCCAAGCTTGAGATTTTGTACATACTTCATCTTATCACATTACTCTTCCCTACACTTAAAAATTTCCTTCATACAAAACTTCACACAATCTTCATTAGCAACATTAGTGTACTCAAGATAATAAGTCTTTTGGTTCAGTCTCAACACAAGTAAAACTTCCATTAAAACACAATATACTGTAGCACTTCCTTTAAATAGTTCAAATGATTAAAGAGAACTCAAAGAGAAAGAGATTAAGAGGCAAATGCAAATAATGGCAGAAATCTGTCAAAACAGACCAGCAGGTAAAAACCAATTTTTTCGAAGGAAACAATTGAAGCTTAATAATATCCCCATTTATATCCTTATGTTTTTGCATCTCACAAAGTACAACAAAGTTATTAAGATGAGCCGCAGCATCTTTAGTACCAATACCAGAAAATTGTTCTATCATAACAAGATTGAGTAAAGAAGGTTTAATTTCAAAGAAAGTAGCTTCGGGAACTGGTGGAGAAATAGGTGTGCACATGAAATCATTGTTGTTGGTGCTAGTGAAGTCACACAACTTAGTGTTTTCAGGAGTAGTCATTTTTTGTGTTTTTAATAAAGAAAGCAAACTAGTGCAACTAATTTTTTGTGTTTTTGATAAAGAAACAAGCAAACAAAGCAGAAATAAACTAAGAAAAACAAATAAAACAAAGTAAAGTGATTGGTTATGAGAGACTCCCCTTGTGAAGATGTCCTTGACTCCCCGGCAACGGCGCCAGAAAAGAGCTTGATGGCTCAAGATATCTCGAGCTCGTCGGGGAACCCCAAGAGGAAGGTATGATGAGCACAGCAGCAAGTTTCCCTCAGTTATGAAACCAAGGTTATCGAACTAGTAGGAGCAAGGAAACACCTCCAAGGTGTTGTTTCCAACATGGAATCCTGCACAACACAACCACAGAACTTTGCCCCCAACTTATAGTGAGGTTGTCAATCTCAACGGTTTTGCTGAAAACAAAGGATTAAACGTATTGTGTCAAAGATAGTAATAGCTTGCAGAAAGTAAATAGAAAATATTAAATAGCGTTGTAGATTGATGATAAATAATGGACCGGGGTCCATAGTTCACTAGTGGTGATTGTCCTTAAGATAGATGACATGTTGGGTGAACAAATTACAGTGGGGAAATTGACAAACATCAAGAAAGCATACATGCATATACTAATCATCTTGACTCCTATGAGACATGATTGGGCATTACAACATTATACATAGACCGTAATCCAACTGCATCTATGACTAATAATCCACCTTCAGGTTATCATCCGAACCCCCTCCAGTATTAAGTTGCAAGCAACAGATAATTGCATTAAGCAAAGTGTGTAAAGTAAACAATACAATTGTTCTATGAACAAAGGATTGTGGTTTTATCCCTAGTACCAACAACACATCTATTACCTTAGAGATTTCTGTCACTTCCCCAGATTCCTAGAGGCATGAACCCACTATCGAGCATAAATACTCCCTCTTGGAGTTGCTAGCATCTACTTGGCCAAGATAGCTACTAAAAACGGAGAGCATGCAAGATCACAAATAACAAAGACATGATAGAATCAATAATCAATATGAAATACCATCTCAATATCAATCGAGTCCCCTCAAACACAACATGTAGGATTACAAATATTGATCTTGATCATGAACGGAGCTCACAAGATCTAAACATGGTAGCACAAAGGAGGAGAACCAATCATCTAGCTACTACATGAACCCGTAGTCCAGGGATGAACTACTCACGCATCACACCGGAGGCAGTCATGGTGATGAAGAAGGCCTCCAGGGTGATCTCTCCCCTCCGGCAGGGTACCGGGAAGAGCTTCAGATCCCTCTTGATCTAGGGATGGAGATGGCAGCGGCTACAGACCCTTTCATGGAATTTTGATCGGGTACTTAGGGTTTTTGTCCTAAGGGAAATATATAGGCGAAAGGGCAAGGTCGGTGGAGAGCCAAGGGCCACACCCCCTGGTGGCACGGCTAGGGCTAGCCGCGCCACCACCAGGTGTGGCCGGCCTGGTTCCCCTCTTCGTCTCCCCTCCGAACTCCGTGTTCCTTCTGGTAAAATATTGACTTGGGTTTTTGTCCGGTCCAATTCCGAGAATATTTCCTTACTAGCTTTTATGAAACCAAAAACAGCAGAAAATAGGCAACTGGCACTATGGCATCTTGTTAATAGGTTAGTTCCAGAAAATGTGTAAAAGTACTCCAAAGTGTGGACAAAACATAAGAAAGTAGATATAAAACAAGCATGGAACATCAAAAATTATAGATACGTTTGCAACGTATCATGACCACATACTATTTGCTTAAAATTTCAAGTGAGGGTCTTAATCTGTTGTACATATTCACTTTTGCTTACTCGATATTAAGTGTAATTGATGAGTTATAGATGTATATGTAAACATGTGCAGATTCCAATAGATTCTTCTAAACATTCAACTTGAAAGGGAAGAGTAGAAGTCATGGACTCATTAAAGAGACCCCTGGAACAGTTTAGGGACATGCAGGACACGCTCCAGAAGTAATTTTCACGCTACATCGATCTCTTTCGTTGATTTCCTGAGATATCACGTAATAAATAGCTCATTCATTTTCTTTACTGGGCAGGGTTTGGAACTAGTTCAGGAGTGCGGTTACGGGTCACTTTAGTGAGAAGCTGACGTTTAAGCTGATCTCGGTAAGTAGTACACGCATCTCTTTACTTCTAGTTTCAATACAATTATGATGCTAGATTATTATTTTGATTGAATTATATTCTCGTTTAAAGTGCGTTAGGCAGCCACCCAAGACGAATCTATGTGGATTCTATGTTTGCGAGTTCATTCGTATGTTTACCACTGAGCACAAAAATTATAAAGTCGATGTAAGCAATACATTCACAACATTATTTTTACTACTGTCACTTTTTTATCATGATTGGTATTCATATTGATCTCCTTTTCTTATATAGTTCGATAGAATGTAGGATCAGCTCCTACCAGAGCAACGCGTACTAGGAATTGCTGAAGAACTGGCAGGATTCTTGATGAACGAGATGATAGATGACGCTGGAGAATTTAGTGTGAATAGGCTCTACCGATGATCCCCCGACTGTGTAATTGAATAGACGGGCTCTAGTCCTGGTAACTGTGATGTCTCCATGTAACTATCATTTATAGATATATATATATATTTGTATGCTTGATCCTAAAACAAGTAATCTTATATATGCACAAACATGTACGGTATGTGTTAGTGTAGAAAAATATTTTGAAATGAAAAAAGAAATAAATAAAATGAAACAAAATGAATTCTCTGCCGCGACAGAGAAAGGGCCCAAAACTCTGTCATGGCAGGGAACCATTAGTCTCGCTTCGTAATAGGAACCAGGACTAATGGGGGCACCTAGCGCGCGCAGGGATGGCCACGTGGATGCCCATTGGTCTCGGCTGGTAAGCAGGCCAGGACTAGTTGGTGGGCCTTTAGTCCCGCCTCTCTAGTCCCGATTCCAGAACCGGGACTAAAGCCCCTTACAGGCCGGGACCAAAGGCCCATTCTCCACTAGTGTATGTCAATGTGATATCACCGAGAGGTCCCATAGTATATCTTCCTGTCATCGGGATGGACAAATCCCACTCTTCATCCATGAGCCTCTACATAACACTTTTGGAGTATCTAAACCCACCTTTATTATCACCCTGTTATGAAGTGACGTTTGATGTTATCAAGTTACTCTTCTGGTGTTAGTGATTGACATGATCTCATGGTCTAAGAACTAAAGTTACTTTGCATGATGTTATAGTAATTTAAACATAATGACTTTGATCGTGTTACTATCCTTTGGATGAAAGTTCATCACATCATTCAACCAATGTTGTGACCTCGTTATTAACAACATCTAATGTCCATGATTGGGAAACCTTGATCATTTTGTTTATCAACAAGCTAGTTTATATGAGAGGCATAACTAGGAACTCCATATATTTGTTTGTTAAACACACATGTATTAGTGTTTCCATTTAACACAATTATAGCATGTAAAATAAACATCTATCATATACTTGGAATAAGATAATAACAACTTTATTATTGCCTCTTGGGCATATTCCCTTCATTCTCACACTTGCACTAGAGACAATATTCTAGATTACATAGTGATGAATCTAACACCCATGGAGTTCTAGTGTTGATCAATTTTTGCCCTAGGGAGAGATTTAGTCAACGTATCTTCTACATTCAGATCCGTATCTACTTTACAAATCTTTATACCTCCATCCTTGACATGCTCGCGGATGGAGTGAAACCGACGCTTGATATGCTCGAAATTCTTGTGAGACCTTGGTTCTTTGGCATTGGCTATGGCTCCATTGTTGTCACAATAGATCACCATTGGGTCCAACGCACTAGGAACCACACCTAGTTCAGTTATGAACTCATTCATCCAAACTGCTTCTTATGCCGCTTCTGAAGCAGCAACATATTCCGCCTCCGTTATTGATCTCGCCACCATGTGTTGTTTTGAGATCCTCCAACTAATTGTTGCTCCATTCAAAAGAAACACGTACCCGGATTGAGACTTAGTCATCCGGATCAGTGTCGAAGCTAGCATCGACATAACACTGAGCGACTAGCTAGCTCTTCTTCACCATTGTACACGAGAAACATGTCCTTAGTCTTTCTTAAGTACTTAAGGATATTCTTAACCACTATCAAGGGTTCTGAACCTGGATTAGATTAGTACCTGCTAGTCAAACTAATAGCATGTGCCACATCAGGTCTTGTACATAGCATGGCATACATAATAGAGCCTATGGCTGATGCATAGGGGATCTTATCTATTGTCTCTCTCTCTCTTCTGTCGTAGCCAGACTTTGAGTCTTACTGAATGGCTTGCCTTGCAACATAGGTAAGAACACTTTCTTACTTCCATCCATTCTAAAATTCTTTAAAATCTTATCAAGGTATGTACTTTGCGATAGCCCAATTATACGTCTTGTTCTATCTCTATAGATCTTGATGCCTAGTATGTATGATGCTTCACCAAGGTCCTTCATCGAAAATTTGCTGTTTAGATAACTTTTAACTTTATTTAAAAGATCTATATCATTTCCAATCAATAATATGTCATCCACATATAATATTAGAAATGCCATAGAGTTCCCACCTAGTTTCTTGTAAATACAAGCTTCTCCGTAAGTTTGGACAAATCCAAACCCTTTGATCACCTCATCAAAGCGGAGATTCCAACTCCAAGATGCTTGATTCATTCCATAGATGGATCGTTGAAGCTCGCACACCTTGTTAGCATCCTTAGGATTGATAAAACCCTTTGGTTGTACCATATACAACTCTTCTTCAATATTACCATTGAGGAATGCGGTTTTGACATCGAGGTGCCAAATTTCATAATCGAAAAATGCAGCAATTTCTAACATAAGCCTAACCGACTTTAGCATTGCTATGGGAGAAAAAGTCTCATCGTAGTCAACTCCTTGAATCTGTTGAAACCCCTTTGCAACAAGTCGAGCCTTATAGATGGTCACATTACCATCAGCGTCAGTTTTCTTCTTGAAAATCCATTTATTCTTAATGGACTTTTGGTTGTGAGGTAAGTCCACCAAGCTCCAAACCTAGTTTCCGTACATGGATTCCATCTCGAATTTCATGGCTTCTAGCCATTTTTTGGAATTCGGGCTCATCATTACTTCTTCATACGTTGTAGGGTCATCATTTCCATCTACCATGAAATTCATGATAGGATTTCCGCATAGTTCAGGAACTACACGTGTCCTACATGACCTACGAGGTTCGGTAGTGTCCTCTTCCAGAGTTTCATGATCTTTATCATTAGTTCCCTCTTCATATGATAAAGTCAACTTCGGAACAATTTCCAGCACTACACCACTCGCTGTTTCATGAAGAGAAGGTTCAGTAACCTCTTCGAGTTCTACCTTCCGACTGCTCACACCTTTTGTGAGAAACTCCTTCTCTAGAAACGATCCATTCTTGGCAACGAAATTCTTGCCCTTGGATTTGTGATAGAAGGAATACCCAATTGTTTCTTTAGGGTATCCTATGAAGACGCATTTTTTTGCTTTGGGTTCGAATTTATTAGGTTGAAGTTTCTTCACATAAACATCGCATCGCCAAACTTTTAGAAATGAAAGCTTTGGTTTGTTTCCAAACCATAATTCATATGGTGTTGTTTCAATGGATTTAGGCGGTGCCCTATTTAAACTGAATGAGGCGGTTTCCAGTGCATAACCCAAAAACAAAAGTGGCAAGCCAGTCAGAGACATCATAGATCAAACCATATCTAATAAGGTACGATGATGATGCTCCGATACACCATTACGCTATGGTGTTCCAGCAGGCGTGAGTTGAGAAACTATTCCACACTCTCTCATGTGTGTGCCAAACTCATAACTTAGATATTCACCTCCACGTTTAGATCACAGGAACTTAATATTTCTATTACGATGATTTTCCGCTTCACTCTGAAATTTTTTGAACTTTTCAAAGGTTTCTGACTTGTGTTTCATCAAATAGATATACCCATATCTACTCAAATAATCCGTGAAAGTAACAAAATAACGATATCCACCTCGCGCTGACACACTCATTGGACCACATACATTAGTATGTATGATTTCCAATAAATCTGCCTCCCATTCCATTGTACCGGAAAACGGGGTTCTAGTCATCTTGCCCATAAGGCATGGATCACATGTATCAAATGATTCAAAATCAAGTGATTCTAAAATTCCATCAGAATGGAGCTTCTTCATGTGTTTTACGCCGATATGAACTAGATGACAGTGTCACATATCTGTGAATATATCATCATTAAGTTTAATCCTTTTTGCATCTACATTATGAATATGTGTATTACTATTATCGAGATTTAAAAGAAATAAACCATTCCTCATAGGTGCATGACCATAAAAGATATTATTCATATAAATCAAACAACCATTGTTTTCGGATTTAAAGGAATAACCGTTTTGCAATAAACACGATCTGGATACAATGTTCATGCTCAATGCAGGCACCAAATAACAATTATTGAGGTTTAAAACTAATCTAGACGGTAAATGGAGAGGCAGCATTCCTACGGCGATCACATCAACTCTTGATCCATTGCCGACATGCATCATGACCTCATCCCTTGCTAGTTGTCACTTGTTCCGTAGCCCCTGATTCGAGTTACATATATTACCAATCGATCCAGTATCAAATACCCAGGTGCTACTGTGAGTACTAGTCAAGTACACATCAATAACATGTATATCAAATATACCTTTGTTCATCTTGCCAGCCTTCTTGTCTGCAAATATTTGGGGGAGTTGTGCTTCTAGTGGCCAATCCCTTACAATAATATCATGCGGCATCAGACTTAGGGCCATCCCAGGTCTTCTTCTAAGGCGCAACAACATATTTGTCGTCCTTCTTGAAGTTACCCGTCTATTTACCCTTCTTGTCCTTCTTGAAACTGGTGGTCTTATTGATCATCAACACTTGATGTTCTTTCCTAATCTCCACTTCAGTAGTCTTAATCATTGACAAAAGCTCAGGGAGAGACTTCTTCATGCCCTGCATGTTATAGTTCATCATGAAGCGCTTATAGCTTGGTGGCAGAGATTGAAGAAACACGATGTATGCCTAAGTCAATGGGAATATTTATTTCCAAGGCTACAAGCTTATCAGCATACGTAGACATTTTGAGTAAGTGCTCACTAATGGAGTTGTTCTCCTCCATCATGCAGCTAAAGAACTTTTCTGAAGCATCATAACAACATGGGTATAAAAAAATCATTTTCAATTCACCTGTGGTATCAAAGGCATTGCCATTCCCGAAATTCTTTCGGAGTTCCGGCTCTAGCCCATATAGTATGCCATAGTGAACCATGTTGTGGTCCTCCTGACGACTTAAGTAAACATTTTTTACACCGTCAGAAGCATCACCAAGACCGATCATCACGTGAGTTGGTGTAGCTTCAAGGGCGAGCATCTAGATGGTCATCATATCAGCCATACGACTCATGCTTTACCTTTTGGTTCATGTTCGGAGGCCATGTTTGTACATGCGAGTACTAAGGTTCAAGAACCTTAGTACTCGCATGTGTAAAACTGTCTTACACCCATTGTATACAAATGTAGAGTCTATCACACCCGATCATCACATTGTGTCTCGAAATGACGAACTTTCTTAACGGTGCATACTAAAGGAAGAACACATTTTTATCTTGATATTTAAATGAGGGATCATCTTATAATGATACTAAATCGCCATACAAGCAATATAAGATGCAAACAAACATCATATGCAAAAAGTGATGTGATATAGTTCTTGAAGGGTTCGCAGCATAGAAAACAAAAAAATTCTTATGATAAGAACTATACGGCAAGATCTATCTACTAGATACAAGCAACGGGTGGATATACATCCATGGAGAACTTACCCTCGAAGACAACAAAGTTTTGTTAACGAGTAGGAACTCGTGGATGATGTAGTCATACGTTTGCCGATCTCAAGATCGTGCGGAAGTCCTAGCACGGCAAACGAGCAGCGCATCCGCACTCGCACACATGTTCTGGACACCGAACAACCTCCACCTCCTCGCTCCAGCGATGCAGCGGAAGAAGCAACTCCTTCTAGACAAAATGCCACCGGGAACATTTATCTCGCTAATCCGAGATCATGGGGGAATAATTCTAGAGGGGGAGAGAGATCCTTCACGAGGAGGTGTGAGGAAGAAGGGTGAGAGGGGTGGCCTTTTATAGGAGCAGAGGGGTACCCCTCCCCATGGCCGGCGCCCCATGGGGGTGACCCCTCACCTCCCCCATTCATGTGGTGGTAACCCCCTCCACATAAAAGTGTCCCTTTACATTCCTCTTTAAAGTCTTTACTTTAAATGCATTAAATATCTCCAAATTTAATGATCTCTCATTTAATAAAACTTTTTTATTAAATTTATTCAGCATTTTGTTAATTACTTTAATTAACAAACATTCCCATAAAACCCCCTACAACATTTCAATATTACATGCAGAACCAATTTCAGCAGTTTCACCCGAAACAGTTTCGGTGTCTATTGAAATAATTCCAGCGTTTTGCAATTCATTCGTCTGAAACACATTTGCTCCAAATGGTGTTGGTGTCCCTTAAGTGTGTCACCCTATGGTTCGTGAATAATGCAGACATGATCGAGACCCCACTCAGATCAATAATCAGAAGCGGGACCTCGAGATCCATACTGACTCCTACACATTCTACGATGACTTCTATGATCGTGAGAACCTTTAACATTAGTAACTAAATCCCTTTGTATCATGATATATTATATGTCCGAGATTCGATCATCGGTATCTCCATACCTAGTTTGATCTCGTACCGACATGTACTCTTTTCTTGTTCCCGTGATATAACATTCTAGTGATCTTATCACTTGCTTGCAAGCTAACCAATGTGATATCACCGAGAGGGCCCAGAGTATATCTATCCATCATCGGGATGGACAAATCCCACTCTTAATCCATGAGCTTCTATAGAACACTTTAGTAGCACTAAACCCACCTTTATAATCACCCTTTCATGGTGTGACGTTTGATGTTATCAAGATACTCTTTCGGTGTTAGTGATTAACAAGATCTCATGGTCTAAGGACTAGGATTACTTTCTTAGATGTTATAGCAATATAAACACAATGACTTTGATCGTAATGCTATACTTCAGATGAATTTTCATCACATCATTCCACTTATGTTGTGACCTCGTTATTAACAACATCCAATTAAAGGAAATATGCCCTGAGAGGCAATAATAAAGTTGTTATTAGACATAATCCAAGTATATGATAGATGTTTATTTTGCATGCTATAATTGTATTGATAGGAAACATCAATACATGTGTGTTTAATAAACAAAAAGGTTCCTAGTTATGCCTCTCTTATAGACTAGCTCGTTGATGAACAAGATGATCAAAGTTTCCTGATCATGGACATTGGATGTTGTTAATAACAAGGTCACAACATTTGTGAAATGATGTGATGAATATTCATCCGAAGTATAGCATTACGATCAAAGTCATTATGTTTATATTGCTATAACATCATACGAAGTAATCTTAGTCCTTAGACCATGAGATCATGTTCATTGCTAACACCTGAAGAGTATCTTGATAACATCAAACGTCACACCGTAACAGGGTGACTATAAAGGTTGGTTTAGTACTACGAAGGTGTTATGTTGAGGCTCATGGATCAAGAGTGGAATTTGTCAATCCCAATGATGGATAGATATACTATGGGCCCTCTCGATGATATCACATTAAGATAGCTTGCAAGCAAGTGATCTGATCACTAGAATGTTATATCACGGGAACGAGAAAAGAGTGCATATCGGTAACGAGATCAAACTAGGTATTTGGATACCGATGATCGAATCTCGGACATGTATTATATCATGAGACAAAGGGATTAAGTTACTAGCGTTAAAGGTTCTCACGATCACAGAAGTCATCATTGAATGTGCATGAGTCAGTATGGATCTCTAGGTCCCGCTTCTGATTATTGATGTGAGAGGAGTCTCAATCATGTCTGCATTATTCGTGAACCGTAGGGTGACACACTTAAGGGTTGTCGAACACCATTTTGGAGCACATATGTTTCAGACGAAAGAACTGCAAAGCGGTGGAATTATTTCAACAGACATCGAAACTGTTTTGGGTGAAATTGCAGAAATTGGTTCTACATGTAATATTGAAATGTTGCAGGGGGTTTTATGTGAATGTTTGTTAATTAAAGTAATTAACAAAATTCTGAAAAAAATTAATAAAATAGTTTTATTAAATGAGAGAGCATTAAATTTGGAGAAATTTAATGCATTTAAAGTGGAGACTTTAAAAGAGAATGTGAAGGGGCATTTTAATGTGGAGGGAGTTACCACCACATGAATGGGGGAGGTGAGGGGTCACCTCCATGAGGCGCAGGCCATGAAGGGGGTACCCCCTCCTCCTGTAAAAGGCCCCCCTCTCACTCCTTCTTCCTCACACCTCCTCGTGAAGGATCTCTCTCCCCCTCTAGATATATTCCCCCATGGTCTCGGATTAGCAAGATACATGTTCCCGGTGGCCTTCCATCTAGAAGGAGTTGCTGCTTCCGCTGATTCGCTGGAGCGAGGAGGTGGAGGTTGTTCGATGGCTTGAACGTGTGTGCGAGGACAGATGTGCTGATGATTTGCGGTGCTCGGACTTCCACACGATCTTGAGATCGGCAAGCGTATGACTACATCATCCATGAGTTCCAACTCGTTAACAAAACTCTGTTGTCTTCGAGGGTAAGTTCTCTATGGATGTATATCCACTCGTTGCTCTGTATCTAGTATATAGATCTTGGCGTATAGTTCTCATCGTAGGAAAATTTTGGTTTTCTATGCTGCGAACCCAACAGTGGTATCAGAGCCTGATCTATGCGTAGGTGCTTTGCACGGGTAGTACACATATGTTTATATGTGGGCGATGATGATCATGTTATTGCTTCTTTCATGTATTTTGGATATTGGTGGCATAGTGGGATGAAGCAGCCCGGACCAACCTTACATGTTATCGTACATGAGACCAGTTCCACAAATGACATGCAACTAGTTTTGTATAAGTGGCTGGCAGGTGTTTGTCTCTCCTACTATAGTCAATATCTGATTTACAACAGGTTTCTAATAACTTGGTTATCCTCGTTGTGGTTCATGTTCGTAGGTAAGACCGGTTCTATCTCCGAAATCCCTAAGCCACGTAAAACTTGCAATTGATAAATTAGAGGCGTCTAGTTTAGATCATTGCTGTGCTAGTGTCTTGATATGGTATTGTTGTGAGTAGATGTATGATAGATACTCTTACAACACACTTAACGTGTAAGTTCCATAGACCTTGGCCTTACACACAAAGGAATGATAGAGATCATACCATGATGCAAATGATAGAGATCAAATGCATGGACCATATCATCTCACTTTACACATTAGATGTTTGCATCTTATATTGCTAGTTTGGCATTTTTGGTAGCATTGTAAGATGATCCCTCATTTAGATATCAAGATAAAATGTGTTCTTCCTTGAGTATGCACCGTTCTATGGATCGTGTTTCGAGACATCACATGATGATCGGATGTACTAGACTCCGTGCTTTCATACAACGGGTGTAAGACAGTTTTACACACGCGAATACTAAGGTTCTTACTTGGCGAGCCTAGCATGTACAGACATGGCCTCGGAACACGGACCGAAAGGTTAAGCATGAGTCATATAGTTGATATGATGCCCATATAGATGCTGTCCTTTGAAGCTACACCGACTCACGTGATGATCGGACTTGGTGTAGTGGATTTGGTTCATGTAATCACCAAAAAGACACGAGGGATGTCGTTTTTGAGTGGGAGTTTAGTTGAACTCAATCTATCATAAACTTAGTCTAAATAAACTTTACAAATTTTGTTGTAGATGGCACCACCTGCTTTTAATTTCAATGTGTTCATGGAGAAAGAGAAACTTGCTGTGAATGGTAGCAACTTCACCAACTGGGCTATGAATTTGAGGATTCTCCTCTCTGCTGCACAAAACCAATATGTGCTAGAAGCGCCGCTAGGCCTCCCACCAGCTCCTGATGCCCCTGACAAGGAAAAGAATTTCTATATAACTCGTCAGGAGGACCACAACTTAGTACATTGCGGCATAATGTATGGGCTAGAGCCAGAACTTCAAAAGTGTTTCGAAAATGGCAATGCCTTTGATACCATGGGTGAATTGAAAATGATTTTCGATACCCATGCTGCCGTAGAGAGTTATAATGCTTCAGAAAAGTTCTTTAGCTGCATGATGGAAGAGAATAGCTCCGTAAGTGAGCATGTACTCAAAATGTCTGGGTACGCCGATAAGCTTTTGTCCTTGGGAATAACGATTCCCATTGACTTAGGCATACATCGTGTTCTCCAATATCTGCCACGTAGCTACAAGAGCTTCGTGATGAACTATAACATGCAGGGCATGAAGAAGACTCTCCCCAAGCTTCTATCAATGCTTAAGACTGCATACGTGGAGATTAGGAAAGAACATCAAGTGTTGATGGTCAATAGGACCACCGGTTTCAAGAAAGACAAGAAGGGTAAATGTTAAAGCTAGCATCGACATAACAATTAGCGACCATCTCTTCTTCACCTCCGTATACAAGAAACATTTCCTTAGTTCTTATCAAGTACTTAATGATATTCTTGACCGCTATCTAGTGTTCCAAACCTGGATTAGATTGGTACCTACTAGTCAAACTAATAGCATGTTCCACATCCGGCCTTGTACATAGCATGGCGTACATTATAGAGCCTATGGCTGATGCATAGGAGATCTTATCCATTATCTCTCTTTCTTTCGCCATAGCCGGACTTTGAGTCTTACTCAATGTCTTGCCTTGCAACATAGGTAAGAATCACTTCTTACTTTCATCAATTTTAAACTTCTTTAAAATCTTATCAAGGTATGTACTTTGCGATATCCCTATTAGGCATCTTGATCTATCTCTATAGATCTTTATGCCTAATATATATGACGCTTCACCAAGGTATTTCATAGAAAATTTGCTGTTTAGATAACTTTTAACACTGTTTAAAAGATCTATATCATTTCCAATCAATAATATGTCATCCACATATAATATCAGAAATGCCTCATTGCTCCCACTCACTTTCTTGTAAACACAAGCCTCTCCATAAGTTTGGACAAATCCAAACTCTTTGATCACCTCATCAAAGCGGAGATTCCAACTCAGTGATGCTTGCTTCAGTCCATAGATGGATCGCTGAAGTTTGCACACCTTGTTAGCATCCTTAGGATCGACAAAACCCTATGGTTGTATCATATACAACTCTTATTCAATATTACCATTGAGGAACGCAGTTTTGACACCCATCTGCCATATTTCATAATCCAAATAAGCAATAATTGCTAACATAATCCTAACTGATTTTAGCATCGCTATGGGAGAGAATGTCTCATCGTAGTCAAGTCCTTGAATTTGTCGAAACCCTTTTGTGACAAGTCAAGCTTTATAGATGGTTAAATTACCATCATCATCGGTTTTTCTTTTGAAAATCCATTTATTCTCAATGGCCTTTCGGTCGTGAGGTAAGTCCACCAAGGTCCAAACCTAGTTTTCGTACATGGATTCCATCTTGGATTTCATGGCTTCTAGCCATCTGTTGGAATCTGGGCTCATCATCGCTTCGTCATACGTCACAGGGTCATCTATTCATCAACCATGAAATTTACAACAGGATTCCAGTACAGTTCAGGAGCTGCACGTGTCCTGCTTGACCTGCGAGGTTTAGTAGTGTCCTCTTTCAAAGTTTCATGATCAGTATCATTAGTTCCTTCTTCATTTGGTGAAGTCAACTCCGGAACGACTTCCGGAGCTGCGCCACTCGCCATTTCATGAAGAGAAGGTTCAATAACCTCTTCAAGTTCTACCTTTCGACTACTCACACCTTTCGCGAGAAACTCTTTCTCTAGAAAGGATCCATTCTTGGCAACAAAAACCTTGCCCTTGGATCTGTGATAGAAGGAATACCTAATTGTTTCTTTAGGGTATCCTATGAAGACGCATTTTTCTGCTTTGGGTTCGAGTTTATCCGGCTAAAGTTTCTTCACATAAACATCGCATCCCCAAACTTTAAGAAATGACAGCTTAGGTTTGTTTCCAAACCATAATTCATACGGTGTCGTTTCAACGGATTTAGATGGTGCCCGATTTAAAGTGAATGCAGCGGTTTCCAGTTCATAACCCCAAAATGATAGTGGCAAGTCAGTCAGAGATATCATAGATCGAACCATATCCAGTAGAGTACGATTACGATGTTCTGACACACCATTACGTTGTGGTGCCGGCAGGCGTGAGTTGTGAAACTATTCCACACTCTTTTTCATGTGTGTGCGAAAATCGTAACTTAGATACTCACCTCCATGGTCGGACCATAGAAATTTGATCTTTCTATTACGATGATTTTCCACTTCATTCTGAAATTCCTTGAACTTTTCAAAGGTTTAAGATTTGTGTTTCATCAAATAGATATACCCAATCTACTCAAATCATCTGTGAAAATAACAAAATAACGATATCCACCTCGTGCCGACACACTCATTGGACCGCATACATCAGTATGTATGATTTCCAATAAATCTGTCGCCCATTCCATTGAACCGAAAAACGGCATTCTAGTCATCTTTCCCATAAGGCATGGCTCACATGTATCAAATGATTCAAAATCAAATGATTCCAAAAGTCCATCAGAATGGAGTTTCTTCATGCGTTTAACACAAATATGACCTAGACGGCAGTGCCACATATATGCAGATATATCATTATTAAGTTTAATTCTTTTAGCATCAACATTATGGGTGTGCGTTTGAGTATTATCGAGATCAAACAGAAATAAACCATTCATCACGGGTGCATGACCATAAAATATATTATCCATATAAATCGAACAACCATTGTTTTCGGATTTAAACGAATAACCACATCGCATCAAACAAGATCTAGATATAATGTTCATGCTCAGTGCAAGCACCAAATAATAATTATTTAAGATTATAACTAATCCCGATGGTAGGTGGAGAGGCAATGTTCCGACGGTGATCACATCAACACTTGATCCATTGTCGACACGCATCTTGACCTCACCCTTGCTAGCAGTCGCTTGTTCCGCAGCCCCTGTATCGAGTTACATATATTAGCAACTAATCCGGTATCAAATACCTAGGTTCTACTTCGAGTACTATTCAAGTACACATCAGTAACATGTATATCATATATACCTTTGTTTGCCTTGCTGGCTTTCTTGTCTGCCAAAAACTTGGGGCAGTTGTGCTTCCAATGGCCAGTCCCCTTACAATAGTAGCACCCGGTATCAGACTTAGGGCCAGCCTGGGATTTCTTTTCAGGCGCAGCAACATATTTGCCGCTCTTCTTTCCCTTCTGTTTACCCTTCTTGTCTTTCTTGAAACCGGTGGTCCTACTGACCATCAACACTTGATGTTCTTTCCTAATCTCCACTTCTGTAGTCTTAAGCATTGACAGAAGCTTGGGGAGAGTCTTCTTCATACCCTGCATGTTATAGTTCATCACAGAGCTCTTGTAGCTAGGTGGTAGAGAATGGAGAACACGATGTATGCCTAAGTCAATGGGAATCGTTATTCCCAAGGACACAAGCTTATCGGCGTACCCAGACATTTTGAGTACGTGCTCACTTACGGAGTTGTTCTCTTCCATCATGCAGCTAAAGCACTTTTCTGAAGCATTATAACTCTCTACGGCAGCATGGGTATCGAAAATCATTTTCAATTCACCCATGGTATCAAATGCATTGCCATTTTCGAAACGCTTTCGAAGTTCTGGCTCTAGCCCATATAGTATGCCACAATGAACTAAGTTGTGGTCCTCTTGACGAGTTATATAGACATTCTTTTCCTCGTCAGGGGCTGATACATTGCAAATGTATCTATAATTTTTGATGTTCCATGCTTGGTTTTATCCACTTTCTTGTGTTTTGCCCACACTTTGGAGTACTTTTCATACGATTTCTTGGACTAACCTATTAACAAGATCCACAGTGCCAGCTGCCTGTTTTCTGTTGTTTTTGGTTCCAGGAAAGTCAGAAAATGAATATTCTCGGAATTGTACGGGACAAAAGCCAAAGTGCCTATTTTTCCGGAAGTCATCAGATGCCAGAATACGAGACGGAAAAGGGCCAGAGGGCGGCCACACCACCTGGCCGCGCGGCCAGGCTTGGCTTGCGCCAGGGGGTGGTGTAGCCAGCCCATGCACCCCCTCGGCCTCTCCTTCCGCCTATAAGATGCCCTCGGGACAAAAACCCTAAGTACCCGATCAAAAATCCATGAAAGAGTCTATAACCATCGTCATCTCCATCCCTAGATCGGGAGGGATCTGAATCTCTTCCCGGTACCCTGCCGGAGAGGGGAATTCTCCCTGGAGGCCTTCTTCATCACCATGCAAGCCTTCGGTGTGATGCGTGAGTAGTTCATCCTTGGACTACGGATCCATGTAGTAGCTAGATGGGTGGTTCTCCTCCTGTGTGCCTTCATGATTAGATCTTGTGAGCTCCGTTCATGATCAAGATCATCTATTTGTAATTCTGCATGTTGTGTTTGCGGGGATCCGATGGATATTGACATGCTATTTCAGATTGATTATTGATTCTATCATGTCTTTGTTATTTGTGATCTTGCATGCTTTCTGTTGTTAGTAGCTATCTTGTCCAAGTAGATGCTAGCAACTCCAAGAGTTAGTATTTATGCTCGATAGTGGGTTCATGCCTCTGGTAATCTGGGGAGGTGACAGAAATCCTTAAGATACTAGATGTGATGTTGCTACTAGGGAGAAAACAACAATCCTTTGTTCATAGAACAATCGTATTGTTTACTTTACACGCAATTTGTAAAGCGATAATTTGTTGCTTGCAACTTAATACTGGAGGGGGTTCGGATGATAACCTGAAGGTGGATTATTAGTCATAGATGTAGTTGGATGGCGGTCTATGTATAATGTTGTAATGCCCAATCAAGTCTCAAAGGAGTCAAGATGATTAGTATATGCATGTATTGCTTTCTCAATGTTTGTCAATTGCCCCGCTGTAATTTGTTCACCCAGCATGTTATCTATCTTAAGGAGAGACACCTCTAGTGAACTATGGATCCCGGTCCTTTCTTTTACATACAATATTTAAACTATTTACTATTTTGTGTTTACTTTCTGCAAACTTTTACTTCCTTCCATTCGATACGTTTAATCCTTTGTTTTCAGCAAAACACGGTGAGATTGACAACCTCATCGCAAGTTGTGGACAGAGTTCTATGGTTGTGTTGTGCAGGTCTCCATGTTGCTACTAGCACCGGTAGTGCACCCTGCCAAGGCTCAGCTAGCAACACCTTTGGGGTGTTTCCTTGCTCCTACTGGTTCGATTAAACCTTGGTTTCATAACTGAGGGAAACTTGTTGTTGTGCTCATCATACCTTCCTCTTGGGGTTCCCCAACGAGCTTGTTAATACACGAGCCATCAAGCACTTGTCTAGCACCGTTGTTAGGGAGTCAAGGACATCTTCACATGGGGAGTCCCTCATAACCAATCTCTTTACTTTGTTGTTTTTGTTTTGCTTTGTTTCTTTTTGCTTTGTTTGCTTGTTTCTTTATCAAAAACACACAAAAATGAGTTTTACTAGTTTGCTTTCTTATTTGAAAACACAAAAAATGACTACCCTTGAAAACACTAAGTTGTGTGACTTCACTAGCACCAACAACAATGATTTTATGAGCACACCTATTGCTCCACCTGTGCCCGAAGATACTTTCTTTGAGATAAAACCTGCTTTACTCAATCTTGTTATGAGAGAACAATTTTCTGGTAATGGTAATGAAGATGTTGCTACCCATCTAAATAACTTTGTTGAACTTTGTGAGATGCAAAAGCATGGGGATATAGATGGTGATATTATTAAGCTTAAATTGTTTCTTTCTCTTTGAGAGGAAAAGCTAAAGAATGGTTGAATTCCTTAACTAGGAATAGTATTGATTCTTGGACTAAGTGCAAAGATGCTTTCATTGGAAAATACTATCCTCGTGCTAAGATTATATCTATGAGAAGTGAAATAATGAAGTTTAAACAATCTGATAATGAGCATGTTGCTCAAGCTTGGGAAAGAATGAAATCTTTGGTAAAGAATTGTCCCACTCATGGACTGACTACTTGGATGATCATCCAAACTTTTTATGCAGGATTGAACTATTCTTCAAGGAACCTATTGGATTCTGCTGCTAGAGGTACCTTTATGACCATCACTTTGGGTGCTGCAACAAAACTTCTGGACAATATGATGGTTAATTATTCTGAATGGCATACTAAGAGAGCTCCACAAGGTAGGAAGGTAAATTCTGTTGAGGAAACCTCCTCCTTGAGTGATAAGATTGATATTATTATGTCTATGCTTGTGAATGGGAAAGCCCATATTGATCCAAATAATGTTCCTTTAGCCTCTTTGGTTGCTCAAGAAGAGCAAGTTGATGTGAACTTCATAAGAAATAACAACTTTGGCAATAACACTTATAGGAAAAAAATTTGGTAACAACAATTATAAGCCATATCCTCCTAACAATGGTAATGCTTATGGAAGTTCCTACAATAATAATACGAGTGCTCCCTCTGAACTTGAAGTTATGCTTAAAGACTTTATTAGTAAACAAACTGCTTTCAATAAAACTATTGAGGAAAAACTCTCTAATGCTGAAAGAAATATAGCATCATTGGTTGAAGCTCAATCTTCTTTGAATAAATTGGCTGCTAAACCTGAAACTAATGATAATCCCTTTGCAGCTACTAATGCTATACAAGTAAGAATTGATGAAAATGTTAGACTATTAGCTGAATTACATGCTAAGTGGGAAAGAGAAGATGAAATTGCTAGAAACATTAGTGTTTCTACTATTACCACCACTAGTGTTGAGGCTAGTAATAGTTCTACTACTTTAGATGATAAATTTGATTTTGATCTTGATGGTTGCAATATCTCTGAAGTTATTAAGTTCCTACAAAAGCTTGCTAAAAGTCCTAATGCTAGTGCTATGAACATGGCCTTTACAAAACACATTACTAATGCTCTCATAAAGATTAAAGAAGAAAAGATGAAACATAAAACTTCTATTCCTATTAAACAAGAAGATGGTTGGGAACCCATCATTAATATGAAAGTGAATGGCTTTGATTTCAAAGCTTTATGTGATCTTGATAGTAGTGTTTCTATTATGCCTAGAAGGATTTATGATATGCTTGATTTACCTCCACTTTAAGATTGGTATTTGAATGTCCCACTTGATGATAATGCTAAAAAGAAACTCATGGGGAGTCTTAATGATGTTCTTATTATGGTTAACAATGCCTATGTACCTGTTGATTTCTATGTTTTGGATGTTGAATGCAATGCTTCTTGTCCTATTATTTTGGGAAGACCTTTTCTTAGAACTGTTGGTGCCATTATTGATATGAAATAAGGCACCATTAAATATCAAATCCCACTCAAGAAAGGTATAGAACACTTCCCTAAGAAGAGAGAGAAGATTTCTTTTGATTCTCCTATGAAAACAAAATTTGGTCGTAATGCTTCTTCATTTGAGAACACTTGATTCTTTTTCTTGGTTCTTATGCCTAACTTAAAGGAGTTAAAGAAAAGTACTTATTGGGAGATAACCCAAAAGTTTTAGATGAGTCTTGGAAGTTATTACCTCTGTAATAACCGCTCCTTATCCTTTTTATTTTCTTTTTGTGTCAAGAGTGACCTCTAATGAGAGAGAAGTAATGATTGGGAAAGTTGTTGTCCCGAAACATATTTCTGTGCTTCACCGTAAACATTCGTGTAAAATCTCTGAACGTCTTTTTGAGGCGTGAATTTTTGTGCTTCTTCCCCAGGTTATTATCTAACTTTCGTTAGTTCAACACTTTTTAATTTGAGTAACGTAAGGTCTTCGAAAAAATTCGTCTTTACCTGCTAATCTGTTTTGACAGATTTCTGCCATTTTCTGCATTTGCTTCTTGTTGGTTCCTTTTTGAGTTCTTTTGGGAAATTGAGCTTTTTGAGGGAAGTGCTTCAGTAGCTAGTGTTATAATGGAAGTTTATTGGTGTTAGAACTGAACCTTAAGACTTATTTATCTTGAGTGCACTAATGTTGCTAATAAAGATTGTGTGCAGTTTTGTATGAAGGAAAAATTTTAGGTGTATGGAAGGAATGAGTAATGAGATGAAGGATGGACTAAAGCTCAAGCTTGGGGATGCCACGCGTGTCACCCCAAGAAATATCCAAGAAGTACAAGTGTCAAATCTTGGGGATGCCCATGGCATCCCCCTCTTCATCAATTAAAATCTCGGGTTTCTTCCAAACGCTTCATTTTTATTGTTTCTTGCACAGTTGTGTTATTCTTGGAGTGTCTTCTTTTTCGTTTTCGTTTTGGTTTTTCGTTTTGGTTTTTCGTTTGCTTGGTTTTCTTAGTTTTATGAATAAATTGGTTGGACCCCCTCTTTTATACATTGGTTTGCAAATTGTTTGGTTTGGTTTGGAAAAGAGTAGGAAAGTGCATGCTTATGTGGTAAAAAGAGCTCGTTTTGACTGTGGCATATGCTTTGTCATGCCATGCTTGATATTGTTTTGGCTTTATGCTTATTATTATTTGCTGTAGCATGACTTGTTATAAACAATTGAGATTTCTTAATGTGCCTTGGATGAATCATGCGTTGTTTTAGCATATTAAAGCATAGTATAGTGGTATTCTCCTTTGATGCTTTATTTGGGTTGACTTGGCGCATGCTCACACCATGTTATGACTATCTCAAGTCACCATAGCCTTTATGATCCTTTAATTTTCAACTTGTAGTATCACTTTATGCTTTGATCAATGATGTTTTGTCGCTCTACATGATTATGGCCATTATTGCTCTCTTAGTTTGTCGCTCCCAGTCTTTTGCTAGCCTCCACAACCAAGTATGAGTTCCACTCATGCATCCAACTCCTTAAACCAAGTTATTCCAAAGAGTCCACCATACCTACCTACTAGCTTATGCTATTCCAAGTATATTCATGCTTTTGTTTATCTTCCAAATTAAACTTGTTATGAGAAACTTGTGATTAAAGCTCTCATGAACTTGATGCCACGCTTTACTTTTCTTATTCTTAATAAACTTGAACCATTGGGTCCTTCTTTGTTGCGTATATGCCTGTGCTTTATAAGTCGAAATTAGCAGAACCATGTATCATGGGGAACGCTTTCAACATTGCACTTGTACTTAGTACCCCATTGATATCATGTTCTTTTGCTTACGGATCCCGGCGGTGTGAAATAAAAGTGGAACTTGTAAGATCATAGAGTTTGTATGTGTGTTAGAGAAACGCCTGGGCCGCTAGCCTAAGCCATGCCTAATCATGGTGGAAACTTGCAGCATAACCATAATGAGCACTCTATGAAGCATCCTCAATAAAAACCTATGCAAATAGCAAATAAAAAGATCGATGGGATGCTCATTGTCTGCTTGCCTTGTCATTTTGATTATGGGATAGCTCATGTATCATGTGCAAGGAGTACCCCGTTGGAGGTTCTTTATGATACACATGTACTTACAATGACAAGAGCTTACTTGTGACTAAAGTTGAGTAGCATGAGGTTCGGTCTTCGTAAGTAAGGGGCATGAGATTTCGGTTTATAACTTGTCAAGCATATCCTCTTAGTTGTGTCACTTTAACCTTAATCACCTTCAAGATGCTTATGATAGGGGCAATGAGAGCTGAAAGCTATAAGTACCATAATTTTTGGAAGCTCTTTATGAGACTTGAATCCCTATTTCCTTTTATGAAGGCCTTTCTTCCACCATTATATTGAGTCTCCACCTTCTACCTTTATGCACCTACTTTGAGAGCATAGTGGCCATTCTTAGTTCTATGTGCATTGTCCCAAGACTAGTTGATTGATGCATAACTTGATATTGCTTATTTTAAACTATTTGTATCTAGTCACTCTTATGAACTTTGAAGGTGTCCTATGCATTTATATTTGCTACTCTATGAGGGACAAGCTAAATACTATTATGCTATGTTTTCTTTATGTGAAACAAACAAACGTCTTGCAAAGCATTCTTATTCATGAATCTTTTGTTTGTGCCTTTTCATGTTGCATCATAGTTTCTTTGTCTTATTACTAGAACTTTGTCTTTTATGTCATGATTAAAGTACTATAATCCCAGCATTGAATGTTTTACAAATACTTTGATCAAGTCTTTGATGGTGCATGTCACCTCAAAAATTATTCTTTCTTTTTATCACTCACCTACTCGAGGACGAGCAGGAGTTAAGCTTGGGGATGTTGATACATTGCAAATGTATCTATAATTTTTGATGTTCCATGCTTGGTTTTATCCACTTTCTTATGTTTTGCCCACACTTTGGAGTACTTTTCATATGATTTCTTGGACTAACCTATTAACAAGAGCCACAGTGCCAGCTGCCTGTTTTCTGCTGTTTTTTGTTCTAGGAAAGTTAGAAAACGAATATTCTCGAAATTGGACGGGACAAAAGCCAAAGTGCCTATTTTCCGGAAGTCATCAAGTGCCAGAATACGAGACAGAAAAGGGCTAGAGGGCGGCCACACCACCTGGCCGCACGGCCAGGCTTGGCCCGCGCCAGGGGGTGGTGTGGCCAGCCCAGGCACCCCCTCGGCCTCTCCTTCCGCCTATAAGATGCCCTCGGGACGAAAACCCTAAGTACCAGATCAAAAATCCACGAAAGATGATATAGCCGCCGTCATCTCCATCCCTAGATCGGGATGGATCTGAAGCTCTTCCCGGTACCCTGCGGGAGAGGGGAATTCACCCTGGAGGCCTTCTTCATCACCATGCAAGCGTCCGGTGTGATGCGTGAGTAGTTCATCCTTGGACTACGGATCCATGTAGTAGCTATATGGCTGGTTCTCCTCTTTTGTGCCTTCATGATTAGATCTTGTGAGCTCCGTTCATGATCAAGATCATCTATTTGTAATTTTGCATGTTGTGTTTGCGGGGATCCGATGGATATTGAGATGCTATTTCAGATTGATTATTGATTCTATCATGTCTTTGTTATTTGTGATCTTGCATGCTTTCCGTTGTTAGTAGCTATCTTGTCCAAGTAGATGCTAGCAACTCAAAGAGTTAGTATTTATGTTCGATAGTGGGTTGATGCCTCTGGTAATCTAGGGAAGTGACAGAAATCTTTAAGGTACTAGATGTGATGTTGCTACTAGGGAGAAAACAACAATCCTTTCTCCAAATTTAATGCTCTCTCATTTAATAAAACTCTTTTATTAAATTTATTCAGAATTTTGTAATTTACTTTAATTAACAAACATTCCCATAAAACCCCCTGCAACATTTCAATATTACATGCAGAACCAATTTTAGCAATTTCACCCGAAATAGTTTCGGTGTCTATTGAAATAATTCTAGCGCTTTGCAATTCATTCGTTTGAAACACATTTGCTCCAAATGGTGTTGGTGTCCCTTTAGTGTGTCACCCTACGGTTCGTGAATAATGCAGACATGATCGAGACCCCTCTCAGATCAATAATCAGAAGCGGGACCTTGAGATCCATATTGACTCCTACACATTCTACGATGACTTCTATGATCGTGAGAACCTTTAACATTAGTTTCTAAATCCCTTTGTATCGCGATATATTACATTTCCGAGATTTGATCATCGGTATTTCCATACCTAGTTTGATCTTGTTACCGACATGTACTCTTTTCTCATTCCTGTGATATAACATTCTAGTGATCTTATCACTTGCTTGCAAGCTAACTAATGTGATATCACCGAGAGGGCCTAGAGTATATCTATCCATCATCGGGATGGACAAATCCCACTCTTGATCCATGAGCTTCTACATAACACTTTCGTAGCACTGAACCCACCTTTATAATCACCCTTTCATGGTGTGATATTTGATGTTATCAAGATACTCTTCCAGTGTTAGTGATTAACATGATCTCATGGTCTAAGGACTAGGATTACTTTGTTAGATGTTATAGCAATATAAACACAATGACTTTGATCGTAATACTATACTTCGGATGAATGTTCATCACATCATTCCACTAATGTTGTGACCTTGTTATTAACAACATCCAATGTCCATGATTAGGAAACCTTGATCATCTTGTTAATCAACGAGCTAGTTTATAAGAGAGGCATAACTAGGAACTTTCCTTTTGTTTATTAAACACACATGTATTAACATTTCCGAATTAATACAATTATAGCATGCAAAATAAACATCTATCATATACTTGGAATATGTATAATAACAACTTTATTATTGCCTCTTAGGGCATATTCCCTTTAGTTCTTGCACTTGATTACTATCTTGTGCATCACGGTATGATCTTCATCATTCCTATATGTGTAAGGCCAAGGTCTATGGAATCTTGGACACTTTGGTATGTTATAATTTCCAAGATGATCAAACCATACTACAAATTATAATATTACTATATCATGACACTTGCCCAACAACAACTAAACTAGACACTTCTAATTTATCCTTTGCATGTTTTTATGTGGCTTAGGGCTTTCGGAGATAGAACCGTTCTTACCTACGAACATGGAACCACAACGATGATAATCAAATTATTAGCAACTCATTGCAAATCATATATTGACTATAGTAGGAGAGACAAACACCTGCTAGCCACTTATGCAAAACTAGTTGCATGCCAAGTGTGGAACAAGTCTCACGTGCGACGACATGTAAAGTTAGTCTGGGCCGCTTCATCCCACTATGCAACCAATATCCAAAATACATATAATATGCAATAACATGATGATCAGCGCCCACATAATCATATGTGTTCTACCCGTGCAAAGCATCTACGCATAGATCAGGCTCTGATACCACTTATGGGTTCATAGCATAGATAACAAAAAATTTCTTATGATATGAACAACTAAGCACCAGGATATATCTACCTAGATACAATCAACGGATGGATATACATCCATATAGAACTTACATATGACCCACAAGTATAGGGGGTGTATCGCAGTATTTTCGAGAAAAGTGAAACCCAATTTATTGATTCGACACAAGGGGAGCCAAAGAATATTTATAAGCCTTAACAACTGAGTTGTCAATTCAGCTGCACTTGGAAACAATCTTGCTCACAGCAGTTTATTAGTAGCAACAATTTTGTAGTAGAAATAGTAAAGTAATGGCAATAGTAAGTAAAGACAATAGTAACAATTGCAGTAAACAGTAGAATTAAAGCGCGGTAGGCATAGTGATAGATGGATGGGCGTTGCATGGACAAGACAATTCATATAGCAATCAAGACATAGGGCATTTGCAGATAAATAAGTTAAAGCATCCAAGTACTAAATAATCCTAGGCATGTGTTCCATATATAGTCATACGTGCTCGCAATGAGAACTTGCACAACATCTTTTGTCCTGCCAGCCCGTTAGCAGCGGGCCTCAAGGGAACTACTGGCAATTAAGGTGCTCCTTTTAATAGAGCACCAGAGCAAAGCATTAACACTCCGTGAACACATGTGATCCTCACATCAAAGCCATTCCCTCCGGTTATCCCGATTGCTGTCACTTCGGGGCCTTTGGTTCTGGACAACAACGTGTGTATACAACTTGCAGGTAAGACCACAAACAATACTATCATAATGAATCAATAACATGTTTAGATCTGAAATCATGGCACTCGGGCCCTAGAGATAAGCATTGAGCATAACAAGTTGCAACAAAGTCAAAAAGCACTATAATAGATACTAGGCACCATGCCCTAACAATCTGATTCCATTACATGAATGATCTCATCCAATCCCTACCATCCCCATAGCCTACAGCGGGGGATTACTCACTCATAGATGGGGGAAACATGGATGGTCGATGGAGAAGCGATGGTGATGATGATGGCGATGATCTCCTCCAATTCCCCGTCCCGGCAGTGTGCCAGAACGGAGTTTCTGGTTCTGAATCATGGAATCTGGTGTTGGCGGCGCAGCGGAACTCTTTCTAGAAAAACGTCGAACCCCCCTGGTTTTTAGGTCAAGAGGCGACTTATAGGTGAAGAGGGAGGCCGAGGCGGCCACACCACCCCTAGGTGCGGCCTGGCCAGGCCCGCGCGGCCAGGTGGTGTGGGACCCTTGTGGCCCTACTCCGTCTCGTCTTCTGGCTCCGTGAGTCTTCTGGTGAAATAGGGTTTTTGGCATATTTTCCGGGATTTTTCCTGATAGTTGATTTTCCGCACAGAGGCCAAGGGGGCATCCGAGGCGGCCACACCACCCCTAGGTGCGGCCTAGCCTGCCTGCGTGGCCAGGTGGTGTTGGCCCCTCGTGGCCCTACTCCGTCTCGTCTTCTGGCTCCGTGAGTCTTCTGGTGAAATAGGGTTTTTGGCATATTTTTCGGGATTTTTCCTGATAGTTGATTTTCTGCACAGAGGCCAAGGGGGCATCCGAGGCGGCCACACCACCCCTAGGTGCGGCCTGGCCTGGCCCACGGGGCCAGGTGGTGTGGGCCCCTCGTGTCCCTACTCCGTCTCGTCTTCTGGCTCCGTGAGTCCTCTGGTGAAATAGGGTTTTGGCATATTTTCTGAGATTTTTCCTGATAGTTAATTTTCTGCACAAAAACTAGACACCAAGGTAATTCTGCTGAAAACAGCGTCAGTCTGCGTTAGTTGTACCCAAATCACACATGTTTAGAGAAAAACAATAGCAAAAGTGTTCAGGAAAGTAGATACGTTTTGGACGTATTAACTCCCCCCAAACTTAGCTTATTGCTTGTCCTCAAGCAATTCAGTTGAAAACTGAAGGCGATAAAAGAAACTTTCATGAACATATTTGCTTCATAAGATGTATATATTCTTAGCATATGGTCAACTACTCAGGCAATTCATAATAAAGAGTATGCAACTAAGTTTACTTAATAGTCATTGCAAGCTATGAAGAGATTCCAACTCAAAAATAATAAGTATCGTGAAACATAAACATAAGCAACATTGCAATGCGCATAACAAGGTATGATAGAGTGGTATCTCGCTTGCCTTTGATTGTAGAGAAAACAAATAGCCAAGGAACCTCTGAAGTTCAAGTGAATACTAGAAGTAAAGATATCAAAGATACAAGCATCAAAGTCATAACACAGTTAATCTAGTTTTGAGACAAACACATTACACTAAGAATGACAACTATGCTCTCAGGAAAGTGCTCATAGAATATGCGGAGACTCAACAAGGAAATGAAAAGGTTTTAAAAAGTTTGAAAGGCTTCCAAATGCTGAAAGTATGGTACTCATTAGCTTTGAGCTCTCATTGCCCCTATCATAAGCATCTTTAAATGGTTAAGGTTAAAGTGACACAACTAAGAGGATATGTTTGACAAGTTATAAGTTAAAATCTCATGCCCCTTACTTACGAGTACCGAACCTCATGCTACTCAACTTCAGTCACAAGTAAGCTCTTGTCATTATAAGTACATATGTATCATAAAGAACCTCGAATGGGGTACCCCTTGCACATGATACAGGAGCTATACCATAATCAAAATGACAAGGCAAGCAAACAATGAGCATCTTAGTGATCTTTTTATTTGCTATTTTCATAGGTTTTTATTGAGGATGCTTCATAGAATGCTCATTATTGTTATGCTACAAGTTTCCACCATGAATAGGCATGGCTTAGGCTAGCGGCCTAGGCGTTTCTCTAACACATATACAAACTCCATGATCTTACAAGTTCCTGTCAACACCCGGATTTTTAATCCCAGATACCCGTTATTCCATACCTCGTAATCCCAGGATTACCATTTTTGCGAGACATAACGGATTGGATATCACAGTACATCATCCATTACAAACCATACATCAGGTCTTACACAAATAAGGATCTTATGATCCAGTCTTAATACAACAAGCAGCGGAAATAAATGATAGCGTAGTAGTGGGGTCCATCTTCAGGGGCACAGGCAATGCTGACGAAGGTAGATAGTCCTAGTTATCATAGCCATCCTGCTGACCATCATCTTGATAATCTCCTTCATAGTCTGTCCATGATAATAGCCAGGGACAAAAGCCATGAGTACTCTTTAAGTACTCGCAAACTACCACTAACAAGTATTATATTTCTAAGTAAAAAAATGCTAACTCTATAATTAACTATCAAGTTAAGTTTGAAACCTAAGCTAAGTTCTGAAGCAAAGAAAGATAAAGTAAAGCCCAAAAATCACTTCAGTTGGGAAGCTATTGTCATAAACACAACCCTGTTGTGGTCAAGTCAAGGGTCATCATTCTTTTCAAAGTTTTTTAGAAAACATCTGACAACGAAACAGTATGGCCATTCCAACTGTCCATAACTGCGGACGCGGCTATTCGAATAGTTTGACACTCTGCAGAGGTGGTACACTTTCACCACAAGATTCGATACATCTATCAGGGATAACCCTGAATCATCATACTTAGTATGCAGATAATCAAACATAACCTTCCCTTTACACACCCTAGTATAAGCACCTCTCCTATGAGCATGGCCTCCCAACCATGACCATCAGTCATCTTGGGCACTGCATAGGTGGACAACATTGAGAGGTAGCCTCAGCTCAAACCTCTCCCGTGAGGGAACTAATACTAATGCATATAAATTTCCAGCTAAGCCTTACCCAGTTTAGGTAATGTGGTTGTACCGTAAATTTGGAATGGTATCGCATCCGAATCAAACCATCAGTTTTATAAAAGAGTTAAGGATCATGCCTCAACATTTTCATCAACATCAATCCTTTGTGTTTCTCAACACATGTCAAAACATCTCAATAGAATGACTCATCATTCCAAGGTTTTCATAATTCATTTTCACCAAGTGTTCCCATCTAAAGTGACTCAGGTTTTTGATCTACTCTAAACTACTAAGTTAAGAGTGTTCACTAAGGTGGTAAAGATGGGTTCAATCTCATGCCATATAATGACATCTAAAAGGGTCTAGATAGGTCAAGTTTTATACTTTTTATGCTACCTTCAAAACAAGTAAAGAACTTTGTAGAACCTAAGAGGGGTAAAACTGGTAACTAAGACTTGGGGTAATATTAGTTAAATAAGGGGGATGTGATCCAAGCATGCTTAAGGCATCTTGGCTAAACCATCTAGTTTGATTCTAGTTTGCTAAGTACTACACTTGCAAGTGTTAACTTGCAAGGGTTAATCTTGGATAGAGCTAGCTTGCTAATAGTAGCTGGCATTGTTAATGGTGGCTTGCCTTGGTTGGTGCAGTGGTTGAAGTTTTCTTCTTCTTCTTCTTGGTAGAACTCCTCCTCCTCGAAAGCTTGGTCGGTACTGTCGTCTATAAATACATAGGTAGTGCACAATCACCAAACAATACTTAACTAGGCTAGATAGCATTCTAAGACACACAATTGATGGTCTATTATCATCACAAGCATCACAAGTTTAATTCAAAAGTTTCATTCTTTTTAGAAAAGTAATTTCTACTCATTGAAAAATTAACTAAAATTTAATATTCACCACCAAAATATGGGATCATGTGGACACATGTCCTCACCACATATTTTAACATGTGGGAATGAGATTTAAGGGTTGGATCGATATTACTTTGGTTTAAGTTCATTATTTAATGATTTAAAGTGACTAGAAATGCCTATATAGCATTATTTTGGTACTAGTCCAAAGTCACTGCATTTAAACCTTAATATTATTACATATTTGGATAGATATGGTAAAATGTGATTTTTGAGAGTTGGAATCAACTCAAAAGCTAACTTGGTTGATTTATAAAAATGTTGCAAGTTGCAAAAGCTTCTGCCTTCTTAGTTTTATTAGGAGAGATCTATAACTCTAATTGAATTAAATCCAATGGGCTTGGGTAGATTACTTCCATACCTTTCAGGCAAAATTAGTTTCATGCTATTTGGATTTGTAAAACTCACAGAATGGATTTTTGAAATACTGGACAGAAACTAGATTTAACAAAAAGGAAAAATCCAGATTTGAAACGGTGGGCTAGCGCGGGAAAAGGAATGGGCCGGCCCAGTGGCGCTCCGCGGCGCGGGGCTCAGCTGACAGGGGGTCCCGCTTGTCAACGGCACTTAAAACGCAAAACGGTACGTGCGCTGTGGGCCGTGTGATTAGAAGCTAGATCTACGGCTGAGGGTCATCATCGACGACGAACAGGTCGCCGGCAAGCTCGAACCCTAGCGGCTGGGTGGGGGTCTGCTGGGGGCGTACCAGGGCTCCAACAGGGTCGGCGAGGCGGGCAAACGATGTGGAAGACGACAGCGAGGCGAGGCGTGGTCGTGGTGGGGCTTGGGGCGGTCGCAATCAACGGCGCCCTTCTCCTCCTGCCGCAGCTACTCCGGCTCCAATTCCGGCGAGCTGCTGCTCCACTTGCTCCGGCTAGAGGTGGGTAAGGTCCAAAGAGGTGAGGGTAGGGGAGTGGAATGGTGTGGAGAAGAGAGGCTGGGGAGGGCTCCTTTTATAGGCGGAAGCGGAAAACAAGGTCCGGGTACGGATAAGAAGCAAATCGGCATAAGATGCCACATAAATAAACACATCCCGCCCATAGATCTCACGGATCCCCGTTCCCGGAATCTCTACACCGAGTGATCGTTGCCAACATCATCTGTCTCCTCCGCCCAGTATCCTACTTGCGAGTACACCTGTTCATCTGAATCAAACAATTTATCGTGTGAGACCCTAGGGGTACTCAGCAAGTCTTTATGCCACTAAAGGGGACACAACCTGGGGTGACGCAATTGCAGCAAAAGATAATAACTAACAAGTCTATAGATACTCGCTAACCATCCGCCTAACCAATGATAGACGGATGTCCGTGAATTACGACAACAGTTATAACAGTATAATTAACAGATCCATCCTCCTTCTCGCTTACCAACGAGGAAGCGGACGAACAACCCCCTTCCGTTGGCAGTTTTATTAACCATTCCATGAGTATTGCACTATTTACTAGTCAGGTACTTAGTCAATTTAAAAGCAGTACTTAGTTAGACTTGTCTATGATCGAGAAATTGTGCTCCAAGTCGTCCATAACCGCGGACACAGCTTTTAGAAAGATTTACCCTGCAGGGGTGCACGAATAGCAACACACACTCGATCAACCTCGGAAAAGCCAACTCAAATCCCAACGAGGCATTCACGACAAAGCGATCACAGGATTCAGAAATATTTCAGGGGGCCACCCCATTAAGCTACCCGCAACGAAGCTAGCTGACTCCGAGACGGACTCAAGGTTTGTATGGACGGCGGTAAACGACTAGGAACCCGAAAATGTGACTGGGCTTGTCGATACAGCGAAAACGTGTCACGATCCAAAATAGTACAGGTGCTCCTCGCACAATCTTAAATAAAGTAGTAACATGGCATAAGTACAGGATAGTAATAAAGCCCCAAACTAATTGTGGCCCCAAGAAATAAGAATGAATCAAGCTCTAGCTTAGGGGGGTCCATAAGGCCTCCCGGATGTGGATAGTGCAAATAGTCAAGGAACAGGAATCAAGTACTCGGGGTCCTACGGGACACAACTGAGCAGGAAAAACCAAATAGCAGATATTGCTCACCGGTGCCTCTTTCATTAGTTATCCCATTACTACTCAGGTTATGTTGTTTAGGTACCTCGTTATCCATCAGACACTCACATACCCTACACATGCTTTTCTATGACTCGCATGGCTCAAACAACTCCTGTAGTAATGGCTCATGGGATGGAGGATCAAGCTTCGGTGGGGTTTAAAAGTAAAGGGTACGCAGTACTTGGGATTCAATTTAATGCAATCGCGACTCAATGATGCAAGAATAAGGTAGAGGCAATAGGTACTATATGTATGCAAGCATGTGGTAGTGCTTGCCTGGCAGCTCAGTTGAAGCGAGAGATGGATCTGGGTAGTACTCCTGTGATTCCTGGTAATTCTCCTGCTGGGCGTCTATTCGAAGAAGAACCAAACAAACAAGGGCCAACATAAATAAGGTGCACAAGCATATGAATTAAAATGCGACAAGCAAACAAGCATGTCATGATGAGTGATGCACAATTTACATGGCATCAAAGTAGCATGGCAAGGTGAGGTGTGAGGTACAAGAATAAAGCATTTTATTATTTATTTATTCAAATTTTATTGCCATAAACAGTTCTGATTTGTAAATATGGCATGATGCATGCTTCAATTCAGAACAAGTAATGCATAGATAGAACAGGCTCGTCGCGCTGATCGATTTAGACATATTATTTGTCAAAGTTGGAGTTGTAGAATTAAAGTTATTGATTTATTAAGAAAAGGGCATTTTATTGTAATTTTAATCATCTCTAAATTTTAAAGTGTTCAAACATTATTTTGAATAGCATATTTGAATTCCTCACATTTTTCTGATTCAAAAACATATATCATTTGTATTATTTGGATTTATAATTTAAAAGTTATTTAAAATCTGATTTGAATTTGAATTTGAACAATTTCTAGAAAAGTTTATTTAAAAACAGAAAAGCAGAAAACATTTTATACTTAGACAGACCCAGCCCCAGTCGCTGAAGGGTGGGACCGGCCTGACTGGACGACGCAGCGCGCAGAGAACTTTTGCACCTCAGGCTTGCCTAGCCGCTGTGACTTCTAGGTGGAACCAGCGGGTTTGGGCCCACGTGTCAGCGGCTGAGCCCGCAGAGTCTGTCAGGTGGGGTCGTGCTGGAGCGTGGGTTAAGGTTTACAAAAGCCAGGTCTCTTTTTGGACGATGCGGGGGAACCTCCTCGGCTTCCTCGACCACATCCACGTCTCGCGCGCCTGTCGGAACGAGGAAACGCGGTGGGTGCTGACGGTTAGACGCCGGCGAGGTGAGAGCGAGGTTGGCGTCATTGGAGAAGAAGGGGAAAGGCAAAGCCCTGGGGTGTTTCTGGCTGCTAGGGCGCGTGAGGAGAGGGAGTAGATAGGAGGGGCAGAGAGGGTGCCGTGTGGGAGCGGCCAGAGTAAAGTGGCTTCGGCCACTTTTCCTCCTCCTTCACGTGCACGGCGTGGGTGGCCAGGGCAGGGCAGGGGCATGGCTGCCAGGTGGGCCAGGTGAGGACAAGGCAATGCAGGCTCGGGTGGGGCCAGTATGTAAGAGAGAGAGCGGGGTAGAGAGAGAGAATAAGAGGGTCGTGTGGAGCTAGGTTAGAAGGGAGTAGTAGCTCGGTTAGGGCTGGTGCTAGGGTTGGCTAGGAGGGTAGCTAGTGGGGCCTAGTGGCAGGGAGAGGGAGAGAGGGAAGCCTCGGCATGGTGTTTGCATGGGGTGAGTTAGATATTAGGGTTCGGAGAGAGGGTTAGAGTGAGAGATTAGTGAGAGAGGGTAGGTGTTAGGGTTAGGTTAGAGTCACATTTGGTCATACATGGATGGAGGGTGAGAAGGAGAGGAAGGAGAGGGCATGGTGTAGGGTTTTAGCATGATTAACTACAAGCTCCACCAAGTGTGTGGTGATGACATGGAGATAGAGATGAGAGAAAAGGTGATGAGAGAAATGATCTCACATGACCCTACATGTGTACATGCACTTGTGAGATTAGAATGGAAGGGAGACATTGATGCACATGGCAAGGATACAAGATTAAGGTGGAAAATTATTTAGAGAAAGAGGGAGCTCAAGAAGATGGTCCACTCATAAATCAAATAAAAACCAAAGGAGAACACATGGTGGTGATGGTTGCATGGCCCATGCAAAATATTAAATGCTATGATTTAATCTTGTAAAAACAAGGTTAATAGTCATGGCATTTATACATATACATTCCAATATATGGAAATAAAGCCATGCTAAAGGAAATAGAATTGGATCCACCCTAACCCACATGAGCTAGATTAAATGCCAAAAGAAAATAAAAGCCCATGGGTAATTAGGATGGTGGAATTACAAGGTGGTGACAAGAAAGGTGATGGAGTTGAATAAAAGATATGCCCCCAACTCAACTTGGGCATCAAGCATTTATCAAGATCCAAAATACAATATATCAAGAGGCAAATACAATTATTAATGCATATGAGAGAAGAACCAAATGGAAAAGGGTTTCATATGATGCTCAAATGCAAGGTGGCATGATGACATGAGCATGATATAATTATGATGCAACAATTATATGTAGGAAGTAGCCATTATCTTACTAGACCAAGTAGCATTACAATTGTTAGACAATTGGGATGCTACACTTGCCTTGGTTGGTGCAGTGGTTGAAGTTTTCTTCTTCTTCTTCTTCTTCTTCTTGGTAGAACTCCTCCTCCTCGAAAGTTTGGTCGGTACTATCGTCTATAAATACATAGGGAGTGCACAATCACCAAACAATACTTAACTAGGCTAGCATTCTAAGACACACAATTGATGATCTATTATCATCATAAGCATCACAAGTTTAATTCAAAAGTTTCCTTCTTTTTAGAAAAGTAATTTCTACTCTTTGAAAAATTAACTCAAATTTAATATTCACCACCAAAATGCGAAACGGTACGCGCGCCGTGGGTCGTGCGATTAGAAGCTAGATCTACGGCTGAGGGTCATCGTCGACGACGAACAGGTCGCTGGCGAGCTCGAACCCTAGCGGCTCGGTGGGGGTCTGCTGGGGGCGTACAAGGGCTCCAGCGGGGTCGGCGAGGCGGGCAAACGACGTGGAAGACGACGGCGAGGCGAGGCATGGTCGCGGAGGGGCTTGGGGCGGTCGCAATCAACGGCGCCCTTCTCCTCCTGCCGCGGCTGCTCCGGCTCCAATTCCGGCGAGCTGCTGCTCCACTTGCTCCGGCTAGAGGTGGGTAAGGTCTAGAGAGGTGAGGGGAGTGGAATGGTGTGGAGAAGAGAGGCTGGGGAGGGCTCCTTTTATAGGCTCGACGGTGAGACCGAGCGGGATGGGCGGTCGACGGTGGCGACATGGCTACGGCGAGGTAGAGGCATGGCTGGGGGTGGCGATCGATGGGCGGTTCCCTGGCGGTGCTCTAGAGCTTAAATGCTACCATAGGGGCGGTGGCATGCGATCGGAGCGAGGTGGCGCTCTACGCGGCAGAAGCCGCGGGTATCCATGGCGAGCGGTGGCTGTGGTGCGTTGGGCGGCGAACGGGCGTGTCCGTCGTGTTCCCTGTGTCGTGGCGGAGCGGTAGGCGCGGGCTGCGGTCGAGCGGCGTCTTGTGCACGCGTGCCGGGTGCGGCACTCTGGCGTGCGCTTGGCATGGTGCGGTGGCACTGGGCGCGGTTTATGCTCGGTGGTCCACTGCGCTCCTGGGCTCGGGCAAGGGACATGGGGTGGCGGTGAGCTCCTGGCTACCTCCTAGACATGGAGAGAGAGGGGGAGGTGGTCTGCTGGGGTGAGGGCAAGGTTGGCCGGCAAGTTGGGGCTCGGCATGGCTTGGCCTTGCCACTAGGGTGTAGGGGATGGGGTCGTAATGGCATGGTTTGATCAAGTGGAGACAGAGGGAGTGTTTTGTGGTCAATTGGGTGGCAAAACCCTGTAGAAATAGTGAGCTAGCTAGTTGTGTTTGATTCTGCCTGCCATGTGTTTGATGAAATGGCCGCATGAAAATTCTTTTTGAATTTTGAGTTCAAAATTTTTGACTGATCTTCCCTAGTGCTAGGCAGTCTCTGGTTGCAAGGGTTTTGAAAGTGGAGCTCAAATAGATGGGTTTTGAAATAGGGTGATCTATGCATATACATTAGATTCAATTTTAAATTGTTATTTTAAAAAGTTAACAGAATGTTTTTAGCAGATCAAAAGGTAGGCCTTGATACCTCATTATGTGTACTAGCAAGGGGTACAAAGATCAAGAATTGTTTCTGTTAAAATTTGAGTACTAGGAATAGCCAAAGTAGGCATGAGGGTTCAATTTGCCAAAATGACCATTCCTCCTTTTTAATTCTTTTTGATTTGATTTTCTTTAGGAAAAGTTTGGGAATGATGTAGATTATGTTTAAATCACCTAAGAAACATTTTACAAGCATTGGATCACTCAATCATGGCAATTCAAACAACTCCCAAATTAAATGCACACATATATGAATGCTTTCATATTAACTTTGGAAAAGTTTTTGTTAACTCCAAATTTGATTGATTTGATCTTGATAAGCTTGGATTGAAGTTTTGGGATGTTACAAACCTTCCCCCCTTAAACAAAATCTCGTCCCGAGATTTACAAAGAAAACTAGGAACTAAAGAGATCTGGGAACTCCGTCCTAATGTAATCTTCTCGCTCCCAAGTAGCTTCCTCCTCGGTATGGTTGCTCCACTGAATCTTGAGAAACTTGATACTTCGGGTCTTGGTGGTTCTATAGGCTTCTTCTAAGATACGGATGGGTACTTCTCGATAGGTCAAGTCCTTGTTGATTTCCACAGCTCTGTGATCGATGTTCTTGAAAACTTCAGTCTTCTCAAGCACTTCCAAGCATTTGCGAAGTAATGAGATATGGAATACATTGTGGATGGCTGACATCTCTTCAGGCAGTTCCAACTGATATGATACTTCTCCTCGGCGGTTCAGAATCTTGAAAGGTTCGATATATCTGGGGGCTAACTTTCCTTTCATACTAAAGCGTTGAGTTCCCTTCAAGGGTGAAACCTTGAGATATACAAAATCTCCAACATTGAAAGTCAAGTCTCTTCTTCTTTTGTCAGCATAGCTCTTTTGTCTGGATTGGGCGGTCTTGAGATGCTCACGGACTTTGTGAACTTTCTCTTCTGCTTCTCGGAGAATGTCGGGTCCGAAGATCTGACTCTCTCCTACTTGCGACCAATTCAAAGGGGTACAACACTTTCTTCCGTAAAGGAATTCAAATGGTGCCATCTGCAAACTAGCTTGATAACTGTTATTGTATGAGAATTCTACGAAAGGCAGGCAGTCTTCCCATTTTGATCCATATTCTAACACACAAGCTCTAAGCATATCCTCTAGGATTTGGTTGACTCTCTCAGTATGTCCATCTGTTTGCGGGTGATATGTGGTACTAAAGTTCAACTTGGTTCCTAAACCTTCATGTACTTTCTGCCAAAATCTTGAGGTAAACTGGGTTCCTCGATCTGATACGATGGTCTTGGGGGTTCCATGCAGACTAACAATCCTAGCAATGTACAGTTCTGCTAACTTTGCAGTCTGGTATGTTGTCTTGATAGGGATAAAGTGGGCTACCTTGGATAGTCTATCAACTATGACCCAGATTGAGTCATTTCCCCTACTAGAAGTAGGTAGGCCGGTGATAAAGTCCATTCCGACGGAATCCTATTTCCATTCCGGAATCTGCAATGGTTGCAACAGTCATGCATGTCTCTGGTGTTCTGCCTTGACTCTTTGACAGATGTCACATTTGGCGATGTAGCTTCCGATCTCTCTCTTCATCTTGTGCCACCAAAATTGCTCCTTCAAATCCTGATACATCTTTGTTCCTCCGGGGTGGATAGAATAAAGAGTATCATGAGCCTCCTTCATGATAACTTCCTTTAGCTCCGAATCTGCTAGAACACAAATACTTCCTTTGTACCACAGTACTCCTTCTTCGTCTTTGGTGAATCCAGGTACCTTTCTTGTACCAATACGATGTTTAATTCCGTCGATACTTTCATTCCCCTTCTAGGCTTCCTTGATTTGGCTAAACAAAGTGGGTTGAAGTTCAATGCTAGCTAGGAATCCTTTGCTAACTAATTTAGTCCTGAATTGCTCCAACTCTTCATATAAACTTGGTTGCTTCTCCTTGATCATGGTGTTAAGCCTACACGGCAATCTGCTAAGAGCATCCGCTACCACATTGGCTTTACTGGGGTGATAGTGAATGTCAAGGTCATAATCCTTGATTAACTCTATCCATCTTCTTTGCCTCATATTTATCTCCTTCTGAGTGAAGATATACTTCAAGCTCTTATGATCTGAGTAAATCTCACATCGATTTCCCATCAAATAATGACGCCATGTCTTCAGTGCTAGGACTACAGCTGCTAGTTCAAGATCATGGGTCGGATAGTTCTGCTCATGCTGCTTCAGTTGTCGAGACAGATAGGCGATGACTTTGCCTTCTTGCATCAATACACATCCTAGACCAATCTTGGATGCGTCACAATACACATCAAATGGCTTCTTGATGTCTGGCATGACCAAAATTGGGGCTGATATCAATCTCTTCTTTAGCTCCTTGAAACTGGTTTCACATTTGTCTATCCATTCAAACTTCTTGTCCTTCTTCAACAATTGGGTCATTGGTCGGGCTATGCTCGAGAATCCTTCTACGAACTTGCGGTAATATCCCGCTAATCCGAGAAAGGCATGGACTTAGGTTTGAGTGGTTGGGGCTTTCCATTCTTCAACATCTTTGATCTTTGTGGGATCAACAGAGACTCCTCCGGCAGACACAATATGTCCTAGGAATCCTACTTCTTTTAGCCAAAATTCACACTTGCTGAATTTGGCATATAACTGATGCTCTCTTAGGGTTTCTAGGATGATTCTCAGATATTGCTCATGCTCTTCTTCTGACTTGGAGTAGATAAGGATGTCGTCGATAAACACAACTACAAACTTATCTAGGAAATTCATAAAGATCTTGTTCATGAGATTCATGAAATAAGCAGGGGCATTGGTTAATCCAAAAGACATAACCGTATACTCGTATAAACCATAGCGAGTAGTAAAGGCGGTCTTCGGAATATCCATTGCACGGATCTTAAGTTGGTGATAACCAGTCCTAAGATCAATCTTTGAGAATACCTGAGCTCCGGTCAACTGATCAATTAGATCCTCTATCTTTGGCAAAGGGTACGTGTTCTTGATGGTGACATCATTCAATTTTCTGTAGTCTGTGCACAGACGGTTGCCTCCATCTTTCTTGTCGACGAATAACACTGGTGATCTCCATGGCAATGCGCTTGGTTGAATCAAACCTTTGGCTAGCATAGCATCCAATTGCTTCTTCAGTTCCACTAACTCTGATGGGTTCATGCTATAGGGTCTCTGGGCTATAGGTCCGGTTCCGAGGATTAGTTCGATAATGAACTCTATATCCCTATCCGGGGGCATACCTGGCAATTCATCTGGGAATACGTCGGAGTATTCACAGACTACTCTGGCGTGGTCAATGGTGGGCAAGGCTACACTCTGGTTGCACTTGAATTGACGGGATAAGGTTTCAGAGATATGCTCTACTGTGACTCCAGAACTACTGGCCATGGTGATGGCTTTCTTAGCACAGTCTATCAATCCTTTATGCCTTGACATCCAGTCCATACCTAGTACTACTTCCAAACCTTTGGTTCCAAGTACAATTAGGTTGGCATAAAAATCTATCCCATGTATTCTGATAGGTACAGCTTTGCAAATTTTTCTAGCTTTGGTTGTTGAACCGGGAATTTGAACTATCATGACATGCTTCAGGTTGGTTGGACGAATCTTACTAGTGCATGCAAATTCTTCGGTGACAAATGAATGCGATGCTCCCGAATCAAACAATACTCTTGCTAAAACTGAGTTGACAGAAAACATACCTAGCACTACATCTGGCGCTTCCTAGGCTTCTTCTCAATTCATGTGGAAGAGACGGCCATTGCGGTTGTGAGGGTTCCTTGGGGCAAATCTCCTTCCTGGATGAACACGACGCTGCTGCTGAGCTGGGGCATTCACATTGGCATTGGCTGCAGTCTTCTTGGGACACTCATTGGAGTAGTGACCCTTCACTCCACACTCGAAACAAGTGATCTGGGACTTGTCCTTGACTGCGACAGGCACAGCATTGCTGCCAGTTCTGGGTGCAGTGTTGCTGTTGTTGTTATTGTGGTTCTTGGGAGGCGCACGGTTGAAATTGTTGGCATTACCGGAGTTGTGATTGTTTCCTCCAGACTTCACATTGCCTCCGCTATGGTTGGGGTAGCTTGGGCGAGAATTTGGGGGTCGGTTGTTCCTTGGTGCATATCCTGGTGAAGGGTTGGGACGGTACTTCTAGTGACTGTTGGATCCAGACTGCTGCATCATATGACGCTTGCGATTGTCGTTTGCCTGGTTAATCTTCCCTTCCATCTGGATGGCAGAGTCGACTAGCTCTTCGAGATCATCGAAACGGATGTTGACGAGGACAGTCTGCATCTCATCATGCAGTCCGTTCAAGAATCTTTCCTTCTTTTTGGCCTCCGTGTTGATCTCATCAGGTGCATATCTGGCCAGTGATAGGAATCAGTCACGGTACTCCACCACAGTCATTCTTCCTTGCTTCAATTCGCGGAACTCATCTCTCATTCTGTTGACTAGACCTTGCGGTACGTGGGTGCTGCTAAACTTGACTTTGAATGCTTCCCAGGTCATCACTTGACCATGGTTCATATTGTGGATGCTATTCCACCAAGCTCTGGCATCTCCCGCCAGATAGTGGGTGGCGAAGAGAACTTTCTCATTTTCATCAACTCTGGCAACTTCGAAGTTGTTCTCCATGGTCTGTAACCAATAATCAACATCTAATGGGTTCTCAGATTGGTTGAAGATTGGGGGATTAGTGTTTTGAAAGTTTTTGAGTTTGGATCCCTGGTGATCCTGATTCCCATGCCCTTGGTTGTTGAGAGCCATCTGGGCGATCTGTTGAAGTGTTGCTAAGTTGGCTTGGCGTTCTGCCCTGCTTGCTTCACGGTCTGCGATGAGGTTCTGCAAGATCTGCAGCATTGGGTCCTGCGATGAGCTGCTCCCTCCTTGGTTTCCACGAGTCATCTGAAGATTGAGATAGATATAGGGATAAGAGGGAAATCCTAAGGTTCATGGTTTTGGGTTTTCAAAGCTAAAACTTTGAGTTAGACTCAGGTTTTTCAACCAACTTCATTTTCAATCATGCAAGCAAGCACACGATACAACACACACCAGAACATTCAAAGGGAAAACAGATGGTTTGAAGAACCATTCTATAAGCTAAGATACATTGGGATCAATACATCTCATGCTACGATAGTGCCCTAGTGCATCTACTCATCGTCGATGAAGTCGGAGTCCTCATCATCAGTGTAGAAGTCCACAGCATCCTCCTCCAGAAAATCATCATCGTTGCTGAGGTAAGAATCCATGTCTCCCTGGATGTCTTCACCCTCATCTTCTTCTTCTTTTGCTGCAAGCTGAGCTTTCTGCTCCTTGACGGTCTTCTCGAGGTCGGCCACCTTCTTGCAAAGACGGGCGATGGTGCGATCCTTCTTGGCATGCTGGCGGCGAAGATACTGACGGTCTTGGACAAGCAGTGCGAAAGTCTGGGCCTTCTGGTCGGCAATGGCACGGTTCTGGTTGGCTAACTCTCTGGCATTGTCCAGTTCCTGCTGTCTATCGTGAAGCAAGAAGTCAAGGTTTTCCACTTGACGCCTCAACTCGGGGTGGCCCGGCATTTCCATTGGCAGTCCCATGAAGTCACGTCTTGCATAGTGAGCAAAACGGGTTCCTTGGGTCTTGTTGACACTGAGGGCACATAGACGTGTGAGAGCTTCATGCATTGCCCTGGCTAATCCATCTAGCCAGTTGTTCTCTCTCACGGAGAACTGAATTCTTCCAGAAGTTGGTGCTTCAATGCTTCCTCTAAGATCTGCGGTGACTAGCCACTGTAAGTCTCCTCCTGGGGGTCCTGGAAGTTGAGCTCCAAGAAACTCCGGGTGCGGGCGTCCTAGTAACTCCGACAGTGAATCCAGATCCCTCTCGAAGATCAGCTGACCTCCATTGCCCAACTGGTAAAACTTGCTGAACTGGGTCTCCATCTACAAGAATTAAGGATGAGGAAGTTAGTGAGGTGATCAAGTGTGTCAAATTTTAAGTAGTAGGGTAAGAATTTTTGAGGATCCTGAAGTTTTTGATAAAGAATCCACAAGGGTAAGAGAGGAGATAGTTTTTCATAAATACTCACTTTGGTTTGGAAACTAAGTTTTTGTTTGATGGCCATTCTAACTAGGGTCTCCTATGGTCAGGATGGCTCTGATACCAACTTGTCAACACCCGGATTTTTAATCCCAGATGCCCATTATGCCATACCTCGCAATCCTAGGATTACCATTTTTGCGAGACATAACAGATTGGATATCATAGTACATCATCCATTACAAACCATACATAAGGTCTTACACAAATAAGGATCTTATGATCCAGTCTTAATACAACAAGCAGCGGAAATAAATGATAGCGTAGCAGTGGGGTCCATCTTCAGGGGCACAGGCAATGCTGACGAAGGCAGATAGTCCTAGTTATCATAGCCGTCCTGCTGACCATCATCTTGATAATCTCCTTCATAGTCTGGCCATGATAATAGCCAGGGACAAAAGCCATGAGTACTCTTTAAGTACTCGCAAACTACCACTAACAAGTATTATAATTCTAAGTAAAAAAATGCTAACTCTATAATTAACTATCAAGTTAAGTTTGAAACCTAAGCTGAGTTCTGAAGCAAAGAAAGATAAAGTAAAGTCCAAAAATCACTTAAGTTGGGAAGCTATTGTCATAAACACAACCCTGTTGTGGTCAAGTCAAGGGTCATCATTCTTTTCAAAGTTTTTTAGAAAACATCTAACAACGAAACAGTATGGCCATTCCAACTGTCCATAACCGCGGACGCGGCTATTCGAATAGTTTGACACTCTGTAGAGGTGGTACACTTTCACCACAAGATTCGATACATCTGTCAGGGATAACCCTGAATCATCATACTTAGTATGCAGATAATGAAACATAACTTCCCTTTACACACCCTAGTATAAGCACCTCTCCTATGAGCATGGCCTCCCAACCATGACCATCAGTCATCTTGGGCACTGCATAGGTGGACAACATTGAGAGGTAGCCTCAGCTCAAACCTCTCTCGTGAGGGAACTAATACTAATGCATATAAATTTCCAGCTAAGCCTTACCCAATTTAGGTAATGTGGTTGTACGGTAAATTTGGAATGGTATCGCATCCGAATCCAACCATCAGTTTTATAAAAGAGTTAAGGCTCATGCCTCAACATTTTCATCAACATCAATCCTTTGTGTTTCTCAACACATGTCAAAACATCTCAATAGAATGACTCATCATTCTAAGGTTTTCATAATTCATTTTCACCAAGTGTTCCCATCTAAAGTGACTCAGGTTTTTGATCTACTCTAAACTACTAAGTTAAGAGTGTTCACTAAGGTGGTAAAGATGGGTTCAATCTCATGCCATAGAATGACATCTAAAAGGGTCTAGATAGGTCAAGTTTTATACTTTTTATGCTACCTTCAAAACAATTAAAGAACTTTGTAGAACCTAAGAGGGGTAAAACTGGTAACTAAGACTTGGGGTACTATTAGTTAAATAAGGGGGATGTGATCCAAGCATGCTTAAGGCATCTTGGCTAAACCATCTAGTTTGATTCTAGTTTGCTAAGTACTACACTTGCAAGTGTTAACTTGCAAGGGTTAATCTTGGATAGAGCTAGCTTGCTAATAGTAGCTGGCATTGTTAATGGTGGCTTGCCTTGGTTGGTGCAGTGGTTGAAGTTTTCTTCTTCTTCTTCTTCTTGGTAGAACTCCTCCTCCTCGAAAGCTTGGTCGGTACTATCGTCTATAAATACATAGGGAGTGCACAATCACCAAACAATACTTAACTAGGCTAGATAGCATTCTAAGACACACAATTGATGGTCTATTATCATCACAAGCATCACAAGTTTAATTCAAAAGTTTCATTCTTTTTAGAAAAGTAATTTCTACTCATTGAAAAATTAACTAAAATTTAATATTCACCACCAAAATATGGGATCATGTGGACACATGTCCTCACCACATATTTTAACATGTGGGAATGAGATTTAAGGGTTGGATCGATATTACTTTGGTTTAAGTTCATTATTTAATGATTTAAAGTGACTAGAAATGCCTATATAGCATTATTTTGGTACTAGTCCAAAGTCACTGCATTTAAACCTTAATATTATTACATATTTGGATAGATATGGTAAAATGTGATTTTTGAGAGTTGGAATCAACTCAAAAGCTAACTTGGTTGATTTATAAAAATGTTGCAAGTTGCAAAAGCTTCTGTCTTCTTAGTTTTATTAGGAGAGATCTATAACTCTAATTGAATTAAATCCAACGGGCTTGGGTAGATTACTTCCATACCTTTCAGGCAAAATTAGTTTCATGCTATTTGGATTTGTAAAACTCACAGAATGGATTTTTGAAATACTGGACAGAAACTAGATTTAACAAAAAGGAAAAATCCAGATTTGAAACGGTGGGCTAGCGCGGGAAAAGGAATGGGCCGGCCCAGTGGCGCTCCGCGGCGCGGGGCTCAGCTGACAGGGGGTCCCGCTTGTCAACGGCACTTAAAACGCAAAACGGTGCGCTGTGGGCCGTGTGATTAGAAGCTAGATCTACGGCTGAGGGTCATCGTCGACGACGAACAGGTCGCCGGCAAGCTCGAACCCTAGCGGCTGGGTGGGGGTCTGCTGGGGGCGTACCAGGGCTCCAACAGGGTCGGCGAGGCGGGCAAACGATGTGGAAGACGACAGCGAGGCGAGGCGTGGTCGCGGTGGGGCTTGGGGCGGTCGCAATCAACGGCGCCCTTCTCCTCCTGCCGCAGCTGCTCCGGCTCCAATTCCGGCGAGCTGCTGCTCCACTTGCTCCGGCTAGAGGTGGGTAAGGTCCAAAGAGGTGAGGGTAGGGGAGTGGAATGGTGTGGAGAAGAGAGGCTGGGGAGGGCTCCTTTTATAGGCGGAAGCGGAAAACAAGGTCCGGGTATGGATAAGAAGCAAATCGGCATAAGATGCCACATAAATAAACACATCCCGCCCACAGATCTCACGGATCCCCGTTCCCGGAATCTCTACACCGAGTGATCGTTGCCAACATCATCCGTCTCCTCCACCCAGTATCCTACTTGCGAGTACACCTGTTCATCTGAATCAAACAATTTATCGTGTGAGACCCTAGGGGTACTCAGCAAGTCTTTATGCCACTAAAGGGGACACAACCTGGGGTGACGCAATTGCAGCAAAAGATAATAACTAACAAGTCTATAGATACTCGCTAACCATCCGCCTAACCAATGATAGACGGATGTCCGTGAATTACGACAACAGTTATAACAGTATAATTAACAGATCCATCCTCCTTCTCGCTTACCAACGAGGAAGCAGACGAACAACCCCCTTCCGTTGGCAGTTTTATTAACCATTCCATGAGTATTGCACTATTTACTAGTCAGGGTACTTAGTCAATTTAAAAGCAGTACTTAGTTAGACTTGTCTATGATCGAGAAACTGTGCTCCAAGTCGTCCATAACCGCGGACACAGCTTTCAGAAAGATTTACCCTGCAGGGGTGCACGAATAGCAACACACACTCGATCAACCTCGGAAAAGCCAACTCAAATCCCAACGAGGCATTCACGACAAAGCGATCACAGGATTCAGAAATATTTCAGGGGGCCACCCCATTAAGCTACCCGCAACGAAGCTAGCTGACTCCGAGATGGACTCAAGGTTTGTCTGGACGGCGGTAAACGACTGGGAACCCGAAAATGTGAATGGGCTTGTCGATACAGCGAAAACGTGTCACGATCCAAAATAGTACAGGTGCTCCTCGCACAATCTTAAATAAAGTAGTAACATGGCATAAGTACAGGATAGTAATAAAGCCCCAAACTAATTGTGGCCCCAAGAAATAAGAATGAATCAAGCTCTAGCTTAGGGGGGTCCATAAGGCCTCCCGGATGTGGATAGTGCAAATAGTCAAGGAACAGGAATCAAGTACTCGGGGTCCTACGGGACACAAGTGAGCAGGAAAAACCAAATAGCAGATATTGCTCACCGGTGCCTCTTTCATTAGTTATCCCATTACTACTCAGGTTATGTTGTTTAGGTACCTCGTTATCCATCAGACACTCACATACCCTACACATGCTTTTCTATGACTCGCATGGCTCAAACAACTCCTGTAGTAATGGCTCATGGGATGGAGGATCAAGCTTCGGTGGGGTTTAAAAGTAAAGGGTACGCAGTACTTGGGATTCAATTTAATGCAATCGCGACTCAATGATGCAAGAATAAGATAGAGGCAATAGGTACTATATGTATGCAAGCATGTGGTAGTGCTTGCCTGGCAGCTCAGTTGAAGCGAGAGATGGATCTGGGTAGTACTCCTGTGATTCCTGGTAATTCTCCTGCTGGGCGTCTATTCGAAGAAGAACCAAACAAACAAGGGCCAACATAAATAAGGTGCACAAGCATATGAATTAAAATGCGACAAGCAAACAAGCATGTCATGATGAGTGATGCACAATTTACATGGCATCAAAGTAGCATGGCAAGGTGAGGTGTGAGGTACAAGAATAAAGCATTTTATTATTTATTTATTCAAATTTTATTGCCATAAACAGTTCTGATTTGTAAATATGGCATGATGCATGCTTCAATTCAGAACAAGTAATGCATAGATAGAACGGGCTCGTCGCGCTGATCGATTTAGACATATTATTTGTCAAAGTTGGAGTTGTAGAATTAAAGTTATTGATTTATTAAGAAAAGGGCATTTTATTGTAATTTTAATCATCTCTAAATTTTAAAGTGTTCAAACATTATTTTGAATAGCATATTTGAATTCCTCACATTTTTCTGATTCAAAAACATATATCATTTGTATTATTTGGATTTATAATTTAAAAGTTATTTAAAATCTGATTTGAATTTGAATTTGAACAATTTCTAGAAAAGTTTATTTAAAAAACAGAAAAGCAGAAAACATTTTATACTTAGACAGACCCAGCCCCAGTCGCTGAAGGGTGGGACCGGCCTGACTGGACGACGCAGCGCGCAGAGAACTTTTGCACCTCAGGCTTGCCTAGCCGCTGTGACTTCTAGGTGGAACCAACGGGTTTGGGCCCACGTGTCAGCGGCTGAGCCCGCAGAGTCTGTCAGGTGGGGTCGTGCTGGAGCGTGGGTTAAGGTTTACAAAAGCCAGGTCTCTTTTTGTAAAAACTCCACAGGCACAGACAGGTGGGGTCTCGAGGGAGCGCGGGTTGAGCCGATTAAAAAGCTGGGGGGGTTTAGCAAAGTGCGTGGCGGCACTGTTTTTCTTCTACGTGTTTTCTGACGAAACTGAAGGCACGCACGGCGACAGCGGGCGTGCGGCGCGGTGGGGATTCTATTCGGGGACCTGGGCGTGCGCGCGGAGGGCGCAGCCGCTGTGGTAGGTCGGGGTCGTTGTCAGGGAGTAGCTAGGCGGCTATGTGAGGAACTATGCCGCACGGGGCGTGCAGACGCCAACGCACGCCGGTGCGCAGAGATCGCACGGCGAAAGGTCCAGCGACTACAGGAAGCAACGGCGACGGAGAGGATGTCTGGGAGGTCTGGTAGCTCACCGAGGGGTGGTCGGAGGGGTCGGATCGAGGCGGGGAGCTACTGATCGGCGAGGTTGTGCAGACGAACGGCGGCGCTAGGATCGCCGGCGAGGTGAGAGGGAGGGTGGCGTCGTTGGAGAAGAAGGGGAAAGGCAAAGGCCTGGGGTGGATCTGGCTGCTAGGGGCGCGTGAGGAGAGGGAGTAGATAGGAGGGGGAGAGAGGGTGCCGTGTGGGAGCGGCCAGAGATAAAGTGGCTTCGGCCACTTTTCCTCCTCCTTCACGTGCACGGCGTGGGTGGCCAGGGCAGGGCAGGGGCATGGCTGCCAGGTGGACCAGGTGAGGACAAGGCGATGCAGGCTCGGGTGGGGCCAGTATGTAAGAGAGAGAGCGGGGTAGAGAGAGAGAAGAAGAGGGTCGGGTGGAGCTAGGTTAGAAGGGAGTAGTAGCTCGGTTAGGGCTGGTGCTAGGGTTGGGGTAGGAGGGTAGCTAGTGGGGCCTGCTGGGAGGGAGAGGGAGAGAGGGAAGCCTCGGCATGGGGTTTGCATGGGGTGAGTTAGATATTAGGGTTTGGAGAGAGGGTTAGAGTGAGAGATTAGTGAGAGAGGGTAGGTGTTAGGGTTTGGTTAGAGTCACATTTGGTCATACATGGATGGAGGGTGAGAAGGAGAGGAAGGAGAGGGCATGGTGTAGGGTTTTAGCATGATTAACTACAAGCTCCACCAAGTGTGTGGTGATGACATGGAGATAGAGATGAGAGAAAAGGTGATGAGAGAAATGATCTCACATGACCCTACATGTGTACATGCACTTGTGAGATTAGATGAGAAGGGAGACATTTATGCACATGGCAAGGATACAAGATTAAGGTGGAAAATGATTTAGAGAAAGAGGGAGCTCAAGAAGATGGTCCACTCATAAATCAAATAAAAACCAAAGGAGAACACATGGTGGTGATGGTTGCATGGCCCATGCAAAATATTAAATGCTATGATTTAATCTTGTAAAAACAAGGTTAATAGTCATGGCATTTATACATATACATTCCAATATATGGAAATAAAGCCATGCTAAAGGAATAGAATTGGATCCACCCTAACCCACATGAGCTAGATTAAATGCTAAAAGAAAATAAAAGCCCATGGGTAATTAGGATGGTGGAATTACAAGGTGGTGACAAGAAAGGTGATGGAGTTGAATAAAAGATATGCCCCCAACTCACTTGGGCATCAAGCATTTATCAAGATCCAAATACAATATATCAAGAGGCAAATACAATTATTAATGCATATGAGAGAAGAACCAAATGGAAAAGGGTTTCATATGATGCTCAAATGCAAGGTGGCATGATGATATGAGCATGATATAATTATGATGCAACAATTATATGTAGGAAGTAGCCATTATCTTACTAGACCAAGTAGCATTACAATTTTTAGACAATTGGGATGCTACAACTCTCCCCCACTAAACAGGAATCTCGCCCCAAGATTCTAGGAAGAAGAAGAAGACTCGAAGAGGGTAGGATACTTGGCATGGAGCTCATCCTTGCGTTCCCAAGTGGCTTCATCAACGGAATGGTGCGACCACTGCAGCTTGCAGAACTTGATGGACTTGTTGCGAGTCCTCCTTTCTACGACTTCAAGGATTTTTATGGGGTGTTCTTGATAAGACAGATCTTCTTGGAGATTGATGAGTTCATGGTCCACGGTCCTGCCGGGATCCTTGAAGCACTTCTTCAGTTGAGAGATATGGAAAACATCATGGACCTTGAGTTTTTCAGGGAGCTCAAGAGCATAAGCAACTTCTCCTCTTCTTCTACGAATTTTGAAAGGACTGATGTATCTAGGAGACAGCTTTCCTTTGATACCAAAGCGGTGCGTGCCTCTCATGGGAGTGACACGAAGGTAAACGAGATCACCAGGGACATACTCCATGTCCGTGTGCTTTCTGTCATAATTGCTCTTCTAGCGACTTTGAGCAATCTTCAGATTTTCCAGAATGATGTGAACCTTCTCCTCCGCTTGAGTTACAATGTCGGGGCCAAACAATATTCTTCACCTGCGCCCGACCAACCAATCGGAGTTCTGCATTTGCGACCATAGAGAGCCTCAAATGGTGCCATCTTTAGACTTTTCTGGAAGCTGTTTTTGTAAGAGATTCAGCATAAGGAAGACATTCTTCCCACTTCATGCCGAAAGAGATAACGCAAGCACGGAGCATATCTTCCAGAATCTGATTGATCCTTTCAACTTGTCCTTGCGACTAGGGGTGGTAAGCTGTGCTGAAGTTCAATTTTGTTCCCAAAGCATTTTGGAAACTTCCCCAGAACTTGGAAGTGAAGATGCTTCCACGGTCTGAACTGATCTCAAGAGGAACCCCATACAGAGAGACAATTTTGTTGATATAGAGCTCAGCCAACTTAATTGCAGAAATTGTTTCCTTGACGGGAAAGAAGTGAGCTACTTTAGAAAGCCTGTCGATGACAACAAAGATTGCATTGTTGCCCTTCTGTGACCTTGGAAAACCAGTGATGAAGTCCATCTCTAGTTTCTCCCATTTCCATTCCGGAGGCTTCAATGGCTGTAGAAGACCGGAAGGTTTCTGATGGACAGCTTTAACTCTGCGACAGACATCACACTCCGAGACATACTTGGCACAATATCGTTTCAAACCAGGCCACCAATATTGTGTTTTCAAGTCCATGTACATCTTAGTGCTGCCAGGGTGGATAGAAAGAACAGAATCATGCGCCTCCTTGAGAACTTGCTCTCTTAAACGCGGGTAGTTCGGAACAAACATCTGGTGTTCAAAGAAAAGAGTGCCTTGGTCGTCAACGTGGAAAGACTCATACTTCGGAAGTTGAATGTTGGAGATGATCTTTTTAGTGTAAGGATCACCAAGTTGAATGGAGCAAACTTTTTCTTCCAAGAGAGGTGTTGCCAGAAGGTTCAGAAGATACCCTTGATCCACAATTTCAAGGTTGAGCTTGCGGAACTCCTCGCATAAGAGAGGATGTCGTTGATTGTCATAAGCTTTTCGGCTGAGAGCGTCGGCCATGACATTAGCTTTGCCCGGAGTGTAGTTGATTGGTCAAATCGAAATCATTGATTGTTTCAATCCACCTCCTCTGACGAAGGTTGAGATCAGGCTGTGTGAAGATATACTTCAGACTCTTGTGATCAGAAAAGATCTCACAACGGTTGCCAAGCAAGTAATGCCTCCATACTTTCAAAGCAAAGACAACTATGCGAGTTCGAGGTCATGTATAGGATAGTTGATCTCATGCGTCTTCAACTGTCGAGAGAGGCATAAGCAACAACTTGTTTTTTCTTGCATAAGGACCGCACCCAATCCTTGCAATGAGGCATCACAGAATATCTGGAAAGGCTTTGATGTATCTGGAGGAACTAAGACTGGTGTGGAAGTGAGCTTCTCTTTGAGTGTTTCAAAGCTTGCTTGACATGCAGGAGTCCAAAGGTATTTCTTGCCTTTTCTTGAGGAGATCGGTAAGAGGCTTCGCAATCTTCAAGAAATTTTGAACGAAGCGACAGCAGTAACTGGCCAAACCAAGGAAACTCCGGACTTCTTTGACATTTATGGGTGGAAGCCAGTCCATAATTGTCTTAATAGTTTCTGGGTTGACGGCAATGCCCTTGGCAGAGATGACGTGACCAAGGTAGGTGACTTGAGGCAGCCAGAATTCACACTTCGAGAACTTTGCATACAGGCGGTTCTCACGAAGCTTGTTTAGGACACACCGAAGGTGTTCTTCATGTTCTTCTTTTGACTTAGAATAGACTAGAATGTCATCCAGATAGACCACAACAAACTTATCAAGATACTCCATGAAAACCGAGTTCATAAGCCTCGAGAAGGTGGCAGGTGCATTGGTGAGACCGAAAGACATGACCGTGTACTCGTACAGGCCATAGCGGGTGGTGAAAGCTGTTTTGGGGGACATCTTCCTTGCGAATCTTGATTTGATGATAACCACTTCTCAAATCAAGCTTAGAGAAACCACAGCTCCAGCTAGCTGATCGAAGAGATCATTAATCCGCGGAAGGGGATATTTATTCTTGATGGTTTTTTGCATTGAGAGCCCGATAGTCAACACAAAGTCTATCAGTCTTGTCTCGCTTCTTCACAAAGATGGTTGGGCTACCCCAAGAAGAAGTACTGTGCTGAATGAAACCCAACTTCTCTTGTTCATCAAGCTGACGTTTGAGTTCAGCCAACTCAGCAGGACCCATTTTATAAGGCCGCTTGGAGATAGGAGCGGTACCAGGTTCAAGTTCAATCACAAACTCAACCTCACGATCCGGAGGCATACCTGGCAAACTCTTCAGGAAAAACATCTGGAAACTCACTAACCACCAGAACACTCTGAATACCTTCCATAGCATCATCATTCAGAGCCGCCAAAGAGAAAAGCTGAATTGTAGGAGTCGGACTTGGAGAATAGACTAATGGGCCTTTAGGAATTTTCAGAGAAACCGAACGTTCATCACATCAATCACAGCTGGCATTTGCTGTTAACCAATCCATGCCCAAGATAACATCAATATCAGATTGCCCAGAATAATTAAGGAAGCCGGAAACGAAGATCCACCAATCTCAATTTGATTGCCATGGCTGATATGAGCAGCCCTCATGTTTGACCCAGGAGATTTGTACCACCAAGACGATGCAATAAAGGAACCATAGCAAGATCATGCTCATGTGCAAACTTGTGAGAAACAAAAGAATGCAAAGCACCAGAATCAAACAAAACTCGTGCAGGGACTGAGTTAACAGGAAGCATACCCATCACAACTCCAGGTGCATGCTCAGCTTGAGCGGCGTTGACACAGTTGGCACGAGAAACCGTAGACCCAGGCTTGGTGTTGATGTTGAGAGCCTGAGGTGGAGGTGCACGAACCATAGGAGAACTTGCTGCAGGTCTTGGAGGTGGTGGTGGAAGGCTTTGTTGTTCATAGGACAATTCTAGTGCTGATGCCCAGTGTTTCCACAAGTATAGCAAGCACCAGGTGGACGTGGAGCAACGTAGCCAGGGACTCCGCCAGGCGCTCCAGGGTAGTTGTGGTTGTAGCCCCTGGGAGCCGCAGTGAAGGTTTTGGTGGCCTGCCGCGTAGCTTGACGGTCTTGGTGGAGCAGGGAGCGACGGTGGGGTGTTAGGAACCCAGACACGACGCTTAGAAGGAGCTGTCATAGCAGAAGAGCTTGCTGTATGCGGCTGTGTTTCTTTGACTCCTCAAACACTTGCCTACTTGCTTCTTCCTGCAGAGCTGTGTGTTGGAGTTCCAGAAAAGACGTCGGCCTTGCATGAGTGATTGCATATTTAATTGAAGCATTGAGCCCTTGCCTAACCCTTTTTGCTTCTTCTTGTCATCAGAGATCTCATCGCCACCATACCGAGAAAGGTTCATGAAGTTTCTGATATAGGCATTGACATTGTCAGTGCCCTGCTTGAGGTTGAGAAACACTTCCTTCATCCTTTCCATGACAATTTCTGACAGATATTGCTCTTTGAAAGCCCCAGTGAATTGCTCCCAAGTAGGATGAAAACCAGAGAGGTCTGCCTTGAGGTAATTTTCCCACCACAGAGCTGCATCTCCCTTCAGAAGGTGAGTGGCATATTTGACCCATTCTGCTCGGGAACATCCGCAGTCATCAGCAACCTTGATACTTCACGAAGCCATCATCCGCATCAAGTGGCTGATC